>JARHVA010000892.1:0-32500 GCA_037957365.1 Torreya grandis | reverse complement strand
GAATCAAGAGCCTAAAACATTCTGCCTTGGGATAGAGACATTAGTTATGACTAGCTACCTAGGAGTTAGTGTTACACTCTACAATGTTTTTTGATTTTTGATAATTTATCCACAGTTTCCCTCTTAGTGTGGAAATGATGTATGAAAATTTATTATATTATATTATATATATATATATATATATATATATATATATATATATATATATATATATATGAATATTATGATCATTTTTTAATCCTTATATAACTTGTTAAACTTTTTAATGTTTTTATTTTAAAATAATGGACATTAAATGGCTAGGAATGTATAAAATGCTATAGATTTGACTATGGTAATGCTTTAAAATTTATTATATTTTTAATGTTTAATAGAATGGATTTAAAATTAAAAAATGCATTGTTTTATGAAATAAACATGCACCAAAAACTATTTTGAAATTATTTATTGAGCTACTTTATTTAAATGGAAATAAACATTCGATATTCAGTAGAGGAATGAAAGGGAAAATAGGATACATGGAAGAATGAAAAGGCAAATGAGATAGTCAAAATATGATAACAAGTAGGAGAGCAATATCGATCCATACATGTGGGATGATTATACTTTTTTCCAAGATTCAAAATAATAAACTTAAATGATTTTGTCTACACTTAGATCAATATATATCCAACCATGATAAATTTTATAAAAGGGATAGGTTCTCTATTCAACATGGTCTTCTAGTAAAGATTTTTAGTTTAGACACTTAATTGATTACTTTTAATATTATTAAGAACCCTATGTTTAACCCCATGCAACTAGTAGGAAGCAAGGGCTCATCACTAAAGGATAAACATAAGTAAGGGAAATTATTCCCCATGATAACCCCAAGTAACTAGTAAGATGTGAGGGATCATCAGTGAAGGCTATCAAAGGGAAATGAATATATAATTTATTTTTCTCATAGTGTATTAACTTAACTTAGCTCACATTTTCATTGTGTCATTATTTTTTATGGAAGGATATAACCCCCACAAACTGTCCCATTTAAATAGTAAGATATAAGGGCTCTCACTAAAAATTAAGGTAGTTAATAAAGATAATGAAATAAATCATGTTCAAGATTTAGCCTATAGAAAAGTAGATGTAAAGTGTGACATGTGGAAGCTTCTAGACTGGGTTATAGGCTAGTGTGCCTAAGATTTTATGAAGACTATAGTAAAGAATATATATAGTACCCATGTGAATTGAGATTACTCCTTTAATAGACATATTCCTAATAATATGAACTTATAGTATTATCATTTATACTTTTATAATTATCGAAATTGGATTTCCATATTGCTATTATTGTTTTTAATCAATGAGATATCAAATTCTAACATTATTATTATTAGTTTTAATTAGTGTGATATATGATTCCGATATAGTTATTATTAGATTCCAGATTCAAGTGTGGAATCAAATTCCAATTATATGTTATATAAATTTTCACCTTTCAATTCATATTTAGGGGAAATGGGCCAATAATTGAGCAATGTCTAATAGTTGAAATGGATCTTAATAATTTAAATAATGTGACCCCATAGTTGTCATACTATTGCCTAATTATATTAATATTTATCCAAAATTTACCATATATTAACCAATCACATTATAACATGGAAGATTTAAAAATATTACTACAACATTATAAAACACACTTACTTTCACCATGTACAAGTATTGGACAACACTTTTCATTGCCCGTGTGCCCAATTTAAAACATACTTATCATTATTCTTAATAATCTTATTTGGAAAGGACAATCATCCATTATACACTAGATAATAACATAGGACTTTGTTGCTCATATTATCAACTTAGAGGTCATTATTATTATCTCAATGTGTAGAATGGGCATGTGCCCATTATACCCAAGATAATAAATATAGTCCTCTATTATTCATATTATTCCTATATACTTGTGTAAAATGGACATGTTCTTGTAAACCCAAAGATGGTTAACACACACATTAATAAAAATTTCAAAAGTTCACAATTTATGTACCAATATATTCATGAAAATAATTAATCAATTTGAAAGAACATTGATGTGATTTAAATGGTTTATCTACTATATATTTTTTAATTAATAATGTGTAGGTAATCCATTGATGTGAATGAGAGATAACTAATTTTTTTAACTTGTTTGATTTATGTTGTAATAGCTATCAAACAATACAAATACAATTCTTCACTTTATTTTCTTTAAAAAACTTAAGAATATTGAAACATCACATTTTTATCCACATACATATCCATCAATGGATTGAATGCTCATATAAATAAATTTGTTTTTCTATGAAAATACCCTAATGGTTTAATCTTCCTAGGGTTTTGAGCTCCAAAATGTTGCCACTTGGTAGCTTCTTGGGCCCTTATAACATTGGAAGCTTTAAGGGATTAGACCATAATGCATTAATGCTTCCAATGTCCTAAGGGCTCAAGGATATATCTTTAGAGATGGATTACAAAGATTTTTAGATCCAGCATTAGTCATGAAAAAGACAAGAAATGTATAAGAACATAACAAACTAAGACAACCTATTCAACAAGGTTTTAAAATGATAATAAAGAGAAAATGAAAGAAAGCACATGTACATTACCTTCCCAAAAGCATTCCACCATCCAAATGCGGCTCAAAATGTGTTTTCCCCTTGATTTGTGCTCAAGTCTTCTTCAACAATGCAAGGTAAAGATCCTCCATAATCTTAAGAACACCAACTAAACTAGGATCATGATATGAAAATCAATGTTATGCCTATTTTGAAGCTATGTTATTTTAAATTAAGCATAATAAATTACACAAAAAAATGTCTTGTGGAGAGAATTATGCATAAGAAGTTTACACAAATGAAGCTTAAAAATGGTGGTCTTGGCCCTTCTATTTATATGATTTTTAGATTTAATCAAGATCAACCATGATTGTCCATCTTGAGATCAAGATGTGTGGCCATAAATTAATCTAATATTTCATAATTATTCCATAAATACCCTCATCAATATTTGGAAGGAAGGGGCATTAAAGAGGCATGGGAGGCCATAAACTTGATATTTGTTATATTTATGGCTTATGGATGCCACCCCATAAATGATGTGATTTGATGATGTAGATATTAAAAATAAATTTCTAATAAATAAATATTTAATAAATTCCATGAAATTCTTACATAAGCTCTTAATTTGAGTTAATTTGCCTAAGTAAGATTAATCAACTTTAGTGCAATTCTCTAGAAATTGGATGCAAAATTAATCAAACTAGTCAAAATGTCATATTATTGAGTTGTAATTTTACTGGAGAGGAATTAGAAGGTGATGTTAGTTGTGTATGAACCAATACCCCATTTAGTACATTATCAACACAAAATAACACACACATGTCATGTGCTTTTGAATTAGAAGAAAAGAGTGATCCAATGCACCAAAATATGTTTTCATCATTTTAACTCAAAATCATTTGAGAAAAGTTAATAATAACATAAAATGCATTTCCTCATTTATAGATACATTAGCCTAAATTGATAATTGTATACAACAAGATCGAACCATTTATCATGTTTAAGTGATTTTGGCCTAAATTATGCATTTGAGTGCATTTTAAGTAATATTGATAATTTCAACACAAATGGTATTAGGAATTGGATGACTAAATTTTGCCCCTATTTGAGAAGGCATAATGAGACATGTAGGTGAAGCAATTTCTTTTCAAAGAAAAGAGATATCAAGAAGATGTTGGAAGGAAATGACCCATGATGCCCCCTTGAAAGGACATATAGGGATAAAAGAGAAGGATGGACTCTAGAAAAGAGAGAGAAAGTGAAATTAACCTATGGAAAATATTAAATCTTGATGAGTTAATGCTTGCACACATTGATTCCATCAATGATAAAAATATAATTACAATATAATTGGACCCAAGAATGGGGGAAAGGTAAGGATACAATCCGAAAATATAAGAGACACACTTTGAACACACCCAAAGCTAGGGTGCAAGCTGTACACTTACAAAATGATCAATCTCAAGACTATTTTCACACTAAAATATTGCCAGAATGAGGGTAAAAGTTCATATAAAATAGAATTAGAATAAAACGAGAAACATGTCTCCAAAAAGAGGATAATAAAGTGATGTAGTAGAGTAGATTTGATCATTTGATAAAGTAATGTTTTCCCTAGTAGGGAAAATTTTGATCATTGATAATATAATTAATTTTGCCCCTATAGGGCTGATTTGATTCAAATATAATTAATTTTACCCATGGTAGGGATGATTTAGATTTGTCACTGGTTTAAATGTTGTGCCCCATATGGGAAAATTGGCAAGCAATATCTCAAGGATATAACCTAATGTATAGGTTAAATATGAGCAGGTGCAAATGTAGAGGTGATGGTCTAATGACTGAAATAGCCATAAAAAACTAGGCATATGAGGATGCACAAAGTGATGGAAAAGATGAAAAGAAGAGTGCAAGGATGGACGACTTGACCCATGATACATCATGTATCCAAGCATTTCCTACATAGTCTAGATGGACCTCAATCTAATGTAGTTCACCTAGAAGTGGGAGAAAATGGAATGAGGAATGAAGAAATAAAGATAGGCCATTATTTGATTAGACTCATAATTTATGCTAAGAGATGCACATCTTGCATAGATTTAGGTGTGTAAGTCATTGATACGTAGTTTCATTAGTGTTCTTAAGAGTTGATCATCATAGTTGCATTGACTTTGAGACTTGGATCCAAAGCACATAGTGCTTTCTATAACATAATGAAATTATGCATCATAAGTATGAATAGCCTATAATGACATTATATTTTAATTGCGCTAAGCTAGTTCAAATGTGAATACTTATAACTAAGGATAATGGTATAAAATGACCAAGACTAGATTTACAAATATTTACATTTAAAAAAAAAATAAAGACAAAGAAAAACAAGACATAAATGTACCCTAACTTAAAATCAAGATATGAACAATTAGGATTCAAGTAGGAATAAAAATGTCTAAAAAAAAGAAAGAACAACTTAATAAACAACACAAAATAAAGATATGAGTAACCAAACTTCGTGTGTATAATCAAGGAGTACATGGAAAAATAAAATAAAAGAACAAGACCAAATAGTAACTCAAAAGAGTAGAACAACAATAATCAAATAAACACACACAAAACAAATTATTTTTGGAATTTGAAATTTTATGAATGTTTTTGGAATTTTTGAGGTATCTTAAGTCATTAGAGATTGACAAGATACCCCTCATAAAATGGCGAGAGCATATGAAAAAGGGGGATTGAGCTGACCTCAATGTGAATTGAGCATGATCTACATAGTCCCATTAGGACCTCAAGTCATAGTAAGTATACCCACATAAAAGGTGGTGAAAAACTGACTAGGTCATAATAAGTTCATAAGTTGAGGCAAATGGCTAGGCAAATGATAATAGTAATGATCAGGTGATGAGGCAATGCATGATAAAAAAGGTGTTATTCCTAATTTTCCCATAGGCATTTATAAGTAAGAAATAATGTCATAATACTGATTTACCCAAAAGTGGTTATAATCAGTGGTACCAAATAAAATACTAATTTTCCCATAGGTAATTATAATCAGTGATACTAGATAAGATGTAAATGAAAGATATATTTCCAGATCCACTGTCACACTACTTCTATAAACTGCCATTTAAACATAAAATTCTAAAAACTCTTGAAACTAGATCAAAATCCCCCCATGAAAGTGTAGGATGAACCAAAGGAACCAAGATAAAAAAGGGATTGGATATGACATGCTATTTACAATCAAGTTTTAGATTCAAATCAAAACCAAGTAAATAAAAGAATAAAGATTAAATATAACTAAGTAAATCATCCTAAGCCCTAAATTGACAAGGTTGCTTCATATTATTGAAATTTGTCGATATACCTACTCTTGGGAGAATTTTAAGTGTTAATCCAAAAATAAAAGCACATGAAGTGGTAGGGTATTTTACAACCCCCTTCTTCCAAGAGATTATATGGTGACATGGACCTTCAGGTTACTCACCTTGCATCAACAATATTTGTATGATAAGTGGGGCTGTTTTAAAATTTAAATTTATAACAATTTAGATGGTCTCAAGCATGGATAATGCTAAAAATGCAACATATCAATTAGATTTGTATCAATTGGCTTGTTGTGAAAAGGTCTTGTCCTTTTTTCACAACCACTACATTTGTCAATTGATTAGTGTAATGTAATTTTTGAATTGCGCCTATGGTCTGAGATAGATTACCATTAATAGAGTTTGCTTAACCACTCAAGCAAATGTCCTAGCAGGTCACCCTCAATTTATATGCCTCACCATGGAGTGGGGTTGAAGTCAATGCTAAGAGATGAAACCCCAAGTCAAAGCTTCCTAAATAACTCATGAATAAGATATGAAATCCCTTCCATGAACCAATTTGAATGAAATAAAACTAAGTGAAAAGCCTTTAGAAGCTATTTTTAGATCACCCAAACCATAAGGGTTTTGGGGAGAGCCTAGACAATTTCTTTTTTTATGCCTTGGAAAAAGGCACGATCACAATGAAAAGTTGATTTTGGTCACCCAAGTTCCCTAAAGGGGATGGGGGAGAGCATATGTGCACTCTTTGATTTACTCAAAAAAAAAAAAAAGTAATATATGATTTTGCATAAAACAATGTACTTTGGAAAACTTTGAAATTTAAGTGAGTTAGTTTTAAGCACCAAATTGAAAGGTTTAATAAAGTTCTTTTCCCCTTAGCCTTAGTTTCTAAATTTTAAAAAAAATATTCATGAAGAAATCAAACAAACCATTTGGGTTCCTTTTAAACACCAAAGGGAAGGGTCAAGACTTAAATAATGCTCAAATTTGTCATTTTTCCATGTGGGTCCTACAAGGGTTAGATAGTTCCCCCTACTTTGAAGCAAATCAATAATGGAACAAGCAAGTTTTCAAAACATGCTCTCAGGTTTCTCTATTTTGAAAACACAAAGACTAACATCAGTCAATAGTGATCGATGTTGGTTGCAACAAGACTGATGTTGGTCATAAAACCTAACTGATTCCAATCTAAAACAACTGATAATGGTCACTTGTGAACCCTTAGGTAAAACATATTTTGACAAAAACCTTTTGATATCCTAAATTAGAATAAAATCTCAAAAAAAACTTCAAGATCATGCAAATAAAGTTTAGACAAAGAATTATAAACTCAAATTGATAACTATAACTTTGAATACGGCTCTAAAATGTGATTTTTCCATCATGTTTTTCCCTACAACTTAACCAATGCTGGTTAGTTATGACCGATGATGGTTGCACAAAACTAACGTCGATCATTGTGTTAACCTGTGTATCAACAAAAAATGTCCAAAAACATGGGAAAATGAAGCTAAAAATTGATGTTGAAGGATTTTTAATGAATTTTAAGGAAATATAAGATTGACAAAATATTTTCCGTACTTGAATGAGTTTTGGGTCCCATCGAGCATGCCAAGATGTAGATATGGATTACAAATATTATTAAATTAATCATTAGTCATGAAAAACACAAGAAATGTATAAGAACATAACAACATAAGACAACCTATTCAATTAGGTTTGCAAATGATAATAAATACCAAATTAAAGAAAGCACATATACATTACCTTTCCAAGAGCATCCCACCATCCAAATTTGGCTTAAAATGTGTTTTTACCCTTGATTTGGTGCTCAGGTCTTCTTCAACAATGCAAAGCAAAGCTCCTCCATCATTTCAAGAACACCAACTAAACTAGGCTCATGATATGAAAATCAATGTTATGCCTATCTTGAATCTATCTTATTGCAAATTGAGCATAATAAACTACACAAAGAAATGGTTTGTGGAGAGAATTATACATAATAACTTTACACAAATAAAGCTTAAAAATGGTGGTCTTGGCACTTCTATTTATAAGATTTTTAGATTTGATCAGGAACAACCATGAATATCCATCTCAAGATCAATATGTGTGGACATGAATTAATTCAATATTGCATAATTAATCCATAAATACCCTCATTAATATTTAGAAGGAAGGGATATTAAAGAGGCATGGGAGGCCATAAATATAATATTTGTTACATTTATGGCTTATGGATACCACCCCAAAAATGATGTCATTTGATGATGAAGATATTAAAAATCAATTTCCAATAAAGAAATATTCAATAACTTCCATGGAATTCTTACTTAAGCTCTTAATTTGAGTTAATTTGCTTAAGTAAGATTAATCAAATTTAGTGAAATTCTTTGAAAATTGGATGCATAATTAATCAAACTAGTTAGAATATCATATTATTGGGTCATACTTTAGCTGGAGAAGAATTAGAAGGCGATGTTAATTGTGTAATACCAATACCCCATTTAGGACACTATCAACATAATATAACACATGCACGTGTCATGTGCTTTTAAATTAGAAGAAAAAAGTGATCCAGAGCACCAAAATGCATTTTCATCATTTTCAATCGAAATGATTTGAGAAATTTAATAATCACATAAAATACATTACCTCATTTAGGGATACATTAGCCTAAATCAACACTTGTATACGAAAAACTTAGACCATTTAGCGTGTTTAAGTGATTTTGTCTTAAATTATGTATTTGAGTGTATTTCAAGTAAGATTGACAATTTCAACATAAATGGTGTTAGGAATTGGATGTCTAAAATACCAAGTGGAAGTATCCCATAGATCGAAATCCTGAGGGGATATTCATTTATAATTAGACTTGAGGTCCCATAAACATGATAAGTAGTGCATCCATGGCCTAAGTGGAATAAGCTTGAGCAAACTCAAAGCACCGATATGGCACCCAACTATGTCAGTAATGTCTTAGACTAAATTTTATAGCCAAAAAGTTAGCATTTTGATGTGATAATATTGTGCTTTGGCTTGTGGATTAATCCTTAACATTCATGGCTAAATGATGTGAACTCTTTGTCCTCTTATTTTGTGGCACGTAACTAGTAATTGAATTGTGGTAGTTGGTAGGGATAGTGATCACTCATATATGTTTTAAATCAATTTTCACAAATTTTAATTTCATTCCATATGAAACATGATATCTTCAAGACTAACAAACCAAAAAATAATTTAATCTAAAATCTACAAACTCACATGTCTATGGAGGCCTATTTTATTTTATGGTTAACATCTGATCCCTAGTATATTAGAATATAATTATGAGCATGTAAAGGTGTAAATATGGAGAGATAATTTGGAATAATAGTTTAAATATATCCATACATTTTGTTTATTCCACATTGAAAATAAAATACACCTCGATGATTCCATGGATTCTTGACAATCCAATCCTAAACTTGGAATAATTTTGTTGTATTTCAAAGCTTCACAACCCTCTCCTCCTCACATAACCAACTTATGTTATGTTTTTAAAACATATATCTTCAACTTAGTGTGATGTAACCCCAAAAATTATAGGTTTACATCTCTACTAGGACATCTCCCATGAATTTAAGTAAAATATTGATAGTAAATGAAAACAATTTGAAAACTATTTTGATTAAATGCTTTAATATTAATAGAAATATATTATTAATTTTTCATAATTATGTAAATTATTATTCTAAAAAATGTATTAATCTTACATTCATATTTAATAAATAATATGGTTACCTTGTTAATTGGTCAATAATAATAATATTGAATATAAGTGGGGATAAAAAGATTGAATAGATGCTAGTCAAAAGAAGTAATCAATGTCAATCTTTAATTCATATTAAACAATTATTATAAAAATACAAGGCCAAGTTATTGGATCCTTATTTGGAATATAAATTTCAAAATACCCACATCCTAGACCAAGATTATATCACATATTAATTTATGACCTTCAATAGTTTCACCTTAGTATTCATTACCTTGTTGAAGTAGTGTAAGGTATCATCAATGGCATCATGTCCTTTTTTCAAGAATATTGATTGATACACCTTTCCATTTTTTATTTGTTGTTCATGCCTAGATGATGATATCCACATCAATCCCTTATTTGATTTTATTTGATTTGATCCATATTTTACTAGGTGTCAAATAATCCTAATATATGCTTCACCAACTTCTCTTGCTGAGGGTTTTCAATATTGAATTCTCACCTTTTTAGCCACATTCTCACCTTTTAGTTTAAGGTAAATATCTCCACCTACCCTTTCCATCCATTTATTTTCATTTTAATTTGTTGGTCTTACTAGAACCATCTATCCCACATATACATCCATCAATGGATTGAATTCTTGTTTAGATCTTCTAGAAATAAGCCCAACATAAATATCATTATTACTTGGGATATGTCCATTAATGTAGTCTTGTCTATGGAAAGGACATATGATTATTTGGTCATATATGTCATTTTATTATATTTTTTATGGCATCCAAAGAAAATAAACAAAGATTTGACATCCTATAATTTACAAATAGTCTATCCAAAGAACATAAAACGTTTTCTCAGTATGTTATATTTTTAAGCCAATATTCTCTACATCCTCTTATTGCACTTTTCCCCTAATGTTTAATATATGATTTCATTCCCTTTTTTAGATCTTATATGTATTTGATTTATTTTAAAGGTGATATAGGAGGCTTTCTTTTTGAAAATTTTGGTTCACTATTATCCTTTGTACACTAGATTGGGATTGGACAAGACCATTGGAGCTCTTTTATTGTTGCTTTATATTCCATCATTGGTATGTCATCCAAAACATGGAATATGAACATCTTAGGTTTTATAATACCCACTAGTTTGTGGTTTCCATCCAAAAAATGTGGCTCCACAAAGGATTTGAAGTCATACACTTCCTCAATAAGGTAAGAAGTGAATGTTATTAACCCCTCTTGGCATGTTTTGTAGGTGTCCATGATATGTGGAAAATAAAGTGTGTCTAGTTTACATAATAATGTTGTTAATATGCCAAGTATCATCTATATATGCATGGGTGTGTCCCATTGGGAGGAAGATTACATACACAATGTTGAATACCCTTCTTTCTTTAACATTAATGTAAATGCAAATAAGGTAAGATTCTTGTTGTCACTCAAAGCATTATCTAGTTTCAAGTAGAGGATTGGTGGTTTTTTTTTGAATGAAGTATTTGTATTAGAAACATTATTAATTTATTTAGCATGTAAATTTTTTTCCTTGTACCCTTTACACTTATCATGCACTTCATTTTTTAATAGTGTATCATGCAATGGTTGTTTGGATTATCTACAATTGTACAATAAACCCACTTACTCATCAATGATGGGTTATTTGATCTTCCTAAGACACAAAGCCAATGATGTAACTGTGTAGTTTGCTCCATGTTCAGTAAATGGTAGGTTGAAGTGGCCAAAACCCCTAATCATTTGTTCATGTGTGAGCATACCAATCAAAGTAATTAGGAATTTCATAACATTAATTATTGACTTTGACTTTTGACCATCCTTAGTATGCAATTTTTCATTTTATCTATTTTATCATGCACAATGATCAATAATCCTTGAGGTTGTTCCTCTGATTATAATCTATGGGAGTAGTAATGTGCACAACAAATTTGGATGTATTCATTGCACCATTTTTGTTCCTCTTTAGGTTTTGAGAGTGATTCTAAGAAAGTGGTGGCTTTATGTTTTTTATAGATAATGTAAACTCATCATACTTGGTGAAAAAATTATTCTTTACAAACGAAACATGTTGAAATGTTTTGGTCATTATCTTGATTGAACTTGTCTAGGACATTGGTAGAAGTTTCAATAATTAGAGCTCCTTTTTACACTTATTTCACATTAGATTATGGGTATAAAATCTATGAAGCAATATGTGAGGAAATTTGATTCCATCCTATCCTACACAATGAGTTATATGCAAAGAAATATTAGATTTTGTCTCAACTATTCTTGATATGAATGTAACTATTACAGTGGTATTTGACATTTATTTCTCTTTATTGATGTTACCATTTACTACATGTCTATGACCATTTGTCTTGTCTACTTTATGAATAT
Organism: Torreya grandis; assembly: GCA_037957365.1. NCBI lineage: Eukaryota > Viridiplantae > Streptophyta > Pinopsida > Cupressales > Taxaceae > Torreya > Torreya grandis. The sequence continues at coordinate 20,442 of JARHVA010000892.1, read as the reverse complement.
AAAATGTGCTATGTGGGTAACCATAATATGTGTGCCATGTATTTTGATATACATCCATCTCATTGAATTTTAATTTATACACCTCCATAGATTCGTCACCCACATTAAAGATGGAATTTGTTGTTAACGCATCTAACACAAAATTCTTTTTGTCTTATTTATTCATGGCTCTAATTTTGTACCATATAAATATGACTGAATCTAGGAGATTTTTTTTTAAATATTCAAATTTGAAACAATGTTTTTTCACATTTTCCACTTCATCCAAAATATTTACCATTTTTTATCCTCATGAACATTTAGCTTTGACAAACTTGGTAAAGGGGAATTCAGATTTTTTTTTTAGAATTTTAAGTTATTTTGATCACTTTTTTATAATTATTATAGTTAGTGGCATCAAAAAAAAATTAGATATACCATTTGTAGTTATCACTTTTATAATGTATCCCACATGTGTACCTCTACCTCATATAGGACTTGTTTGAATCTCACATCTAGAGGATAATTATTTATATTGGCCAATTGCCTAGCAAACCATTGTACGAGATATCCTTTACATAGTGAGCATCCTTTGTAAGGAGGGTTAAATACTATATGAATATGCACACCAAAGGTGTTAGCTTTTAATACCTTAAATTTTACCATTTCTACTTCAATTGCATTTGTAATTGTTCCCTCTACAACATAATTGATCTCAAATGAGAAAAAATAGATCAATTTGGTATCAAATCTCTTGAAATTCAAATTGTGTTCACTAATACATACAAGGTACAAACCATTCCATTGAGTACTAATTTTATTGACCATAAATATGATTCTTGTTTCATGGAAAACTCAATGTTTTATTGGCTAAGATATTAATTTATTGGGTTGTAGTAAGTTTGAGAAATCAAAAAAAAAAATTATCATATTTTCAATCATTACACCAAATATCAAGGGTCCTAATATCTCTTCATGAATTTTATGGTCTTTTAGAACATGAGTTACAAAACCTTGGGCTATGTCATCATCTCTACTAGAACATTTGTGTTTGATAATGACATTGTATGTGACAAAATCAATTCTATCTTTAGGTCTTATATAATTGATGGTTATTTCATTGTCATCAATAGAATCTCCCTCTTTCATGGAACTATAAGCCTTTGAGTCACTAAAAATGTAATTAGTATGAACTGTGGGAATGGATGGATCTGCATGCTTTGACAAATCACTCTCTTCCCATGGAATGTAGTATCCCTTTTCTTGATATCTACTAGGGTTTTAAATCCATAAATTGAATAAGGTAATTTTAGTTTTCCATCCAATACCATGTCAACACTAAAAAAAATAAATCCTCTTTCCACATCTTTGTAATGTAGTATCCTTCTACTTGGATACACTCTACCCTTTACAACTTTGATATCTTTTGAAAACAAGTCAACATGATCATATTTTCCAAATGCAAGAGACATTAATGTTATGGTACAAATAAAAAACATCAAATCAAAGTAAAAATATATAAATCCCTATCATATATAAAAATTAAACATAAATGTGAGATGAAAGCAAAAATGTATAATATTTTTAAATGTATATTGAGTCTCATGTACTTATGATCTATGTGTTGGTAGGAATAACTCTATATTATATAAAATTAAGAACATGTGATCAAGGTGATATGTAAAAATAAATAATGTTTGATGAAAATATGATCTCAACATACCATCATGAAAATAATGGGACATTATCATCATTAATTATTAAGAGCTACAAATATATTTTAAAACTTAAAAAATTTATGTAACAACATCTTTATTGGTAAATTGGGTGGGATTATTATTGGTAACAACATAGTTATCGATAAATTGAGAAAAAAATATACCCTCCTAGTCTATTATAAGAGAAATGGAAGATGTCAAAAGGATCTTACAAAATTTCAAAAGATTATCAATATCACATATCTATACAGAAGGTAAAAAATGGTCATATATCATGGCCAATATTGGTGTTTTCAATCCTTATTTTAATTTAAATATGTGATAAATATGTTCACAACACAATCAAAGTCATTTAAAATGACATGAAAAGGTTCACAACCCTTAGGAAAGGAAGATAATCCAATGATGGAATCTAATTAATGAAAAGACTTGTAGCCCATAAAATCTCATGTAATTATTTCATCACTCATTGCAAGGAAAGGAAACTAAGATCAAAGCATGGAGGAAATGATCTAACTTCAACATCATTAAAACACTAGTCACAATGGATTTAGAATGAAAACAACTCAAACCAAAGCCAAATTTATAGTAAGACCCTAAGAAGGAAGAAACAAACAACCATGGGAGGTGACCATGATATGGTCAAACCTATTTCTTAAACTAGATCCAAGGAAGACCTGGTGGTGTGGATAAAATGCTCAAAAATAGGGATCACTAGTTTTATGACTAGAATTTTTGGCCATGATTATGTCATCTCTCAGGATTTCATAAGAGGCTAAGAGGAAGGTGTCATCACAATAAGAGGCATGTAGATAACAATAACTGAGGAAATCATTGGATAGATAAAGGGTATAAATTTTAAAGGGAATAAGGACTTTAAGGACAAAATGTAGGGAAGAACTAATAAATACTTTTTTCAAAACAAATAAACCCATTGTCCATAAGTAGAAGGGCTATCCCAGGTTGGAGTTGCCAAGGAAATAGACAAAATTTTGCCTTCAAATCATGGAATGAATTATGATATTGGTTAATTTTAGTGTCATTTTCTCACATCAGTTCCTACTCATTAATCATTTTAAAGGGCATAAAATTAGTCTTCTCTTTTTATTAATAAAGTCCCTAGAGGCCACTATGACTTCCTAAAAGTTAAATTTTTTCACTGTTTTACTATATTAGGGCCTCATTTTTTTAATAGTCAATAGGGGTGAGCTGTTGTGGGGAAAATACATGGTTGAATCCATTGAAGTAAAAATAGGTGAATATGACTCAGAAGACAACACTAAGGAGGAAAAGGTAACTTAGGAGGATCATGACTCACCAACCCTAGAGGTGAATTCATTTGAAAAGTCTAACACCCTTATTGAGAAAGAAGATAATAACAAACAAATAGACGGAGCCCTTAAACAAGTTAGAGGATACCCCTACTACCAACTTAGGAGGGAAAGAGGGAGAGAGTCATGAATAAAAGGAAAGGCCCTAGGCCCCCTACCCCAAAAGGAAAAAAATATATGGAATTTTAAGAGGGCATGGAGAATTTAGAAATAAAACTTCCATGCAATAGTTTTTATGCATTAATATAACTTAGAAAGTGAATAAGATGATGCCCCAAATTTCACTTATTCAGGCTGAAGGAATAAGTTTCCATGATGGAGGAAAAGAGGAATTAAAGTAAATAGGTATTAATGGGGAAGTGAGGGAGGCCACCTCAAACAAGAAAAGAAAACATGCTGAATGAAATAGACCAATATGTGTTGACCAATAAAAAACACAATAAAGTAACTAATAAAACATTGACTAGGAGGTGGAAGAATGAAGTAGAATACTTTGCATAATGCCCCAGTAAGAGAACCCAGGGACATCTCTAGAAATATGAAAGTAAGAATGTGGATACCACTTCACCAGTCAAATAATCTAATATGGAGTCTTACCCTTAACCCCTACCCCTACCATACTTCTAGTTTTCTCATCAATTTTTTAGTTTTGATATCCTTGTTGAAGCTTGTGGTAATTTCCTATTAATTTTCTATCTTTCTGGTTGAAGCTAACTTTCTATGTTTGGTACCCCATGGGGATTTTCCCTATATATGTTTTGCTCATTTTTCTATTGAATATATTTTGGTGTTGTAATGGGAACATGACCCTTTAAAATCCATCTTTTAAACTTATCAAATTAAAAAAATAAGATAATGAGAATATATATATATATATATATATATATATATATATATATATATATATATATATATATATATATATATATATATATATATATATATATATATATATATATATATAAAATCTAAAATTTCTTAATCTAAAGATGTTTTTAGAAAGGCTATCAGAGGATGTTCTTAGAAAGATTAATCTAAATTATTTAATAGAAAGATGTATTAGTTGATCTGTAACACCACGGCAATTTATCTATAGAGCACTCATGAATGTAATGATTTAACATTAAAAGAGGGATGACTCAACTTATAATAAACCATGATAAATTGATGTCTCTCAAAGAAATATCCCATGAAACCATAGGTCACAAAATCAAATTCAAATGGAGAATTTACCATGACAAAACTTTTAAAAGCAATTAATACCTATGATTTGGCCATGACTAACCTTGGATTGGTGCCTCATGACTATTATATGGTCTCAAACCAATTTTAAATCCATTTTCAAACATAATACCAACATGAATTGAATATCTATATCTCTCTATTCCATCGATACTTGAATCTACAAATTCCACTATCAAGTTCATGAAGATATTATAATGGTGGATCCTAGTCAAAATCAAGATCCCTCTCTTTTATCATTAAAAAAAACTAGGAATACAAGGACACATATTTTGATTCGACAACTATGCATGAGTAATTCCATAAGTATAAAACCATTTATGAGAACATGGTCTTGATGCAAATTTGTATGGGGAATAAAAAGAAAATACAAATCTAGACAAGGTTACAAATTTGAAGGGCATTTGAAGGGATTCCATGTAAGAGTTAAATTTTATGGTCTGCCTTGGCTAGACTATGGAAAAAATTATGAATAGTATTCATTCAATGTTGCACTTCAAAATTTACAAAAGCCATATTTAAATAACTGCCTGATGTGAATTTAGTACCTGATGTTTAAGGATATTTATGTTATAAAAATAATTTTTGGTAATTTAATAAACATCTTAGAAAGTAAAAACTAAGATGTAGTAGACTATTTGAGGATGGGTTGAGAAATATTAAATTGACATTAGATATATTAATCTATCTTAATTGCATTAAAAACAAAATATAATATATCACAAAAAAATGTCAGACTAAAAATAAATAAATATAACATAATTAAGATTTATTAAAACATTATTTTTACACAAGATAGATTGATCACAATCTTATAGTCATATACATTATATTGCTTCATAAAAAACATTTCACCTATTTATACTATTTGACAATGGGCTATCCCTATGCCATGTCAGCACCAATTTTGTAGACATGAAAATCACCACTTTAACATTTTATATAAAAAAATTAGAAGGAAAAGTTAGAGGGAAATAAATTCGTGGGACTATGATTGGATAACTAGAAGCTAGAAGCATCCTTTGGATGGATTTCATTAAATGTGCATAGTGCAACTTTACATGATCCTCATATGGGCATAGGCTATAGTGAAGCTCAACATGGTGGGATTTTTTAACAAATGATTATGCCAAGCTAAAGCATGTTTTATTTTCCCATGTGTGCAGCTGTTCGATTTATTTTGCTATATTTCTCACAAATAGATATATTTTTATATATTTTATAATTACCCAAAATTATTATCTTGTTGATATTTGAAGCATGGAAGATCATTTACGAATATCGAGCCAAGTAGTTAAAAAAATTTAAATTAAATGAATTATATCTATCTGAGTAAGCTCGCAATCAATGAATAGTGTAGGGAATTAGGCATAGGTGGTTACTAATTCCATTTAATTATTATCATCTTCATTGTTCTAAATCAACCTCTATGTAGAAGTAATATTCTCAGTGGTTTATTTCAAAGTTCAAATTTTCTTCAATATTTTAACAATGCCAATGAGTATATTGAGTAGTTTGTCATTCAATAGTAGCTAAAGCAAGTTGTAAGTTATCCCTAGCTATCCACATTCATGTAGAATGTAAGTGGATTTATAATGTATTAATATTTATCAAGACCATCAATACATCCCATATTAAAAGCTCTGAAACTTATGTTGGCATCCAAATTTAAATATAGATGCACTGAAATATATAATTATTAATGTATATTCAAAAACCTATTTGTAAGTTTTTTATTTTCAAAACCATGATATGCAGGGATTGATGTTGAATTTTATTTTAATATAATGTTGTTTTAATTAAGCTACGTGTAGTATTTGTAATTCTAATATATTCAAGTAATAATAAAAATATACTTGATGCCACAATAAAAATATTGATAGAGTGCTCTATATATGATGACATCTGAGCTAAATTATTAGACAACCTATAGGGAGTATCTAAGTTCACTATAATTGAAGTTGAGAACATTGATAGAATTGACAATTTTTTATTATCAAAATCCACAATTGTAGGAGAGTGAACCTTCAAAGGTAGAAGAGTGGTAGGTAAGTTTGTGAACTAGGGTCCAACAAATCAAATTGTATTTCTTATTGTGAAGGCTTCTTCACTACTTTGGGATATATTTTTGGGTTTGGGGTCCCATATATTTTTTGGGTATTGTGGACATTATTAAAATATCTATCTATCTATCTATCTATCTATCTATCTATCTATCTATCTATCTATCTATCTATCTATCTATCTATCTATCTATCTATCTATCTATCTATCTATCTATCTATTTATCTATCTATCTTAAATTCACTATTAAAACCAAATAAAATATTTTGTCTATCTTCATTGTATTGTATGCTTAAGATTTGTCCCCCATGTTTGGTTGAGCCTCTTATCTACTTCCTTTTAAATTTTGAAGATCAAGTATGGGGGTGGATCATGAATGTTTTCATGTTTTCCTACCATTTTATGACACTTTATGGTTTGTGTAACAATGAAGGCCCCTTCAACACCCAACTTATATCGAAACAAAATGAAAAAAAAATTAAATTATGAAAATACTATGAATATGTCTGATATTATGAAGCATTATCAATACCATGTAGTATGTCTATAGATGTATGATACCACATTATAATTTCACGTACTTTAATACCATATGTAATTTAGATTTGATATAAATAAACACTCACATTAATCTACATTGTCAAATCCTATTTATAATACTTGATTTTGATTCATGGAATTGGATTTGTAACCACCACATAATTATCAACAAACTATCTACTATAAGTAAACCTATAATTTTTAGGAACATATAATTTTTATTTCTTGATAATTAGGGTTACTGGGATCCTATCCCATTTATTTATTTTTATAGGTAATGAGTAATAAAAATAAAATAATTATAAACGTACATGATGCAAGCTTCGTTAAAAAAAAAAGTTTTAAACACAAAACATAAAGATGTGCACATCATATTTATTAATATTATTAGACAAGAAAGGGATAAAAATGTAACTTTATATATTTAAGACTAGTAAAAGGGAATTAGAAAAAGAGGATTGGAGGATTAATTTTATATATGATTTTGTAACTCATCATACCCCTTTACTGAACTTGTTGTTAGTCCTCGAGTAATCTAAACCTATGTACATGGCAACACAATTGTCAGAAGTCAAATAGTTTTGTTCTACCTATCCCTTATTTAAAAAAAAAAATTAAAGTAGTATTTTATCCTCTTGTATTTCCTATCTTTATTTATTTCATATAATTTCTCTATTCCCCTCCAATCAGGAATGGGAAACCAAAAAAATAAGAAGTTGATATGTTATGGAAAGCCAACTCAAACTCTTCCTTCTTTCCATGTTAATATATTTGGCGGCTCTTTTGAGAGATGCCATGTAATTATACCTTGATAATGATTCATTTATTTTCAATTCATGGGTAATCTCATTCCATCTAACTAATTAAGCATTGTAGGTTTCTTAAACTATTTTTATGATCAAGGCGAAGTACTAATTTTGGGTCTCTATTTAGTCCATCCTAATTCTTATATCACATCTATCCTAGTAGCCTTCCCTTTGATCATTAATATGGTTTATTTTTACTTTTTGTGATACTAATCTAATTACTTGCCTCTTCTTTTCTCATTGGTAAGATAAGAAGTAAAATATCTCAAAAACACATCAGTCAAATATAGTTTTGGATTCCATTATTGGTCATAAGGAACCACCAATTGTGTATATAGAATTCACATAATTGATTTTGATCCTCAGAAGTGATATTTTTATATATTCAAATAAGGATTGAGGCTCACTTACTAGTTAAATGGTCATGTCATAATAGATTTTCATGAACTAAAATTTTAATCACTATTCCTCAAGGTAGACAACATACACTCTTGTAGAAGGTCTATAACTTAACTATTGTAATGTTAATTGACTCATATCTTCTACCTTATTTTTTAGTTTTAAAATTTGTGACTCTACATATTTGATCCTTTTATTTAAAGATATTTTTTTCATCTCTTAATTGAGTATGTTGATTGTGCCATCAAATTTGCATTGTTTGTATATTTTTTGATAGATGATGACTTTTTTACTAGAACTTGAACTAGTCAAGGACATAACTAGGGCCCTAGATACCCATTTAATACCATGTGTATACCATATATTAATTACTACCTTAAAAATATCTAACAACCATTAACATCCCTAAGAATACAACCAATGGCCACAATAAGCCTCATATGCTTTTATAGTGATTTGAACCTAAGTAGGGCTTGAAACAACCAATACACTTAACTAACTCACCCACATATCATTATTTTAAGATTTTGTGTATAGATATTTTTATAACTAGAATGTCCAAACTAGTGGTGAATAGTATTTCTAACCACGGGTTATGGACTTGCCTTGTCATATTGAACACAAGTTTCAAGCCAAATGCTAACCCATGTCACATTGAATACCAACTCAGTATTCCATTGCATTAGATAATTTTCAAAAATAACCCATCATATCTTAGTGTGGGAATGATGATAGAGAATGGGCATCCCAAGAATGGACCCTAAGACCTCTAACTTCTAACACTTAACTCACTCATTGCTAGGATATTATCATTAGGTTTACATGGTTTTTATTTTGACATCCTTTTTCATGAACAATTATTTTTAATTAATCTCTTTGGTCTAAGTAGAAGTTGTTAAAAAAATCTTTTAGGTATAATTCTCTATGTGATGCCACCATGTACAACTGATTTTATTATGAATGATATATGTATATGTATGATGCCATGGTACCTTCTCAAGATTCCATTGTATACCTTGAGAATGGCTTCTTCATTTTCAACTTAAGGGTAATCTCATTCCATTTTAACTAAACAAGCATTGTAATTTTATTGAACTATTTATATGACCAAGGCCAAGTAATGATTATGGTCCTCTATTTGTTCCATATTTATTCTTGTAGCTACCTCCCTTTTATTAATTAATGTAATCCAATCTACTTATTTCACATCTAGTTGGGTAGCCTCCCATTTGATTATTAATGTGGTTTCTTTATCTTTCTCATGATACTCATCTAATTCCTCACCTCTTTTTTTTCTCATTGAGAAGATAAGAATAAAAATATCTTAGAAGCACATCACCCAAATATAGGTCTAAATTTCATTCTTGGTCATGAGGAACAACATATTTGTGTAAATAGAATTCACATAATTGATTTTGATCCTTAGGAGTCATTTTTATATATTTCAAAGGAGTGAGACTTACTAGTTTGGGAATGTCACAATAGAATCTCATGAATTAGAATTTTAAACTGCTACTCAAGGTAGACAATATACACTTGCAAGAGGTCTGTAACTTTATTATTGTAGTGTTAACTGATTCATATCTTCTACCTTATTTTCAATTTTGAAATTTGTGACTCCACATCTTTGGAATTGTTTTTTAAATTTATTTTTTCATTTCTTAATTGACAATATTAATTGTGCCATCAAATCATCATGGTCTATATATTGACATCCCTTTTTATGAACAATTCTTCCTAACTAAGATCTTTAGTCTGAGTGAAGGTTGTTGAAAAAATATTTTAGGTATAATTCTTTATGGCATGTCATTGGGTACAATAGATCATACCATGAATAACATATGTAGATGTCTAATGTCATGGTACCATCAAAAGGTTTCGTATTATATTATTATGTCCAGTACTTAATTGAAAAATCCCTCAAAACTTATGTTATATACTATTAGTTAGAAAGTGTATGTTCATATTATTCTTATCTTATTCAAAATGGGCATGTACCCATTTTACACAAGATTGGAATACTATAAGCTACCAAAAATATTTATCTTATGTAGAATGCGATTAATTGATAAAATTATTACTGTCTTGTGTAAAAGTAGGCATACAACCATTTTGATCAAGATATAAAATATCATCTCTATTTTTTTACAATGCAATGTTAATATCAAATACATTAATACAAATTTAATATCAAATAGATGCATCTTCACCTCATGCATATACATTTTATGTCTAATTCTCTGTGAGATCTTATTAGGTACAATTGATTGTACTATGAATGACATATACAGTTGTCTGATGTCATGGTACTATCACTAGGTTTCATGGTACACTATTATATTCATTAATCCACTAAAAAATCCCCCAATATTGTGTTACATAATATTGATTAGAAGGTGGATGTTCATATTATTGTTATGTCATTCAAAATGGGCATGTGCCCACTCTTCACAAGACTAGAATGCTATCAATGGGATATTAAAATAATAATGGGTCCCTATTTGATTTTAGAAAATTGGGTGTCTAAGTGGAAGTGGTTGAAATAATATTTTAGGTTTAATTCTCTATGGGATGTTGTTATTTACAATTGATTATACTATGAATGGCATATGTATTTGTCTGATGCCACTGTACCATCAAAAGGTTTTGTGGTATATTTTTGTGTCTAGTACTCCACTAAAGAATCCCTCAAATTTGTGTTATAGAAAAATGGAAACCATGTGGATGTTTATATTATTTTTATCTTATTAAAAATGGGTATGTGCTCATTCTACACAAGATTGAAATAATATCAACTACCAAAAATATTTATATTTAGTATAATGAGATTAATTGATAAAATTCTTAATGTCTTATGTAAAATAAGGCACAAGCCCATTTTGATAAAGATATAAAAAATCATCTTCATTTTATTACTATGAATTATTAATACCAAATACAATAATACAAAATTAATATCACACAAATACATCTCATCCTTGTTCATATACATTTTAAGTCTAATTCTCCATGAGATGCCACTAGGTACAATCAACTATACCATAAATGACATATGTAATTTTCTAATGTCATGGTACCATTTTAAGGTTCTATAATATACAATTATGTCTAGTACTCCAATATCTGAGTACTAGGATGTTATCAGTGGAACTCTCCCCAAGACTCAAAAACTTTAAGGATTTTGAGCACTGAGGAATCCCTTAATGCCTCTATGGGCTTAAGGACCAATCCCCTTAATGCCTCCAAGGATCTGAGGACTTGAGATGCTTCCATGTTTTAACATCCAAGTAATAGGAAGCCTAGAGGGATTAGACCTTTGAACTAGGACCCAATCCCCTTAATGATTTATGGGCTTGAGGACTCAAGATGATTCCAAGTGGTAGCATCCTAATACTTGAAATCTTAGAGGTCTTGGACTTTAGAATTGGGTTGGGGACTGATCTTACCATATGACATGATCACAACCCACTACAAGTTTAGGTGTGGAGTAGACTTGAAGGGGCCATATGGTGCCTAAATATGTGAATGATGGACTAAGGTTAATATTAATGGCAACTTGAAGCCTCTTCAACCTCTTGTCTAGTGACACATAATTGGTGAATTTTGTCTAACAATTGAAAAGAAAAGAAATATGTATATATATCCACTTATGATTCTCAGGTATTGTTGCAAAAGAATTGATGATAGTCATGTCTATTTTAATATTGTATAAAAAAATTGGGCATGAAACTTTTTCAACTACTTCTACAACTTCTTATTGTGCCTTGGCCAATATGATGGTTGAGGTTTTTTATGATGTTTCTTCTTTTTATTCACCCTCTATGTTTGCTTCTTGTTTTATTATGTGGGATTTTTCCCTTTTCTTTTCTATTTGTAATTCTTATTGAGTGGCATATACTCTATTTATAGTGTAGGATATGTTTGTAAATTTTATAGCATTTTAGATGGTTTTTGGTTGATGGGGGAATGAAATGAGATCTCTTACCAAATTCTTTATTGATCATAAATGTGTTTGTTTTGTTGAGTTGGAAATTCAAAGTGGTTGAATGTGTCGTAAATATATCTTATCCACCCCTTACACCTTGTTATAATTTGGATGTTTGTATTATTCTTATCTTGTTCATAATGGGCATGTGCCCATTTTACACAAGATTAGAATACTATTAATTTTTAAAAATATTTATCTTGTGTAGAATGGAATTAATTGATAAAATTCTTAATGTTTTGTGTAAAATCAAGAACAAACCCATTTTGATCAAGATATAAAATATCATCTCCATTTTATTACAATGCATTTTTAAGGTCAACTACAATAATACAAATTTAATATCAAAAAGACACATCTCATCCTTGTGCTTATAAATTTAAGGTCTCATTCTCCATAATATGTCACTATGTACAATCAATTATATTGTGAATGGTATATGTATCTATCTAATGTCATGGTACCATTGCAAAGTTTTGTAGTATACTATTATGTTTAGTACTCCACTGAAGAATCCCCCTAAGCTTATGTTATAGAATATTGAGAGAAGGTATATGTTCATATTATTCTTATCTTTTTTAGAATGAGCATGTTTCCATTATACATAAGATTGGAATACTATCAATGAGATATTCAAGCAATAATGGGTCCTCATTTGATTTCAGAAAATGGGGTTTCTAAGTGGAAGTTATTGAAAAAATATTTCAAGTCTAATTTTCTATGGGATGTTGCTTATTATAATCAATTATATTACGATTGGATTATGTAGTTATCTAATACCGTATTACCATCAAAAGGGTTTACGATATAATATTATATCCAATACTCCACTAAAAAATCCCCCCAAGTTTGTATTACATAAAAATATAAATCATGTGGATGTTCATATTATTCTTATCTTGTTCAGAATGGGATGTGCCCATTCTACACAAGATTAGAATACTATCAACAACCAAAAATCTTTCTCTTATGTATAATGGGAACAATTGATAAAATTCTTAATGTCTTGTGTAAAAGTAGGTGCAAGCCCATTCTGATCAACATATAAAATATCATCTTGATTTTATTACAATGCATTGTTAATACCAAATATAATAATACAAATTTAATATCACATAGAAACATCTCATCCTCGTGCATATACATTTTAGGTCTAATTCTCTATGGGATGCCACTAGGTAAAATTGATTATACAAAAAATGACATATATCTACTTGATGTCATGATACCATTGTAAGGTTCCACAATATACTATTATATCTAGTAATCCACTGAAAAATCCTCTTAAGCTTATGTTACATAATATTGGTTAGAATGTGGATGTTAATATTATTCTTATCTTGTCTATAATGGGTATGTTCCCATTATACATAAGATTGTAATACTATAAATAGAATATTTAAGCAATAATGGGTCCACATTTAATTTCAATAAATGGTGTGTCTGAGTGAAAGTTGTTGAAAAAATATTTTAGGTCTAATTCTTTGTGGGATGCCACTAGTTATAATTGATTATACCAAAAATAATATATGTAGTTTTCTAATGCCACGATACCATTGAAAGGTTTCATGATATATGATTATGTCTAGTAATCTAATGAAAAAACCCCCAAGCATGTGTTACAGAAGAATGGAAACCATGTGGATGTTCATATTATTTTTATCTTGTTCATAATGAGAATGTGTCAATTTTACACAATATTAGAATACTATCAATGGATAAAAATATTTATCTTTTATAAAATGGGATTAATTGATAAAATTATTAATGTCTTGTGTAAAATCAAGCACAAGCCCATTCCAATCAAGATATAAAATACCATCTCCATTTTATTATACCAAATTATATAATACAAATTTAAAATCACATAGACACATCTCATCCTCATAAAAAAACATTTTAGGTCTAATTATCTCTAGGATGTCGTTAGGTACAATTGATTATACCATAAATGATATATGTAGCTATTTGATGCTACAATACCATCATAAGGTTATGCGATATACTTGATACCATTCTCATAAATTTGACACCTTACATAAAATAGGCACATGCCCATTTTGAAAAAGATAATTTTCACATCTTTTATTATGAATCCATTATCCTAAACATTAGAAGAATATTAAATTCTTAATTGATGAGGTGCTTATCTTTTTTATATATTTAAACATGTGTCCATTCCACACTATCAACGTAAGTCTACTATTATAACTTAAGAATCCAATACTCTTGGTTTGTGTGGAAGGAAAACATGCCCATTTTACTTGATATAAATAGTAGATTCTTAATTAATAATGTTTTTAAAATATTATTAATATATTAGTATAATAAGACATAACATTATCAATTCTTGCTCTATGATCATAATACAATTAATATATAATATATGTAAAGGGCATACCAAACTCTTATTAATATTAGTCTTAATTTAATAATGTGGAGTCATGGCCACATACCATTGCACACATGCAAATCTCATTGGATTTTTAATCGATAACATTCAAAATATATCACAAGACCTCTATATTATAGGCAATTATGCTCATTATAAATAGGTTTAAAATAATTTAATCGATTAAGAATTAAAATTTCTTATCTTGTGTAGAATATAGGCCTCTACTTATTAATAAATTTTGATTTTGGAAGAAATAAACATAAACTTCTCATTATAAGGTATTAGTGCATGTTCAAAGAGGAATAAGTGTTGTTAAAATCAAATCTCTTTTAACTATAACTCTTTTTCATAAAAAAAGACTTTTGCATGTAAACATGAATTGAAAGTTGAATGAAATTTGAAATTATCACGAGGAAGATATTGCATAATATTTCATAGAAATGATTTTAAAATTTTATATTTGTTATTTTAGAGGATAAAAAAGTCATTAAAAATTAGAAAATAAGTTATTTTCTAATAATTATGTTTTTGTAGGATATAATTGTATATAGATAAAATGAATCTAGTGTAAATTACACAAAGACTCGATAACATCTGATATTAATTATATTTGACAAAAACTACATCTATAGATAAAAAAGAGTCAAGTTAGACTTGGAAAATAAAGTTAAAAGTGAGGATTGGATTGATAAGGTGATTACTCAAGGATCAAATTTTTTATTATTATTTATGCATAAAACTAAATTTGTAGATAACTTAGTAAGATTACATAAGGAGATTATAAGGAGTTTGCTCACATGTATTTATCATTTTTATTTTTTCTGTCAATGTTGTTCTCAGTTTAAATTATAAAAAGGAAACCAACGTTTAAGTGAGTATGATTACAATTGACATTTGAATTAAAAAATTAAATTTCATTTACATGTTTTAGATATAAGGAAGAAGATGTAAAGAATTTAAAAAATTAAAACTTGGTAGTAGATGTTGTAGTTCTTATTCTCTGTGCCAGTTATAGAACTTGATGTTGTATTTCTTCTTCTTTTTGTCGAGTTACCAAAGATAAAACTTTGATGTTATATTTATTCCTATCTGTGTTATTTTGATATTATATTATTTTATGTCATTTATTATAGTTTTTCTAGGCTCCCAAATAGATGTTGGATCCTTGAAACCTAACTATCTTTGTCCCTCTATACTATTAATATGATCTATGATGATTTTTCTTATCCCTGAAACTTGAATATATCTATTTGAATGTACTATCAATAGACTCCTAGATGGATGTTGGTTTCCTTGAAACTAACTATCTCTATTTGTTTATATTATCAATAGGTTCTAAGATGGTTGTTGGTATACCTGAAACATGACTATCTTTATCTATTTGTAGTGTTGATAAGCTCTTGAATGGATGTTGGTATCTTTAATACACACACACACACACACACACACACACACACACACACACACACACACACACACACACACACACACACACACACACACACACACACACACACACACACAATGTCGATGTTAGTATACTCTAATTCACCTCTATTTCTATCTATCATGTGGTTTTCTTATTTTCCTAAGAACAAACTAAATAAGGAACTTGATTCTTTCAATACTCAAAAATTATAATGCATCTGATTGTGCACAAATGCCACCTAACATTTTAAAATAGAAATTTAAAAATTTGAAAAATATAGGTTGCATCAAATGTTGCACCTATTTTAAAATTTAAAAAACACCTCACCATAAAATTTTGAGATACGCATCGATTCAAAATTTTTTAAGCATATGAAATATAGCATGATATCTATTTGATTTACACTCTAATTTTTAGTGCATGAAGAATTGTCAATACAACATGATTTAAAAATTGTACTTATTTGAGCTGTGCTATAAAATATTTGAGTATCTTAAGTAGTACCTACATAAAATATTTTTAAAATGTCTAAAAATGTATTTAGGGGCATAGTTAGTACTAGTGAAAAGGATATGACTATTGACAGTTGAATTTAAAAATTAAATTTCATTTACATGTTTTAGATATAAGGAAGAAGATGTAAAGATTTAAAAAAATTAAAACCTAGTAGTAGATGTTGTAGTTCTTGTTCTCTGTGCTAGTTATATAACTTGATGTTGTATTTCTTCTTCTTTTTGTCGAGTTACCAAAGATAAAACTTTGATGTTATATTTCTTTCTATCTGTGTTATTTTGATATTATATTTTTTCTATGTCATTTAGTACAGTTTCTCTAGGCTCCTAAATAGATGTTAGATCCTTAAAACTTGACTATCTTTGTCCCTTTATACTATTAATATGATCTATGATGGTTTTTATTATCCTTAAAACTTGACTATATCTATTTATATTTACTATCAATAGACTCCTAGATGGATGTTGGTTTCCTTGAAACTAACTATCTCTATCTATTTATATTATCAATAGGTTCTAAGATGGTTGTTGGTATACTTGAACCATGACTATCTTTATCTATTTGTAGTGTTGATAAGCTCTCGAATGGATGTTGGTATCTTATATATATATATATATATATATATATATATATATATATATATATATACAATGTCGATGTTAGTATACTCTCATTCACCTCTCTTTCTATCTATCACGTGGTTTTCTTATTTTCTTAAGAATAAAATAAAGAAGGAAATTGATTCTTTCAATACTCAAAAATTATAATGCATCTAACTGTGCACAAATTCCACCCAACATTTTAAATTAGAAATTTGAAAAATACAGGTTGCATTAAATGTTGCACCTATTTTAAAATTTGAAAAACACCTCACCATAAAATTTTGAGATACGTATCGATTCAAAAATTGTTAAGCATAGCATGGTATCTATTTGATTTGCACTCTAATTTTCAGTGCATGAGGAATTGTCAATACAACATGATTTAACAATTGTACTTATTGAGATGTGTTATAAAATATTTGAGTATCTTACGTAGTACCTACATAAAATCTTTTTAAAATGTCTAAAAATGTATTCAGGGGCATAGTTATTACTAGTAAAAAGGATATGACTATAAATTAAATTAATTTCACAAATTATTTTAACATGTACCTTTAATATATTAATTTCTAAAAATATTTTTAATTTCATAAAATCTTTTTAAAATGTCTAAAAATGTATTCAGGGGCATAGTTAGTACTAGTAAAAAGGATATGATTATAAATTAAATTAATTTCACAAATTATTTTAACACATACCTTTAATATATTAATTTCTAAAAATAATTTTAATTTCATAAAATATTTTTAAAATGTCTAAAAATGTATTCAGGGGCATAGTCAGTACTAGTAAAAAGGATACAACTATAAATTAAATTAATTTCACAAATTATTTTAACACGTACCTTGAATAATTAAAAAAGAATAAGATTGTTGGTATTTAAGCATTGTATTGTGGTAAAAATGCCACATACCCTTCGTGTGTGTACAATATTAATGACATTAAAATCAATTTGTAGACCTTAAGTAAAATATGCCAACATAAAATATTATAAATTGCACTTCAAATCTCATGCTTCATTAAATCATTAAGGAAATCATGCTTCAAATTCCATCTTGATTTGAAAGTTCTAAGGAAAGTGAGCTTGATTTTATTTTAATAATGTCATAATTTAAAGACAATGGTGATACCAATGATCTATCCTTATCATCAATTATAGGAATATTTTAATATTTAATAAGCACTATTTCCTTTTGGATAGATTTTTAAAAAATAATTATAAAATAAATTGTGATTATTTAATAAATACAAGGTGTAAAATAAATTCAATCAATACATATCAAATCATTTGAAGTCTAGATATTATTTTAAATTAAATTTATATCTACTTATGATTAATATAATCATGAACCCAAAAATTAGTATGACATTTAAATAGGATTAAAATAAACAGTCTTTTACCATTATATATGTTACAATTAAGTAAGAATAAGAAAATAATAATCATCCTATCTTTTTTATAAAAGGATTAATATGTGGCCCATTGCACAATAATTTTTTTATAATACTGATCCTATCTTATATGGAATGCACTTAATCAATTGTTTATAATGGGCACAATTGATAATTTAGATTGGCGCATAAGAATGGGAAAATTGTACATTCTAACAAGATGATAATACAAAATTTTAAGAAGACTAAACACATAAACTATCAATTCTAAACTAGACAAAAATATTGATTGTATCTTATTTATCATGCTTAGTATGTTTATTATATAAATCTATTTAATTAAAATTCATTATTAAAACTAAATACAATAATATAAATTTAATATCAACTGACACAACTTATTCTTGTACATATAATTTTTTTATCTAATTCTCTATGAGATCTCATAAATTAAAAATTAATGTTATGTAATTTAATTATCATTAATATATCTATGAAATAATTCAAGTATATATGTTTATATCATGCTCAATTTGATATATTGGTTTCATCTCCATTATTATAATGCATTGTTAATACCTAATACAATATAAATTTAACATTTACAAACACATCCCATCCTCATGCATATACATTTTAGGCCTTATTTTTTGTGAGATGTCATTAGGTACAATCAATTATATGATGAATAATGTATGTAGTTGTCTAATATCATGATACCGTATCAAAGTTTTATGGTATACTATTATGTCCATTAGTCTATTGAAGAATCCTCTCAAGATTGTGTTACATAATATTGACTGAAATTTGGATGTTCATATTATTCTTATCTTGTTCAGAATGGACATGTGCCCATTCTACACAAGATTGGAATACTATCAACTGCTAAATTTTTTTTTTGTGTGTAAAATGAGATTAATTGATAAAAAATTTAATGTCTTGTGTAAAATCAGGTACAAGCCCATTTTGATCAATATATAAAATATCATCTCTATTTTATTATAATGCATTTTTAAAATCAAATACATTAATATAAATTTAATAACAAACATACACATTTCATCCTTGTGCATATACATTTTAGGTCTAATTATACATGGGATTATTTTATGTATAATCACTTATATCATGAAAAACATATGTAGTTATCTAATCTTGTGGTACCATCACAAGGTTTCAAGGTATATTATTATGTCCATTACTCTACTAAATAATCTCTCAAAACTTGTGTTATAAAATATTGGTTAGAATGTAGATGTTCATATTATCTTTATCTTGTTCAAAATGGGCATGCACCCATTCTACATGATATTGGAATAGTATCAACTGATAAAAACATCTATCTTGTGTAGAATGAGATCATTGATAAAATTCTTAATGTCTTGTGTAAAATCAAGTAAAAACTTATTCTGTTCAAGATATAAAATATTCAATTCATTTTATTACAATGCATTGGTAATACCAAACATAATAATACAAATTTAATATCAAACAACTACTTATATGTAACTATGAATTCACATAACAAAACAAATATTCAAGATCTCTCAAATATTCTTTATTAATATTTCAAAATGATTACATAAGATAGTTCAATACAAAAAATAACATCTTTTATAATATTCTATCTATTCTATATTACTAAGTTTAAATACAATGATATACTTCAATGGTATATCATTGTATTTAAACTTAGTAATATAGAATAGATAGAATATTATAAAAGATGTTATTTTTTGTATTGAACTATCTTATGAAATCATTTTGAAATATTAATAAAGAATATTTGAGAGATCTTGAATATTTGTTTTGTTATGTGAATTCATAGTTACATATAAGTAGTTGTTTGATATTAAATTTGTATTATTATGTTTGGTATTACCAATGCATTGTAATAAAATGAATTGAATATTTTATATCTTGAACAGAATAAGTTTTTACTTGATTTTACACAAGACATTAAGAATTTTATCAATGATCTCATTCTACACAAGATAGATGTTTTTATCAGTTGATACTATTCCAATATCATGTAGAATGGGTGCAT
>JARHVA010000891.1:4147500-4259778 GCA_037957365.1 Torreya grandis | reverse complement strand
GTCTTGAGGTAATTAATCTTACGTTGGTTAGGTTGGTACTTGGTTAAGAGGGATTTGGATCTTCCTTATAGGTTAGAGCTTGTATAAGTGTCCTTGAAGTGGTTGTGTTGGTGATAAGTCACTTAGGGGGTTGGAGCCTCCTTCCAAGTTAGAGCTTGCTAAAGGACTAGTTGGGTTGGTGCTTAAATAATGATGGGTTGGTGTTCTTTATGGGGTGCTGCCTCACTAAATGTTATTTCATTACTTATACTATAGTAGTCCAAGTGTTGCTATAGTGGGTTTTATCCCCAATGAGGGTTTCTCACATAGCTTTGGTGTTCATGTGTTGATATCTTGTTTCATGCTTATGTGATTTCTCTTTTATACATTTATATATCTCTATGCTAGTTTGAATGGTTAAAGAATGATAAATAAAATTGAATGAAATATTTACAAATTAATTCACCCCACTTTTACTGGTTATGCTTTAAAAAATTGGATCAGATTAGGTCCTTTGAAGGAGGCTCGATAGTTTGAAGGTGATCCTAGAAGCACAAGATGGCTAAGCATGTGAAGTTCATGGTTGAGGTTTACATAGAAGTCTGCATGATGGTACTATCAATATTGAAGAAGAAGGATTATATAGAAGTCACGTCTAAGATCAATCCTAAGTTGAAAAATAAAATGACATTGAATATTTGTTGAAATAAGGGTATGTGTAGGTATCTTGATGAAACAAATAAGTAAAGGCTCATGAGAGTTGAGTGGTCTATAACACCAATGCCATTATTGGTAGAGGTACTATCCATAGGATTCAAGGACTAGAGATGATCCAAAAGGTATGTTTAACCTTTTGTTTTCATGAAGATGTTATGATTTGATCATCAAGATAGAGGACTTGAGTTGAGTCTATGAATAGGTCATAGATGAGAAATGGTTTGCTAGAAGCTTAAGTATGTTGATGAGATCTATGTGGGTTCTGTTTGAGCCTTCATAAAGTACAAATGTATAAGCATGTATTCTTATTTATGCATGTATGTTTGTTAAGCATATATAATTTGAGGTAACAAGATCTAATGGAGGATATATGAGAAGGCATGTGAGTTATAGATTAGTCTACAAGACCAATAAGGATATGAAGATCCAAGAAGATGACTATAATTTATGGGGATTGTCAATAATGAAAAAATTAAGTATGGATGATGATGTAGATGATTGAAACATTTGACATGAATGCCATGAAGATGGAGTGTTCTTCATGAGTGAAGATACTAAATATCTGAAGATATTCAAAGAATAATATATGTAGGATATGTTAAATAAAGATATCAGTGAAATGCTAGTTGGACTTGTTGCAATGCTACCTATTATAGTTATCTTGCTTTCAATAACCTACTTGAGTTCAACATGATTCTCAGGAAATAAAGATAGACCAAGTGATATGAGATTTGAATAATGGTTTCTAATACCATTCATATTAAAGTTTATTATTATTTTCTCATGTGATCTAAGGTCTTGTGGTGTTCTAAGAAGTGAAATGACAAGTTATTTATGCCATGAAGAAGATACAATTGATATATAGTTAACAAGTGCTCTAAGTTTTATCAAAAGGTCTTGATAATGTGTGTTGAAGTTGATCCATTTAATCTTCTTGAAGAGCATCATGAGGTTTCAATGTTCTATATGCATCAAAATGACATGATCTAAGGTATGAACTATGATGGGGGAGCTTATGAGCTCTGTGATCTAAAGGATAAAGGTAGATTGAGGTGCACATGCCATGAAGATCAAAGGGGAGTTGATCAGATGCTTTAGTTGTTCCTTACACAGATTAGACTAGTAAAGGCATTAAGATCAAGTAAAAAATAGGGTAATTAATTTATTGAGCATGGAAAATGAAGAACCATGTTAGTTTGGACAAACTTGAAAGGAAAGTATGGTCTTAGGGGGAATATTTTTTCTCTATGAGCAAGAGCCTAAGGTGAGGTAAGATTTAGTTTGGACTGATCAAAAGGAGATATTTTAGTAGGTAGTCATCAAATTTAGGTCTAAGGATTAGGTGTCAAGGTATGAATGGATTTAGGTAAGATCAATAGTAGATGATGATCTATAAGGAATATTTGTAGAGTCATGATAGACATAGGTCAAGGTGTTGAGTCATAAAGGCAAGTTGAGAGATAATAGTTCTATCATTCTAAGGTAAACATTTGGTCAAAGTTTATGTATTAATCATTGTTGAGTTGAAGTGAAAAGACATGTTGGTAGATTTAGATACTATTTGTAATTAATTTAAAAGGGGGAGAGATATTAGATTGGTGGATAAGTATCTAGTTTAGTTCATTTGTGGTTTGCCATCAATGACAAAGGGGGAGATTGTTGTAAGTTAGTTATGTCATATGTTTGTGTATGGTCATTGATGTCAAAATAAGAATGAGGTATGGGGATAAATTTTAATTTCTTGTGATGAATATTATTAATGATTAAATGAGTGATTATAGGTCCTTGATAAAAGATGATGTCATGAAGTAATGAGACAGCTTGAACATGAGATATCTTGTCTAATGTAAGGAGTATGGTGGTTCTAGGATATGAATACATAGAGACATAAGAGGATGTATGAGAACATTTGAACATGTATTTGAGTAATTGAATCACCTAGGTATTTTTCAAATTTTAACTAAAGAGGTAAGACGTACAGGTATAATATATAGATAAACTAGTCTTTGACTCTAACTAATCTAACTAAGGGTCCTCAGATGTGAACATGACCTATGAAGGATGTAGATTATTAATAGAAAATGTGAGATTGTGATTGAACATGTGAATAAATTTTAAAGTGAATCTAAAGTGGAAATAAGGTTAGGTATTGAGGCTTAGTCCTTACATGAGAGATGTAGTCTGAAGGCACAAACTTGGTAGGTTATTGAGAAGAGAAGTGTGAGACCTGTGTGAATAAGGTTGAAAGTACATGAGCTTGGTATGATGTAATTTGACAAAAAATATATGATTTTATAATAATATAAGATGTTTCTAAGTGTTTTCAAGATCCAAGTATGACTATTGGTTCTAAACCTAATGTGCATAATGGCCTAGTGTGGCCTCATGAAGGGTTAAGATGATTTTTCAAGGTGATAGAACACATGTGAGCATGGATTGAGGTTGTGATAAGTTATGTCAAGGTTTTAATCCAATTTTTAGGTTCTAAATTGAATAAAAAATCAATAAATCATGTTTGGAGGATTTTTGAGTATGCAAAATGAAGAGATAAGATCATGAGAAGGAAGTTTAGATGTTCATTGGCATGTGTAAACTTTGCATGGTATTATAAGTATTTTAGGAGAGATGGGGAAGGATCCTAGATAACATATCCAAGAATTATTTTTTCATTTGAGTAGAAATACTATATTAACAATTGCTAACACCATAACTGGTCTAAAACCCTCCCAAAACCCTCATAGTGACTCGATTAGAGAGATATTGCTATAAAGTACCTAAAAAGGATTGGTAAGTCTTGTTTGATGATTGGATGTTGTAGAGGACTCCATAAATCATATATAGTTGGTAGTGTTCTAATAGGAAAATGAGTATAACCTAAAAAAAAAAATCTTATTTCTGAAGAATTTGAGGCTACAGGAAAGGTTGATGAAGTTAATGCATATAAATCAATTTAGGTTTGTTGTACCCAACACCCCCCTTTTGACATAAGGAAATGGTGACCCTCTATTTTTAGATTACTATCTTGTTTTTGAGCCCCCTCTTATATATGTTTATGAAAATTCTAGGAGAAAGATTGATTATTGACCTTTTTTTTACTTTGGCAAAGTAACATTGGTATTGTGTTTTCATGAACTAACATTCTTTGGGAGTCTTCATCGGGCTTTATGTTTTTAGGATTTATCTTAGTAATTTTTTTATACATGAATTGGTATTTGAGTTTATTATGTTAGAAATTTTGTCTAATAGGATTTTCTCTTTGTAATATTCTCCCCACAACAATTCTATCCAAATAATTTCCTTGAATTAGACTTATCCTTGCAGACAATCTTACCAATGCACATTTATTGATAGAATTGCCCTTCGCCATTTTGAATCTACCCTTCAGGATTTTAGAAACTTGATCTTCAACCTTTTTAATATTTCCCTTTAGAATTTACAAATTATATCCTTCAAATTTTTTTTTTATGGATAAATACCCTATGAACTAGACCCTTCAAATTGTTACCAAAGTACCCCTTGACATTTTGAAATTGCCCTTCAAAACTTTTGAAATGACCTTCAAATTTATAAAACCTAGCCTTTAGGATTTGTGAAACATATCATTTGACCTATTTTTATTAGGGCCATTTTACCTAATAAAATTCCTTCAGACCTTTTGCAATTTCCCTTCACTCCCTACACATTTCCTTTAAGACTTTTATCCTGCACCTTTGCATTTTTGAACCATTCCTTCAAATTTTTGTCTAAGATAATTGTGTCTTTGGGAGAATTTTTATAGAAATTTTATCCAAAATAATTTGTTTGATCATATTCATTCAATAATTTTAAAAATGACCCATTACCTCTGAGTTACCCTTTGAAAGTTTTGTCAAGGACATATTCCTTAAAAATTTCTAAGCATACCCTTCGGCCTTTTTGTAAGTGCCTTTCAGGCATTTTATGGTTACCCTTTAGGAGTTTTTTAAGGGCCCTTTCCCATCAAAATATATCCTATGAAGTAGACCCTTCGGTCATTTTTACCACAAATTAGACTCTTCAACCCTTTTGAACATGCCCTTCGAGACTTTTGTCTCGAGCATTTTTTCCCCTACGATCCTACCCTTCAAGAATTTTTGCCCCAGGCTATTTCCTTCAAAATTTGTGTTTCAAACATTTTATTTGATGAAAAAATATTTAAAAAAAATCCCCCAAGAGCACATGCCCTTTCGACTCTCTAAAATGACCCTTTAGATATTTTGAAAATGACACTTTAGGTTTTTTGAAGTGACCACTTACCCTTCAAGACTTTTATCTTGGCCCTTTTTTCCCTTTGCCCAATTCCTTCAGGACATTTATCCAAGGATTTTGTCCTTCAACCAAGTCCTCTATACATTTTGTTAAAAACAGCATTCCCTTCAACCCTTTTGAGGCCATCCCTTCAAGCATTCCTTTTAAAATTTTGTCTAAGACAATTGAGTCTTCAAGAGAATTTTTGTAAACATTTTGCTTGAAGTAATTACCCCTAATGGAATTCATTCAAACTATATGTCTCAAACATTTATCTAACAAAAATAACATTTTAGGATAATTTTTGTAGACATTTTATATGAAATAATTTCCCCTCACAAACATTCTAAAATAATTTATCAGCAAAAATCTCAAAATAATTTCCCCACAATAATTGCCTCAAGACCAATATCATACTACCAAGTGGCAGCTTTGATTAGAGAGAATTTATTTATGTTTTGAGCTTAATTTAATATTTTATCCTAGGCCTAAATCATATTTTATTAATACCAAAACCTTAGGCTAAAATATTCATGTAGAGTCCTTTATACATATTTTCCAAAAGTATTATGTTAAGTCATTTTTTGCTTATGTTTATAGGAGCAATGAATCCTAAATAAAAGACATGTGTCAAACTTATGAGATTAAATTTGATATTTGCATCAATGTCATTTGATGGTCATGAGGACATTATTTGATGATTGCATCAACATCAAATTTAACCTCATAATGACTAATTTATGGAATTAAATTTTATAGTCACACATACATCATTTAATGGTCATGAGGATGATAGTTAACAATAGTGTGAACATCAAACTTAACCTTGTAAATTACCTATTTGGATTCAAAATAAGATCCTATGACATGCATTCACTTGGGCCCATTTGATCAAATGACATGAGAGTGTGTTTAAATGTCAAATCTCTAAGAGAGTGATAAGTGTCACCATTACAGGTTCCTAATGCATAGATCTAATGACCCACAAGAAGAAGCAAGGAGCCTAGTACATAGAGATCAAAATATTTGAGTAGCTTTCAAGTGGCATAAATATGAAGAAAAGCATAATAGCAAGTGACAAGTGTCAAGCACATAGGATTTAATGATTCAAAGCACTAAGATCTATGAACTGTGTTAATTTGGGAATAATTAGATCGATGGTGCAAGATCAACATGGGCCTTTCAAAGATCTAGACTCAATCAGGTGTTGAAACGTGTCATATTTCAAAATCTAGTAGGACCTTATAGACAAAATATATAGATATTTGGACACTTGAGTTATATCTATCAATATACATTGGGTCTCATAGGTAAGTTAGAGTATGAACACACATGTCTTAGTTTGAATGGTGAATATAAATGTGAATATCCATATTCTATAAAAGGCACAGGTGAGCATGTAATGCACAATTCAAATTAGTGATGGCTAATAGTAGTGCCATTTGTACTAAAATATTAGTAAATTGATTTTGGTCCTTCATGCATATGTTAGAGTTCCATTCAAAGGTAGTTAATCTAAAAGACTAATAGCTTGTTCTCACAACGTAAAAAATAAGGGATGTGTATTTTTGGTAAATGACACATATTCTAAAGTTTACATACATTTCAAACTATAATTGTAAAATATTACCTCTATCTTTATACACATGAACATGTTAGATAGCTTTTCCAAAGGTTATTTTAAACAAATAACTAAAAGTAGACTCTATATGGTTTTCGACCACAAATAGAACTACATTGTCTAACTATCACATGTAATGACCTTGCATGAAATTGGAGGATGAGGTGACCCCTTCTCCAATTCTATATAAACAATTGTAATACAACTTGGATTTTTTGTTAGATAATTATTGAATACAGGAGCAACATCAGTTTTGAACATCAAAAAATGTGTTTATGTATTTTCTTTCTCATTTTTGTGCAATTAGTTGTTACTTTCTTCAGTTGTATGTTTTAATAATCTTTAGTGTGCAAAATCTACAAATAGATTCTTTATTATCTTGTATTAATGTACTTATCTATAAATGTGCAATAGCTATTGAAAGGTTAATAAATATATTGGTTAAGATAGTCAAGTTCAAATTGATTCATAATTATGATTGTGCATGAGTGCTTCTTTAGATGTAGTTTTATATGTTTGTTCAATATCTACCTCTGATAATTCACTATCCCAAGCCATAAACTCCTCATTAAGGTTGTGCAACAACTACCTTAAAAGGAGTAACCTTTGTTTGAAGCTTATGAATTTCCTACATATTTATCTCCATAGACTTCTTAGCCATGTCTAACTATGTTTATAAAATTGATGCTAGTAATAGGTATAGGTTCTGAGAGTAATTTTCCTTTTAGAATCCATCCAAGGGAGTAGTTCCTAGAAATCATAGAAGCTTTATTTTCTACCTTACCCTTCCCTCCTTTTTCAAGTTTGTTTTAAGATCTACCCACTCTAGATTATCAACTAACCACTCATCCAACTGACATAGAGATTCACTACCCTTATTAGGAACCACACCTCCATCCAAAAACCTTGTTAACAACTTTCATGCACCACCCACTATTCCATCAACAAGTTGAAACAAACAACATATCTACAACTCGTGTCTTAGAGTGCAGTTTACCTCCATTGAAATCTTAAAATGTTAGAGGCTACCTCATTATGGATATGGTATACATAAAACATGAACCAATAGTATAATTAGTGTTAGAAGGAGGGAAGCACCCTTGATAGTAGTAGTTATCCTTTATGTAGAGTTGCACTAGAGTCGCCCAAGAGAGTGACTAGATCTAATTCCTAGGCTAGTTTTCTAGTCTCACCCTTGTCAAATCATAGGAGACCTAGAACCATGACAATATCCCCAGTTTAGAGAAATACCCCTTCAGTAGGGAACCCCTTACCTATAAATAAACATTAATCTATTAATTAGGCAATGGCTCAATAATATCCCTGATTAGTTAGATCTGCTATCACCATTGTAGGAGATGTGCATGATTTGACTCAAAATCCTAAAAACTACTTTCCATCCTTTTTTTCTTCAAGAGAAAGGACAATAGAGGAACATATCAAATTAGTTAAATTTTATTTAATATTAATGAATGTCATAGATGAGGATGTTACATGCAAATTATTCCCTTTTACTTTGATGGATGCTACTTATGATTGGTATTTAAATTTAACTAAAAATTCCATCATTTCTTGGGATGAATCTCAAGCAAGTTTTATTTCATATTTTAGATAGGTCACCAATATTGGTTTGGTATACCAAAACATCATTATCATGAAGAGGGAACCTAATGATCCCATCCATGCTTTCAATTTAAGATGGTAGAAGATGTACAACTGATTAACCCCAAGATATAAACTAGAGGCAACATTAACATTATAAATATACAAGAATGCCTTGGAACCCATAACTATCATGTCTTTTAAAAGATAAATTATGGATAACACTTTGTTATTATCATTTAAGAAGGCTATCACCATAAATAGGTAGATTAATCCTCAGACACCTAGAACTCCTACTGTCAATAATAGTTTTCCAGCACTAAATCTAGTTCCACATGCAAGGCAAAATATCTTGACATTGAATCAAAACCAATTGTACACACTACCTCCACTAACATAGAAAAAAGAACCAAATTTTAACTACTTGAACAATCATGCAATGGGCAATGGTTATCAGTAGAACTAGTAATTAGCTGCATTCCCCACTACCATTTTACAAGGTATAGATTCTACAAAGGTAGAAATAGATTCTATTTAGAAGATGGTTCAAAAGCTCAATAATGATTTATTAAATATGCAGAGGAAGGTAGGAAATGAAAATGGCCCAACCAAAAATATGAATACTAGATTCTAGAGATACAATAGATCATTCAATAGACCTAAGCATCCTAACAAGCTTATATAGATCAACATAACAAAGCTGACTCTTCCCAATTGGTGTAGATTTCATACTTTTGTGCATGGTGAGATAAATTGCATTGAATTTTACACAACATTAAAAATCTTTCATATAAAAGTGGTTAAACAAGATCAGATGTATAATCCACTTGAGCATCATCTAATCCTAACTCTTCCATCACTACCATGTTCTTTGAAACTCATGAGTTTCCCTTTCTAGGTGAAGATGATAATGAGGTGGAAGACAACATGGATAAAGTTCATGCTTTTTAGTAGTTACAAAGAGGTCAAAGATTATATTTCTAAAGTTAAAAGATTTCAATTAGGTCCCAAATATTTTGATCTCTAGGAAGTGCTACGATGTTAAAAGCTTTAAAGCTTCTAAGGAATAAGTAGCAACTCACAACATCAAATCTTATAAATACCATGAAAATTACTCCTAATCCTAAATCAAACAATAATACACCCCCTCCAAAGGGGAATGATCAACAAAAAAGAATGGAAGAACCAAGTAAAGGAGGATACAACATTGTTGAGGATATGAAGAAGATCAAGGTGAATATAACTCTTAATGAGTTAGCAAAGATCACTAAATAGAAGGAGTTGCTCTATAATTCCATTAATGAGAAGATGCCTATGGATAAAGTAAAATCATCCACAAACAAATCAAAATCATCTAACACAAACATCATCTACAAAGGAAAACCAAAAGTTTCACCCTTTCTGTTGACTATCTGAGCATTCAGTAAGACCATTCATAACTATTTATTTGCTTCTAGATCATCTACAACTATCATGCCTACATCCATATGTCATAATATTAGTTTGATGCCTATCATTTTAAAAAGGATAGTTTCACAATTACACAAGATAGTGGTCCCTGTAGTTGGAGAATTGAATAATGTGTACATTCAAGTAACATATGAGCTGCGAGTCCAAATGACCATTGATATTCTAGTGGTGGACATACCAGAAGGATATGAAATATTGCTAAGTAGGGATTAGTCCAAAAAACTTAATGGATATATATCTATAGACTTTTCCCATATATGTCTACCATAGAGGAGAGTTTAAAATCAATTTAGAATTGATAGAGTGTTGAGAATGAAATATCCCATTACAGAGTACAATGTCAAGAATGAAGAGGTAAATAATGAGTTAGCTATACTTGGTATTTATACTTTTACTACTTGAAATCAAGTACCAGAGACAA
Organism: Torreya grandis; assembly: GCA_037957365.1. Lineage (NCBI taxonomy): Eukaryota > Viridiplantae > Streptophyta > Pinopsida > Cupressales > Taxaceae > Torreya > Torreya grandis. The sequence continues at coordinate 4,249,702 of JARHVA010000891.1, read as the reverse complement.
AACCTAAAGGTTTTAATCAACTATGGACTATACATTTTAATGGTGCTAGATCTAAGCAAATATTAGGCATGTGAATCAAGCTGATTGATCTATAAGGTAAATAATTCTTGGTAACATACAAGTTTCATTTTCCATGTACTAACAAAAAATTTGAGTATGAGGATTTAGTTATGGGACTCAATTTCACACTTAAGAATAATGTAAAGAAAATATTAGTATTTGGTGACTCAGAGCTGGTGGTCAATCAAGTTAAAAATAACTACCAATGTAAGCTATCTTATTTGAAAAGATACAAGCATAGAGCATGGGACCTATTTGAAAGATTTGAAGCTTTTAACATCATAGCACTTCCTAGAGATCAAAATTATACCTATGATTCATTATCTGATACTACTAATTTAGAGTCATTACAATAATCTAAGGTAGAAAAATTCTTAATTAAATTGGTACCTTTCCCATCTATTCTAAATAACATAGAACATTTTGAGGTCTTTAATGATGACCAATATATTATTCAATTTTTAACTAATTTATGGTAATTTGAATCCCAAATCATGAATGATAAGGATATTAATCACCTCTACCAAGAGGAATCAGATAAGAAGGGAATTTTTCAACTCAAGGAGAATCAATTCTAGCTAGCTTGGTCTCCTTAGAGAGATCATTTGATATAGATACTCAGGCATAACAACTAAGATAACTAAAATTCAATGATTATAATTCAAAAAGGAAAATCTAGGGGATGAGCATAACCTAAATTATATCAAATTTGGTCTCAATTATACCTTAGAAGAAAGGTAGTGAGTGAAGGATATAATTGTTTGATATAGTGATGTCATTACTTGGACATATGAGGACTTGAAACTATATGACCCATAGGTCATTAATCAGACAATTCCATTGAAGATAGATCATAAACCATTTAGATAGAGGTAGAGACTAGTCAATCCTATTTTAGAGCCTCTCATTTAGAGAGAAGTGGAGAAGATTTTAAATGCAAAAATTGTCTTCCCAGTCTAACATTCTACTTGGTTGGCCAATTTAGTCTGAATAAGAAAGAAGAGTGGCGAGATCAAATTATGTGTAGAATTCAAAAATCTAAATAAGGCTTCTGAAAAGGATAATTATCCTTTGCCTTCTTTGGATGAGGTGATACAAATAGTAAGTGGTTATGAAATGATATCCTTCTTAGATGAATTTTTAGGCTATAATCAGGTACTAGTGCAATTTGAGGATAGAATGATGATGATGTTCACTATGAAATGTGGAATTTATGCATGTAAGAGGATGTTATTAGGCTTAATAAACACATGAGTGATCTTTCAATGTACCATGGATCAGATTTTTAAAAGACTGATAGGAAAATGCATAATCATCTATATGGATGATTTTATGGTATTTTAAAATAATTAAAAAGACCACATAAGTCACTTATAGTCCATATTCAAAAGATGCAAAAGGTTTGTTATTTCATTAAACCCAAAGAAGATCATATTTGGAGTGACTAGAGGAAAGAATTTGGGGAACATCATCACCAAAGATGGGATCACCATTGATCTAAACAAAATTTGAGAAATTCTAAAAATTCAACCATTAAATAGTAATAAGGAGCTCAAATCATTCTTTGAAAATACTAACTTCATAAGGAATTTCATCTCAAGATTTGCAAAGATACTCAAACCTTTAAACATCATGCTCAAATAATATGCCAAAATGGAATGGATAGATGAATCCCAAAAGTCCTTCTAAGACATTAAAGATGCAATATCATAAGCTCCAATGTTGATTAGTCTAGATTTTAACAAATATTTATACCTATACTCATTTGCTTTAGAGTATTTGATTGTTGTTGTCATCATGTAAAATAAGGATGAGACCAAGTATCTAATCAAATTCATGAGCACAAACCTAAAATATGTAGAACTCAGGTAATATATGACTGACAAGCATATTTTCACCCTTATCAAAGCAGTGAATAAGTTTTACCATTATATCTTGAGAAATAAATTAATTACCATCATGCATGATCCTACTATCAAGCTAACCCTATCATAGAATGAGTGATGAGGATGATGACACAAATGGATGGCCAAGATGCAATAATTTGACATAGAAATCAAGCCTATAAAGATAGTTAAAGGGTAAGGCATTATTTATCTTATGACTAAACTAGATCTATGCATCACAATTGCAGAGGTATGTGAAGCTCAAGTATCTAAAGGAGAATGGTATACTGATATATTACAATATTTACTTACAAGAACTTGTTCCCTAGAGATCAATAAAGATAGAATAAGATCTTTGAGGCTCAAATTTGATCATTACATGATTAATAAGGGAGTCCTCTATAGAATAAATTATGAAGGTATTTATCTTAGGTGTGTATCTACAAAGGAAGCTAAAGAAATTTTAGATAACTTACATTAGAAAATAGGTAGTGATCATCCTTTTGGGAATACCATAGCCCATAAGATCTTAAGAATGGGCTAATACTAGCCAATAGTGTTTAAAGATGCTTGGATTAATATGATAAAATGCCATGAATGTAAATATTTATTCAAGAGAGAAGTACACACAATAATGCCTTTACAACTAGTTGTTAAAGGATGGCCATTTACCTAGTAGGGTTTAGACTTCATTGGTATCATTAACCCAAATTCCTCAATAGGCCATAAATGTGTGCTTACTGATATAGATTATTACACTAGATGGACCAAATCCATAGCCACAAATAATTTTAGAGCACAATATGTGATTCACTTCTTGCAGGAATACATAACAACTAGATTTGGCATGCCCATTTCTTTAGTTTGTGACAATGGACCAAATTTTATATCAAAAAAATTTACTAAGTGTACACATGACACATAGATCATTATCATGTCAGATTTTAATCATTACCATTAGGTAAATGGATTGGTAGAATCAATGAATACAAATATGATCGATGTAATTAAGAAATTAGCTAGAGATAATTTGAAAGACTGACACAATTTATTGAAGTATGCTCTTTGGGCAGACCAAACTAGACACGAGCAAGCACTTCAATATTTACCCTACCTATTGGTGTATGGATGTAAGCCTATATTCCTAATTATTATAAATTTACCCACTTATTAATTTAATGAGGATTACATAGAATTGAGTGTTAAATCAAAATCAACATTGTTGGACATAATAGAAATGGAAGATTCAAGGATTGAAACCTTATAGACATTCAAAAAACACTAGGACATGGTCAAGATGTGGTTTGATAAGAGAGTGAAGGTTAAATAATTTAGGATTTTGTATCTAGTGATACTTTGGGATAAGTCCCATGAGAAGAAAGGACAACATGGCAAGTTTTCCCCACAATGGATAGGGCCATACTAGAGTTTAGAGATCATGGGTAATAATACATTTCATTTGAAGGGCCTCCAAGGTAATGAGATTACATATCTAATCAATGGATAGTTCTTGAAGCACTAATTTAAGGTTGTACTATTAGTTGATGTTACTAAGTAATGAAGGATAGATGATTGTAGCTATAGGATTAAATTAGATTTATTTCTTTCATAGACAAGTTTCTTTCTTTCTAGATTAATCTTTCCTCCTTTTATTATTTTTCTTTCATAGATTAGATTTCAGTGATTTCTTAGATTAGTTGTTCTTTACTTTCTCTAAGGATCAAAATTATGTTTTCTTTGACTATAACCAAGTAAAAATCTAAACCAATTGAGCTTATGACTTGTAGAAAAGAGGAAAATTAAAATTTTGACACTTTGGGACTAGTTTACAGATTAGGTGCATTTCTATGTTTTTTGAGTCTTTAATATGAAGGTAGGTAATCATGTATTATTCTAAATAGTGTCATAATTGAATAATTTTACTAGGTGTTTGGAAGTTTCTCTCATAGTAATTCATACAAATTTATAAAGTTTCCTTGTTTTATTAGATAAAATGCACTTATCACATTAAATACCTATTGAAAGTGATAATTTTGGGTATAGGTGTGGTTGGTAGGGATTTTCTAGTAATGATTTATTTTATGATCATACCAGCTCATGAGGGTTCTATCTATTCTCTTCCAAAATAAGAACAAAAGAAGAAAGAGACAATGGATTCAAAAAAACAAAATAAAATCTAAAGAAAATCAAAAGGCTCACATGATGAAATAAAGTCAATGTACCACACATCATGATCAAAAGAAAAAAATAATGAAATGAGAAGGAGCCCAAGGTATATCTATCAAGGCTATGGACTCCTAGATGTCAACAAAGTAATGCCTGAACTTTCCCTATTTTTTAGCTTTAATAGATACTAGAATGAAACTTATCCCCATTAAAGCCTTTGAAAAACTCATCATAGTAAGGGTTAAATAAACTACACATTTTGACACACATAGATCCAATAAATTAGAAAGCAAGTATGTTGTGTGAATTAAATTAGGAGTCTATTTCATGTTTCTAATTTAAATATTCTTCTATGACACACTTTATGATTGATTTAGGATTGAAAACTAGAGTTTTGGGTTCTTGAATACTCAAGAGTATTCCCCATGTGATTTTCCATTTTTTGTACCCAACACCCCCATTTTCCCATAAGGAAATGGGGACCCACTTTTTTTAGATTATTGTCTTGATTTTGATCCCCATCTTCTATATGTTTATGCAAAATCTAGGATAAATATTGATTATTGGCATTTTTTTTACTTTGGTAGAGTAACATTGGTATTGTGTTTTCATGGACTAACCTTCTTTAGGAGTCTTTGTCAAGATTTATGTTTTTGGACTTATGTTTTTGATCTTTTCTCTTTGGAACTTTTTTTCTGCATGAATTGGTCTTTGATGTTAGTTTCGGATATTTTGTATGATAAACTTTGATCTTCACAGCATTTTCCCCAAAGTAATTCTACCAAAATAATTCCCCCAAATTAGACTTATTTTTGTAGACAATCTTGTTGATACACTTTTCTTGATAGAATTTCCATTCACCCCTCTGAACCTACCCGTCAGGATTTGTTCAACTTGATCTTTGATTTTTTTAAGATTGCCAATTAGCCTTTATGAAGTATATCCTTTAAAACTTTTGTCATGGACAAACGCCCTGCAAATTAGACCCTTCAGATTGTTTCCAAATTACCCTTCGACATTTTGAAATTGCCCTTTGGAAATTTTGAAATACCCTTTGACCTTTTGAACCTACCCTTCCAGTTTTATGCAACTTGTCCTTTGGAATATTTTTGTTATGACCATTTTTCCCAATATAATTCCTTTATACCTTTTACAATATCCCTTCATCCCCCCTCACATATTTTCTTTGAGACTTTTGCCCCACACCTTTGCCTTTTTGAACCATTCCTTTGGACTTTTTGTGTCTGAGAGAACTGGGTCTTTAGGAAAATTATTGTGGACATTTTGTCTAAAATAATTCCCATATTAGAATTACTTCAAGGCTTTTGAAAATGACCCTTTACCTATGACTTACCCTTTAGGAGTTTTTTCAAGGATATATATTCCTTCAAACAGTTTAAACATACCCTTCAACCTTTTCGAAAGTGTCTTTCAGGACTTTTGTGGTTACCCTTCAAGACTTTTGTAAGGGTCCTTCCCCTTTGAAATGCACCCTATGAAGTAGACCCTTTGGTAATTTTCACCATGAAGTATACCCTTTGACCATTTTGAACATGCCCTTTAGGAATTTTATCTTGATCATTTTTTTCCCTATGAAACTACCCTTTAGGACTTTTTTCCCCTAGCCATTTCCTTCAAACTTTATGTTTCGGACATTTTGTCTGACTCAAAAATCTAAAAAAAATCCCCCAAGGTCACATGCCATTTAGAATATTGGAACCAACCCTTTATACATTTTGAAAAATACCCTTTAGGCTTTTTGAATTGACCACTTACCCTTCTAGCCTTTTGTTTTAACCCTTTTTTCCCTTCAGCCAATTCCTTCTAAACTTTTGTCTTGGGATTTTGTCCTTCAGTGAACTCCTTCAAAAAATTTGTTCAAAACATCATGCCCTTTGACCCTTTTGAGACCATCCCTTCATGAATTCATTCAAACTTTTTATTTTATAGAATTGAGTCTTTGAGAAATTATTGTGAACATTTTTTCTGAAGCAAATCCCCTTGATGGAATTCCTTTGGACTTTGTGTCTCATACATTTTGTCTAATGAAAAGAAACCTTCAAGAAAACTATTGTGGACATTTTATCTAAAATATTTCTATTGATGGAATTCCTTCAAGAATTTTGAAAATAAACCTTTGCCTCTGAATTAACCTTTAGGAGTTTTGTCAAGGACAAATATTCATTCAAACTTTTTAAACATACCCTTCAGCCTTTTTGAAAGTGCCCTTCAAGAATTTTGTGGTTACCCTTGAGGAATTTTATAAGGGCCCTTTCCAATTTAAATGTACCCTATGAAGTAGACCATTTGGGAATTTTCACCATGAAGTAGACCCTTTGACCCTTTTGAACATGCCCTTCAAGACTTTTATCTTGAGCATTTTCTCCCCTATGAGCCTACCCTTTAGGACTTTTTGCCCCAAGACATTTCCTTCAAAATTTGTGTTTTCAACATCTTTTCTGATGTAAAAATCCAAAAACAACTCCCCCAAGGTCACATGCCCTTTATACTCTCTGAACTAACCCTTTCGACATTTTGAAAAAGACCCTTTAGGCTTTTTGTAGTGACCACTTACACTTCAAGACTTTTGTCCTAACCCTTTTTTCCCTTTGGCTAATTCCTTTAGAAATTTTCTCTTGAGCTTTTTTCCTTCAGTGAAATCCTTCAATTTTTTTTTGAAACATCATGCCCTTTGACCCTTTTAAAACCATCACTTCAATCATTCCTTTAGACTTTTTATTTGATATAACTGAGTCTTTGAGATAATTGTTGTGAACATTTTTTCTGAAGCAATTCCTCCTGATGGAATTCTTTTAGAATTTGTGTCATAAACATTTTGTCTAATGAAAATAACCCTTCAAGAGAATTGTTGAAAATATTTTGTTTGAAATAATTTTGCTGCATAGAAATTCTAAAACAATCTCCCCACAAAAATTACCTCGAGACCAATACTATAATGCCAAGTGGAACATTTACTTAGAGAGAATTTCATTATGTTTTGAGATTAATTTGTTATTTTAGGCTAGGCCCAAATCATATTTGATTAATACCAAAACCTTAATCTAAAATATTCATGCAAGGTCTTTTATACATTTTTTCCAAAAGTATTATGCTAAGTCATTTTTTGCTTATATTTGTAGGAGCATGAAATATTAAATAAATGGCACATGTCAAACTTATGATATTAAATTTGATAATTGCATAGACATCATTTGATGGTCACGAGGATGTCATTTGACAGTTGTGAGAATGTCAAATTTAACCTCTACAATGACTAATTTATGGAATTAAATTTGGCATTCATATAGACATCATTTGATGGTTACAAGGACATCAGTTGATGATCATGAGGACATCACTTGACAGACACATGAATGTCAAATTTAACCTCATAAATTACCCATTTGTATTCAAATCAAGATCTTATGATGTGCGTCTACTCAGGCCCATTTGACCAAATAAAATGAGAGTGAGTGGAAATGTCAAATATTTGTGAGAGTGATAAGTGTCACCATCATAAAATCCTAGTGTATAGATCTATAGACCCAGGGGAAGAAGTAGGGTTCCTAGTACATAGAGATCAGAAGCTTGAGAAATTGCTAAGTGGCACAATATGAAGCATAGTAAAATAGGGAGTGACAAGTGTCAAGAACATAGGAATCAATGAGTCAAATCACTAAGATCTATGAAATATGTTAACTCAAGAACATGAAATTCAATGGTGCAAGATCAACATGTAATTTTCAAAGATTTGGACTCAATCGATTGTTGACATGTGTCACATTTCAAAAGCTAGCAGGGCCTTATAGATAAAATACGTAGATCTTTGGACACTTAAGCTATATCTATCAATAGATATTGGGTATCACAGTTAATCTAGAGTATGAATGTGCATGTCTTATTCTAAATGGTGAATATAAAAGTGAAGATCTAGATTCTATAAAAGGAAAAGATCATCATGAAATGCATAGTTCAGATTAGTGACAACTAATAGTAGTACCACTAGTTCAAAAAAAATGGTAAAATGATTTTCATCCTTCATTAATAAGTTAGAGATCCATTTGAAGACAACTAAATTGAAATATCAATAGGTTATTCTCACAAAATATAAAATAAGTCATGTGTAGTTTTGGTACATAAAAAGTATTCTAAAGTTTGCATATAGTTTGAACTATAATTGTAAAAAAGTGCCTCTATCTTTATACACATGCACATGTTGCATAGCTTTTGCAAAGGCTATTTTAAATATATAACTACAAGTAGACTCTATACATTTCTAGATCATAGTTAGAATTACATGTTCTAAATATCACATGTAGTGACCTTGAATTAACTTGGATGATGAGGTGACACATTTCCCATGTCTATATAAACAATTATAGTATAACTTGGATTTTTTGATAGAGAATTTTTGAATATAGGAGCAACATCAATTTTTATCGTTAATAAATGTGTTTACTTATCTTCTTTCCAATTTATGTGTAATTAGTTTTTACTTTATTTAGTTGTATGTTTAAATAATATTTAGTTTGTGAAATATTTGAATGGAATATTGAACTTTTGTTATTAATGTACTGATCTGTAAATGTGTAAAACCTATTTAAAGGTTGGTAAATATATTGGTTAAAATAGTGAAGTTCAAATAAACTCATAATTCTAATTGTGCATGAATGCTTATTTGGATGTAGTATTATGTCTGTGTGTAATAGATACCTTAGATACTTCACTAACCTAAGCCATAATATTCTAGCTAAGGGTGTGCAATATCTTCCCTAAAAGGAAAAACTTTTATCTGAGGCTTGTGAATTTTTCGCATCTTTATCTCCTTAGACTTCTTAGCCATGTCTAATTATGTATGTGAAATTATTTATTGAAATAGGCATAGGTTCTAAGATTAATTATCATTTTATAAACTAGTCAGGGTAATAGTTCCTTAAAATCATAGAAGCTTTATTTTTTTCTTTACTCTTCCCTCCTTTTTTGAGTTTGTTTTTAGATCTACCCACTCTAGATTAACAACCAGCCGCCCATCTAACTTACATAAAAATTAACTAACCTTATTAGGAACCAAACCTCCATCCAAAAATATTGTCAAAAACCTACATTCCCTACCTAATATTTCATAAATAGGTTGAAATAAACCACAAACCTACAACTCATGCCCTGGAGTGGAGTTTACCTCCATTGAGATCCTAAAATGTTGGAGGCTACCTTGTTATGAGTATGGTGTGAATAAAAACCACACAAATAATTATTAAGGTCTATACTCATTATCTATGTAAATTTTTGTTTTTGGACAAGATATATCCTTTGTGTCAATAAATTTGGTCACTCAAGTTGACCTATCGCTAGACTGGGCTAATGATGATATAGTGAGAAAAATTAGTCATAGTGAGAATGTGTTTAGGTCTTAGTTTTAAGTGATTATAAATGGATAAAATTATTTTATGTATTAATTAAATAGTTATACCTCTTTTTAAATTGTTTTATAAAGTCTTAATATGATCACATACATGCAATGAAGTGCTCTAAAGATGACCTGTCTATGTGAGTGAAGATAATGAAAAAGTGAGGTTCAAAGTTTGATCAGTTTGTTATCTATTTATAATTTTACCTATATATATTTATTATTTTATTTTATATAAATTGTCTAAATATCATCCAAATTATTTTTAAGTTCAATGAAGTGTCCCCAAAGGTGTTAAGAGTCATGATCACCATGACTGTCTCTTCAAATAGAATGACTGTTCTAGGTTTGCCAAGTGAAGAAAAGAGTTTGAGACTCTATGACAAGATTAATTATATATAATGAAATTTTTTATGTTTTTTGATACCTTAATGACATATTCATACTTGATATAAAATGGAGAGATAGCTTTAAGGTGTTGAGATGTTGAAGCCTAAATGGCTTGTTAGACTGTGTGAGGACTATTAGAGACTGGCTTGAGAGATTGGTCTATAAGACCAATTATTTTAAATATAAATTGATATATATCCATTAGGAAATTATATTTAAGTCTAATATAAAATATTCATGTAAAATATAACTCATTAAAGTGCCATTTTAGGTACTAATATAGCTTTCTTCATGATTATGTCTTTGAAGCACTCAGGGAGTTTGAGTAGTCATATTACAAAGATGAGTTTGAGGTGTTTTAAAAATAATTTAATGATATATTATTTATTATGATGTTATATAAGTATATTATTTACATATTAATGTGTTTTTATTCGTAATAATTACAGGTGTAGATGTTGGTGATCAAATGTTGTTGACTATACTTTGGTAGTGTTTGAACATTTTGAGTGGTCATGTTGCAAGAATTGGTTTGAGGCTTGTTAGGATTTTTAATGAAGTAAAATTTATATTTTAATGAAAATGAGGTAATTTATTATCTATAAATATTATTTTTTCATGTGGTTATGTGTAAAAATAAGTTTTTTACTTTAGTTGTGTAAAATAGACTTTCTAGGTGTATGAAGGGCTAATGGCGAGTAAGCCTATTGACATGGTTTAAGTGATGGGTTGGACTAAAATGTGGAATAGAAATATAAGTATGTTAAAAAGGGTTTATTTTATATTTTTGTTTAATTTTTTAAAGTGTTTATGGAGGTTAAAGGTGATCCAAGATGACTTAAGTGTAACATGTGCTTAAGACAAACCTAATTACATTAGGTCTTACTTAGGCCTAATGGAGGTTTTGGACCTTAAGAGGTATGAAAATACTATTGAGTGATGTTTATTGTCTGAAAATTATATGAGGAAATATTTAAAGAGTGATCCAAGTGTGTTAAAGTTCATGGTCAACCAAGATGGGTAAGATCAAGTGATGTGTATAAAAGTAAGGCCTAATTGAACTTTTTGAGATAGTTATAAAAGTGTGAAGATAAGCATAAAAAGGGTATCATTTGAAGGAGTAGTAGTAGGTCATTGAGGACCATAAAAATATGAAATAAATTATTATGAACATATAATATATCTTTTTTATGTGGATGATAAGGTCAATTGACCTGATGAGCCTAGAAGAGGCATGTTGAGTGAGGAAGCCTAGAAGGCTATTTGAGAAGGGTAAAAGATTAATGAGAGATGAATGAGTTGATGGATGTTGTGAGATTGTAAAGATACATAATAAGAGAGTTTCATGTATATTATAGTGATTGTATTACATTATATATAATAGAGAGAGATGAAAAAGAGATCACCATCGGTTAAGAGAAGAAGTTGTCTTGAGGTGATTAAGCTTGCCTTAGATCGGTTGGTGTTTGGTCAAGAGGGAGTTAGAGATTAATTGAGATTTAGAGATTTTATAAGTGTCCTTGAAGTGGATATGTTGGTGCCAAGTAATTTATGGGTTGGAGCCTCCTTAAAAATTGGATGTTGCTAAAGGACTAATTGGGTTGGTGCATCTTGTGGGGTTGGTGCCTCACTAAATGTTATTTCATTACTTATATGAAAATAATTCAAATGGTGTGAAAATGAATCTTATCCCCCATGAGCATTTCTAACATATATTTGGTGTTCATGTGTTGATATTATGTTTCATGCTTATGCGATTTCTCTTTTATGCATTACTATATCTATATGTTAGTTTGAATGGTTAAATAATAATGAATGGAATTGAATGAAATGTTTGCATATTGATTCACCCATCCCCTATTAGTGTTTGTGATTCCAATAGCTATAAGGTGTTAAGATAGGATAAATGGGCTCTCTAGGGGTGTCCTCAATATACACTAGGTACAATGGGGTCCAAGTCCATGTAGGGTGATGTTTATGCCTGGTTTAAAGAATTAACCCTTCCCCTTCATGAAAGATATTTATGAGGTCAATCACTTAACCTAACATCAATTGTCCTTAATATTTAAAATCTACTAGAACACAAAGTGTGGATTAGTGCATGATGCTAAAATCCATGGTTATTATCCCCCTATGACTATGGCAAGTTTGTGGGTGTCAATTCAACATCATGTTGCCCCTAAAAAATAAAAATGAGAGGGTTTATTAATGGTTTTTTATCCTTCAAGAATTGTTACAAGGATGTAAGGAGGAGACCATACACCACTGTATCCCTTGGGTGACACACATGCATCTAAAAAGATTTATTATCCAAATAATTTAGATGTGATATATATAAAATATATATAAGATATTTAAAAGATGATTCGTCAATATTTCAAAATATATTTGATTGGCAACCTGCAAGACAAGTGATTAGTAGTTTTGATTAGCAATATTGCAGTTATAGCCTAAAAGAAAAAATGTTATAAGAGATATCCAATTCTTCCCACTAAGTTGATCCTGCACAAGATAGGTTAATAGTTTGAAATAGATAAAACTACCACTTTGCCTATAAAAATGTAAATACATAGTCGATGTATTACAAATTCGCTTCCAAAGACTACAAAATCACATATTTTTTGCAATATTACAATTGTTGAATAACAACTTTAGAGGTAGTGAATTAACCATGAAAATCATCATATGATTTCTAAAAAATCACAATTAGTTAAGTGATATCATGATTTTAACCACAAAATCATGATTCACAATCTACAATTTTTTTAGATGAGGAAAAATGCTCAAAATTTTATAGTTGGTCTTAAATAGAGTATTAAGAAGATGATAAAAATATGTACAAAGATTAAAAACTTTCAAATAAAAGTATTTGAAAGGCCTTAAGACTAATTCCTATATCGTTAAAATTTTATCAAATCAATATCACTTATAATTATGTAAATCACTAATATTATACAAAATCTCTTATTTATGATCTATGATTTCTCACCAGGTGGCAAAAGGGGTTTTTATAGATGTTTGATGAAAATTTGGGAAATGCCTCCCTATTCCTATAGACAAACAACAATTAGAAATAAGTAGGAAACTGATGAAATGCCATAGTTAGAAATTTTAATTGTTAGTTTTAATCACAAAAGCAAAATTGTTACTTTCAAGAGCATTATCATGATTATTATGACAAAATCACGAATGTGGTTTTGCAATTTTGTGTGATAACTATGACTATTTCTAGGACTAATGCCTCTCATTGCATGCACATAAAAAATGATTATACAAAGATAAAGAGATGTCATGTGGTCAAATATTAGTAGGTCAACTTGATAGTTTTAACCAAAACTACAAAATAACAACTTGTAAAGGTATTATCATGATTTTAATGTGAAAATCACAACTACAAAACTCTAATTTTACTTAGCATAGAATAACCACTAGCTATAGTATGGATAGGTCAGAGTCCTAATCCTACAAGATAATAAGGCTAGTATAGGAACATAGAAGACCAAAAATTATGCAAGAACTAATTTTTGTGCCATAAGGACTATTTTAGGCAAAATAAAAACTTCAAAGACAATCAAAATTTTCATGGAAATATCATTATTTGTAAGTTGTGATTTTGTAGAAAGATGACATCTTGCCTAGAAAGGTTAGCCTCTAGTGGTTAAGGTGTGGTAGTCATTTTTTGACAAAATCATGACTATAAATTAGTGATTTTGTAGAGAAAAATTATTTTTCACTTAGGTATGACAATTTGATGATGTCCAAACCTTGTTCTCCACTCAATCAATCTTATAAGCTATCAAAACACATTTAACATGAAAGATTGTTAAATTAAAGGGGTAGTCCCACCGTGGTCACTAATGTATGATTGTATTTTTGAGTTATTAATCAGAACTACTAAGAATAGTAAATTTAACCCAAAATCACAATAACATCAAAGGAATATATTATGGAAGCAAATTAGAAACAATAAACATAATCTTACCATTGCCTTCCTCCTCTTATCCTCTATCCAAGATATTTAAGTGGATTTTTTAGGGTTCTTGATTTTTATAATGGATTGTAATGGATGGAGTCAGAATTTTGGCATAATGATAGTTTGATAATAGACTAAAATTATAGCATGGATGGATATTGGCATGGAGGTCTTATGGATTCATCTGTTTGGTTTATAGTTCATGTATTTTGGACATAGAAGAATGGATTTTTTAAATAGATGAGAGAGTGATGATTAAAAATTAATTAAAAATTCCTTGGAAGCCTCTAAAATATAGGCATATAGAGAGGAAGGGCTAAGTTAGAGTGATTCTAGAATTGGAGAATTCTAGAATCCATTTATGGCAAATGATGATTAATGAGTGATTTGATAGGTAATTAGGGGGATTTAAAGAATCTAGGGGTTAGGTCTATAGGAAAGCTTAGGAGGAGGTAGGTAGGTTGGTCATGGGAATTTTAAATTCCCAAATAATGGATAAGTGGGATTAGGATAAGATTAAAAAGTGATTATAAGTATTAATATATTTGTGGGGTAGGGATAAGGTTAGTGTGATAAATAATAATGAAGGGGATGTTAAATAAATGACTAAAAGGGGTGATATTAGGATGAAATAAGAAGGGATAAATGAGATAAAGAGAATTATTATCAGCTAATAGTAATATTAGTGGTGATAAATGGAATGAGTGAATTGAGATGTATACAAAAACTATGAATAGTCCTAAATTTTACAAGGTTTAAACTTGGAGATTATTAACATGGGCCTAAAACAAAAGATAGAAGATTAAATATGGTTTCAAGTGCTTATGTCTAGGTATAAAGTCCCTAAAATATCCAAGATTCCTCATCTCACATCTCAAACCCCCCACCAAGGTAATTTACAAGTCAAAGAGAAGAAGATTGAGATCATTTGCAAGCCTATGGAGAAGGGGAAGATGACAAAGTTGAGTTCAAAAAGTTACATTATCCCTCAAGGACTCTAGAGCATCTTCTTATCTTGTGACAATGTTTAAGATCTTGTGAGAGTAATAGGTATGCTATAGGACCTCATTAAAAGGTTATATCCAAACCTCAAGGTAATTACAATGGAGTTATTGGTTTGGTTTTAGGATTGGTTTTATGATAATCAAAATAATGGTCTTAATCTATCATTGAAGATTTTTTAGGTGGTAGAAAAGTAGTAAGGATGAGCCAATTATGTTTAGAGCCTCAAACCATCATCAAAATCATCATAATAGTGCACAAAAGATTATTTACTGAAGTGATATCACTCTTGGTATGTGTCTAAGTGTGGAATCTACCTAGGGTGTTTAGGAACCAAGAAAAACCTATAATTTTTGTTTTATCAAATAAAATTTGATGAAACTAGGGAGGGATTTAGAGGATGTCATTTTTCAAGTGTGCGATGTGGTTTTAGGTTAATAGGGTGATTATATAGAAATTCATGTGAGTTTCAAGGCCTATAAACCTAAAACACATTATCCAAACCCTTTTAAACCTAATTTGTGGCTCATTCAAGGATAAGGAGGTGTTGTGGAGTTTAAATTGTGAGTAAGCTAATATCATGATTATTTTGAGAAGACTTACAAGGATTTTATATTATGTTAATGTTGTAGGATAGATCTATAATGGATTTTAAACCTATATCATAGCTTGGAAACCTCTTAGTGTGGTTTCCCCACAAATAAAATAATGGAGTGTCAAGTCAATAAATACCAAGAGTTTTTTGAATAGGAAAAATGTAGTTTTAAGATTAATATAGGCTTGGAGATCCCTCAAGTAAGGTTCTATGTAAAGTTTTGATGATTATAATGCCAAAAAAAGGGTTTTGAGCTCTCAAAACCCAACTTATAGGGCTATAGGGTATTTTAATCTTCAATGTCTACCAAATTAGTCTCATCTACCATGGAGGGAGTTTCGATAATATCTAAATCAATATTGGAAGTTGAGGAGTGACATCAAGGTGTTCAACACATGTTTCAAGCTTGCAACCATCCTTAATAGCTCAATCATAGAGAGATGGGTCTCTTCAAGCCTTGGTGATGAATTTACAAGCATGTTTTGATAAATGGATAATAAATTATTTTATGACAATAACCCTATTATTCCCTACACCAACATGGATTCCAAATATCCTCAAGAGCATACACAATTCCCATGACCTTGTAGGTCTAAATCAAGGTTTTAAAACATGAGTAGGGGTTATGTCAAGATTGATGAAGCAAGATTAGGTTTCATGGTTATTAAATCAAGTTATTTAAGGATATCATGGATAGTGCACATGATTTAGAATTCAAATTGGTTCCCTCAAGACATGATTTTACATACAAGATAATAATTTTATGAAGAGAGCAATGAGAAAGTTGTCCATCTTGATAAAGCATAAGCTGATCCATAACTCCATTGTGAAGAACACAAGTTGGAGATCTATAAAATAGGTTGAAGAATATACAATATTTTTAAATGGTTCTCATTGTGATGATTCAAGTTATCAAGAAAGATCTTAGGATTAAGTGTGATCTCAACACCTAGTTTCAAGTTGTAACAGATCTTTGAGAACTTCTTGAAATAGTAGGAAAGCTTGTTTCAAGTTTTCATAGAAAAATAGTATAAAAAATGAATTTTTCAAGCTGGAAAATGTAGGTTTCAAGTCCCTGAAGAAGTCCTCTTGAAGAAATAAGACACTATATCAAGTTTTCTACCTCCCTTAAGGACCACTATGTGATTTACAAGGTGATTTTTCAACCTGATTATACTCATGGGGTTTTTAATCATGACCATGGCTTAAGATGAGGATCATTAAGCCCATGATATGTTTGGGGGGGGGGGGGGTGGGATGTTGAAAAATACCTTAGATATGTAACCCCCATGGAGTTAAGCAATGGTCAACATAGGTCAACCATCCAATAGACTTCGACATGCATAAGAGGTGGAGATGGGGAAAGCTAAGGATGTAGGCTAGAGTTTAAAATAGGATAGAGAATATAGTTGACCACATTAACCATAATAAAACACCCAATAAAACCAAAATAGAAAATAAGTAATGTTTCCTCTTCACTCTTATGCCTAACTCTCATTGAAGATCATCAATGTGGTAGGCTAGTGTATTGAAGGAGGCCCAAAGGCCTCATTTCCACTTGTTCTTTTTCAAAATAGGCTAATTTATGTTGTAATAGCTACATTTATGCAATTAAGTAGTGATATATTCTCATTTATTATAAATAGGGTTGTAAATGCCTTATTTTGGCATCCTTATACTAGTTGTAATGAAAATGTGCCTCTACAGAATTGTACTACTAGCTTTTAAGCCTTGAAATTAATAAGTCTAATGTTTCCTTCTCTATACTTATATTCATATATGATGCTAGTGTTTTGTAGATATATACTTCTTTGTAGGGAATATGTTGTCAAATGTTGTGCAGTCTCTCTTGTATACATCTATTTCCTTTCATCTTGATGCAAGAAGGTTCATCTCTATAGGTCATATGTTGTGTTTAAGTTGGTTATATAGGTCATATATTATGGAATTTGGCTGATTGTTTTCTCAATTATGACCTTTTCACTACCCCATTCTACTCCAAACATAAGCTATTAACTTCATGTGAAATACTAATGCATGTGAAGAGTGTATAAGACAAATTTAGTCCCATTTTTCAGTCCTATTGTTCTGCCATAAGCAAGTATAGGATACCATACATTTTATTGCATCACCTTATGTTTATTTCACACCTTCTTCTTCTACCTTTTCCTTATTTCAAGTAGAGTAGATAGGATAGAGTTAGATTAGTCTTAGTTCAGGTTATTTACCATGGGGGAAAACCCTCTCTAGAGATTCACTCCTCACACAAGGTCACTCACAACTTGAGTGTTTTAATTGTGTTAGTTGAAGGGAGAATCCTTGAAACCACTTCTCAAAAGGGTATAAATTCAATGCAACAAATTTTTTTATCATGCCTAGTGATATTATATCTATAGGACTAGTTAAATTCAACTAAGTATTACATGATATTCATAGAAATTTATGGTAGAATTGAATGCATTCCAAAGGAACTCGATGAATTCAAAGGTTTCTATTTTTAGATAAACTTCATATTTTCATACCAAAGGAGACAAGGTCCTCCATAAGAGGCACTAAAAATGAGTTTATTGAGCTATATTTCACTCCTAGAAGAAGGAGAACCACAGCCTCATAATCTCTTGAAAGAAGAGAGAGAGATTATTGAAAACTTTATCCAAGAGCACAGTCAACATCCCCATTTGTAATATTTCCATGTCCAAGAAGGATATTGAATCAACATCCTTATATTTCTTCCCAGAAGAACTAATTATTTATTGTATTTAATTTAGGTAACCCATTGGACCTTCAAAAGTATGATGACATACCAATTTTAGCATTGAATAGTATCCCATCATTCATTAGTGAGGACACCACAACACTAATTGAACATATTCAAGATCTAGGAAATATTTTCTTAGTTCATCATGCCACTCCACATAATGTAGTTGTGAGGCTTCCAGCTTCATCCTTGAATAGGAAAGATATTAAATGGTATAGAGGTCTATAACAAGGTTTAATCCACAATTGGGATGATCTAGGAGAAATGTTATGCTAAATGTTTTGGGAGAAGAGTGATCACCTCTCACTCATGGAGTATCTAGCCACCATAAAGAGAGATCCACATGATTTCATGGTGGACTATAATTTAATATTTCAAAAAACATGGAATGAGATTCCATAACTAATAAAACCCACTCCTCATACTTCCTTTTTATATTATTTGAGATCTCTAAATAGTGACATAACAATGATGATCCAATCTATAGGAGGTACAACCCTTCCTGATGCCTTTGACATTACCATTAGGGTTGATACTTGTCTTATATAGGCTAAGAAACTTACTCCAAGGCCACTCTTGCCACTTTTCCTAGAATTTACACCCTTTACACATATTATAAAACCTATAATTCCACCTATTCATCCTACCTTAGCACCTATCCTAGCTGCAAATAGTCCACAAGTCACTCTTATTTCCCCTCCCAATGAACTTAAAAAGATTAAGTCACCCTTAAAAATATTTTGCAACAAACTAGTTGCTCTTAACAGGTAACAAGTGTAGAATACCAGACCTTATCATTCCTATAACAACCTATACCATCCTCATAGATAACCATACTAGGAAAATATGCAATCTCAAGGTCAAGTGACTCATGCTAGGCCGTACTAGAGTCATAATCCCAATGCTTACAACACCTCCAAAACTATTGTGCCTATAAAAAATAACCTAGTAAAAGACTATGAGTGGTGTTATTCTTGCAGTCAACCACACAATCGAACTACTTATCCTAATGGAGTACTTAACCATGATTTAATCGTGCAAAGTGTGGTATCTTCCTAAGGGTATCCTGGTGAATCAACTCCACATGTGGAAGGAGGACATGAATAAGCTCAAAAACAAGGTGAGTCCACTTTGGTAGATTGGTAAGAATGGGAATTTTGGGATATAAATTAGAATGAGTCTCAAAACAAAGGTAGAAGCCCTATAACATAAAACACAACATTCAAAAAAGGGTAATAGAGGAAAGACCAACCTCCTCAAATGGTCAAGTTATAGCTCCACATGCTTATCAAGAGGAAACCAAGGGGAAAATAATTATTAAGCCAACCAAAACATAATAAAATATAGTTATTTAAAAGTAAACTCAAATCCCAATCAATCCACATTAGGCAAAAGAGGCTACTATTAAAAAACTAGTCCATGAGAATTGAAGCATTTTCTAAGGGTCAACCATAGTTTAATAAAGTGAAAGTTTTAGTTTCTGATCCTAAGGGAAAACCAAAGATAATTGGTACTCATTTCAACATATTGGAACAAATGAATAAAAGACGTGTTAACATTTTTGTGTGGGAGGCTTTATCCATCCTAGGACAAAAGAATTTATTATAGGAAGCCTTATCTAACCTTCATTTCTTTATTAGACCAATAAATTAGATGAAATCACTCCTTACCAATGCACCTCAAACTAAACAATAACATTCAAGTTTAAGTGGTAAACCTAAACCTCATCCTTTATACCTTTCTTTGATCATAGGTGATTTCTTGGTACATAACTACATGATTGATTCAGGGGAAAGTAGTTCCATAATATCTAAGAAAGTGGACAATAAAATTAGATTTAAATATGAACCTAACACTAGGGGAGTGTTGTAAATGTATGGTGAAACCACCAATATAGTTGGTTTGATTAAAGTTTTGATCCTCATTTTGTATGCTTGTTTAAGTCACTCAGTTGTCCAATACATTTGTCATTGACTTGTCACTACTTTGCTTTATGCCTATCATGTGATTTCACTGCTAAGCTAGATGGATATTTATCCTATAATTGGTCTCATGTTTTGTTTAGAATAAGGTATGGCACTAGGCTCACCATCAAGTATGAATAAGTCACTAGGTATCACATAGAGACATATATGCCCAATATTTCAAATGTTGATTACACCATTATTGACCAAGAAGAGGATATCATAATCATGAAGCAGTTACACCCATTGAAGGAATCCATTATCTCTTACTTGATGAAAGGAAAGATAAACATTATGAGAATGACCCCTACAAGTTAATTTAAGAGATTATTTTTTGTACCTACATATTTCATGAGGAAGATGATACTTATCATAGGGATACTACACAAATATAAGAATATCTTGACTATTCTTTTTATGATTGGGAAAAATGATATTATGAGTTTGACCCACATGATTGTGTGAAAGATGAGAGTTTGAATTTCTATTGTATACTTGAAGAAAACTCTATGTTAGCAAATCTTCAAGAGCCTCATGAAGACATTTATGGAGCTTAACACTTATACTATTATCTTGTCAAATAATTTGAGGATGTTGGTGGACTAGTAGTTCCAAGAGGTAAAAATGAGAATGTTAGTGAACTTGTAATAGTACTTCCCCAACTTGACACAACTAGGAATACCATAGGAGAATAGAAACAATAATTTATCTTAGTAGATAAGGGTAATTATTATTGTAAGAATTAATCAAGGGTTAATAGAGATTTAGAAACTAAAGGAGAGCTTGATGATGAGACATGAAAACAATAATTTGGCATTATTTAGGAATTTAACACTGTAAGCAAACCAAATACTCCTAAAGTTCAAAACAAAGACATAATGGAGATTAAATCAAGTAAATATCATATTGAAATGCTAAATAAAACTATATTACTTACCCACTTATATTTAAAGGAATAATTAGATGAGAAATGAAATCAATATCTTGATGTTCTTATAAAGTCTAAAGCATCTAGCATGATAATGCATCTTGAGGAACATCCTGAAGATGTCCATGAGATTGAAACTATCATATCTCAGTTTGATAGGCCTAAGGACACCTTGGAGGATCAACATCAACTTACCAAGTCAGAGGTAAGGCCTATTATTAATGAATAATTTAGAATTGCTTAGTTATTCTTAGAGGAGGCTAGTCTTTTCTCAAGAGACTAGTCAAAGTGTTAGAATAGATATAATAACTAGGTTGTGAAACTAAGTACTGATGAAGATTATGTCCATATTGAGGGTATGTTTGATCTATCTGACCCATTCAAAAATCAACAAACCATATTGGTAATCTAAGAAGAAGATAATGGACTGATAGTCATGGCCAAGAAACCATTATTGAAGGCTAACATGTTAGGTGGTTAGGCTACAAAATCATCTCATAAGTACCTATTTCAACCAAATGGTGACATTATTGCTTAGATCAAAGAATATTCTAGAGGATTTTGATTTGATCCAGGTTGATTGAGTCCATTAAAATCTTTGTACATAATAGGTTATCTATTTTTTTCTTCTTCCAAGTGTTGGTTACAGAATATTTTAATAGTCTAGTTGTGTCTTCTCTTTCCTTAATTATTGGTTAGCACATTTACTATGGTCTTTAATTCCTTGTTTTCCATTATTAAGGTATTTTTAGTCTTCTTAAATCTAGTCTTATAGGTTATTGCATTCATATTCAGTTTATTTCTTGACTCCATTCCCAATGGATTTGAAAAAGCAACTGGTCTAAGTGTTTAGATAGGCAAACACCCCTAATAGGTCACGAGAATGTTGGTTATTCTATCCACTCTTGTTCCCTAGAGTAATTAGATGCTTGGAGAGTGTAATTTATTTAAAAATATATTTTAGTTATTTATCTTGAAATATATCTTGAGGATTAGATGAGTTATGATTAGGTATGTCCAAATATCCAAGGTCTCTTGTATTTTGTTTCCTTGAAGGAATCTCATAGTCCTTGTCATGAGTCATTATTTATGTTAGGTATGTATAGGGTTAATTAATGAATAATATTTTACTAGGGCCTTTTTAAATTCATTGGTTAACCTTTTTATATCTCACTTTATGCCTTGAAACATTCAAATTGATAATAATGCAAAACTTGGTCAAAGGTTAATTGTGTTATCTCATGAATAAGGCAAAAATGTCTTAAAAGGTGAGTTTGAAAGGAAAAGAGGTAAAAAAGAGTCTTATGAGTCATAATTAAGTTATAAAAATACTAAAAGGGTCTTCTTGTCATCAAAATGTGCATCTGTAGATGTTCTATGGTGTGGGGATGTTTTACAATGGGGAATTAAGTGTGAAACCCTTGCACGGGGTGAAAGAGTCTATGGCACTAGGAAAAAAATATTATCACTTAGATACATGCATAAGCATTATTTATATCATCATAATGATGGTAACCTCACTAAGGCATAAGACCCATGTACTCCTTGGGACAAGCCTCAAGACTAGGCCAAATCCCTTTTATTCTAAGTGCACCTAGTTTAATATCAATGTACATCCCTAAATAGTAGAAAATTAAATCTACCACTAGCCTAAACCTAAGATTTTGAGGTAAAAGGGGAGGGATAAGGTAAGAGATGATTAAATTAAAAGAGGTAATGCATCTAGAATAGAGTGAGCACTATTACTACTATAAACACACTATAGACTTTTAAGAACAAGACATCTCTACAAATATTCCACCAAGGACACTGAGAATCAAAATTCATAAGTTTTTTGCATATAGGCATGATAATTTAGTGTGACACTAAGAAGGATAACAAAATGGTCCATATACAATATCAACATAGAGCTGAATACACACAAAATATGACCTATAAGTGAGTTATGAGTTCTATGAGGAGGTGTTGGGAATGGACAATAGTGAGAGGGGAAAATATTACCAATAGATAAGGACTAAAAAAATATAAATAACACATACATCATTAGAAGAACAGAAGGAGGTGAACTTAATTATCTTTAATCTACAAGATTTATCCGATAAAAGTTCTCTTAGAGGGTAAATTTTAGCATCATGAGGTTGTTAAAAATGTTGACCCTTTTACAAGTGAAGAATTAGGATTTTATAGTGAACAAGCCTATTTTACAATAAATTCACCATTTGGGACATTGGGTGTAGATTTTAATTCATTTTTGGTTATGTGAGCCTGCCTTTTAAGTCTATATGGTAGATTGAATCTAGAGTTGATGGTAGGATCTTGTTAGGGTACATGTGTGCATAAAATAATGGAAGATTTCCCTGACAAGGTTAAAGGGTGACATGTATTCATATCCTAATGTCTAGTGGTTGATTTTCCATTTACTTGTATTGATAATGCCTTGAGCTCCACTCAACTACCTCTTTATATCCTACTACCACTTTCCAATTACTACACAGGTTCCCATTTTGACTTTCTGCATTATTATTTTTCATAGTGAAGGACTTAACACATGTCCTTTATTTTTTATGCTATGTGCATCGAACCATGCACATGAATTTGATTTTGAATTGCCCTCATGGTAAGGCACATGTGAAAGTATCTTGAAGAATGTAGTGTGTGTCCTTTATATTGTGTTCCTATGTAGTGATGGGGCATAGATGTAATATCCTATGTGTTGGTGTACAAATTTATTAGATAGGG
The DNA here is from genome assembly GCA_037957365.1 of Torreya grandis. Lineage (NCBI taxonomy): Eukaryota > Viridiplantae > Streptophyta > Pinopsida > Cupressales > Taxaceae > Torreya > Torreya grandis. Next base: position 4,225,834 of record JARHVA010000891.1, on the reverse strand, counting down.
ATGGGGAGATCTTTAAATAAGATTGCATGTGAAGGCTAAAGGTGTTTAATGCATTATTTACAACTTATAACTTCTTCTTATGCTTTTCCTTTAATTATCCTTCCATAATTTTGGGGGCCATGTATTTAAACTTATGCACTTTTTATAATGTGTAATAAAGAATCCTATGTTGGGGCACACATCAAGTACCCCTAACAGGTGTGAAACTTTACTTGGTTACTACATAGACCTATACTTAGCTATATTGGGCATGAACGTAGGTAAGGGAAACATGTTCACATCTTGCTTGAAGAACTTAGAAAAGCGTAGGTGTGAAAATATTTTGTAGGACTTAGTAAGCCTCAGAGCAATTAGGGATGACTTAGAAAGTCAAAACTTTTGGTGACATATACCAGTCACGTGCCTGTTAAGAAAGAATTTAGTAGCCTTTGAGTGATCGATTAGGTATAGAGTCTTTGGAACTTTTGGTTTCTTAAATTTTGAATGATAGTTGTATACATTTAGATTTTGAATGGATTAAGACTTAACTTGGAAAAATAAGAACTGTCCCAAAGGCACTTAGATGAAAATACCTAACCTAATAAAAGCATTATGTGCAAGAGCTTGGAATAATTAAAACTACTCTAAAACAAAGCATGTAAGGCACTTAGGGAAATATAAACACCTAATATACTTATTTGAGTTATACAAGGGTCAATGGAGATAGTGTTTAAGATGAATCCAATTGACTAGGATAAGTATCTCTACCCCATTTAATTTGGCAAGTTGAAAGGCATTGGATAAATTACAACTAGTTATGGTATATGGGCCTCTCCATATTGCATCAAACTTAGTATGCCTTCTAGATTTTTCTCTATCTACATCATATTTAAGAATTTAATTTCCTTCTTGTAAACTCTTATTAGTGTCCCTCTTATCAAAAACCCACTTGATTTACACTTATTGGAGATCCATGGTGCATGTATCTTACACTATATTATCTTCATGCTTGATTAAGTTAGATAATCTTATTACAAGGGGATAATTATTAAGTAACTCTAACTAATGCAAAAGTTCCATTTAAGGAAACTCAAGGGATGTGAGTAATCTAGCCTCCCTTTGATATACTAGTATGAAGGGAAAATTTCCCAAAACTTTCTTGGGTGTGATTTGATCAACCTAAAGGGTGGTTCTAAGATTTTTATGCCAAGATCGTTGGTTATACTCTAGAGTCCTTTTTATGATGCAAATCAAATTATTGTTTATTGACTTGGATAGAATGTTACCTTGAGGGTAATAATTTGATGAAAATATAAGATAGATATTGTGCTTGATGGCTTATTTGATGATCTTAGTTCTAATGAAGGCCAATGCATTATTAGAGATAATGGTGGTAGGGATGCCAAATCTCACTCTAATTCCTTCATAGAATTTAAGGATGGATGTATCATTAGCCTCTTTGAGCACAACTGATTCCATCCACCTCATGAAATATTCCATGGATGTGAGAATCCATCTGTGGCCATCACTTGATGGTAGGTTAATCATGCCTATGAAATTCATCCCCCATTGTTTAAAGGGTTGATCAACTTGGATTGGACATAGTGGTAAGGTCACTATCCTTTGTTTGCCTATGAAGAAGGCATATTTAATAAAATATCACACATATGCCTTTGCATCTTTAAACAAAGTTGGTAAATAATAGCCAACTAACATGATTTTCATAATAGTGGTCTTAGAACAATGGCCTCCTACAGGGCTGTCACGGAATTCTTAAAGAATTTTGCTTTTTTGTTATACTTCTATGCACCTCAGTATAATTCAATTGAGGTATTTTTAGAAAAACACACCTTATATGAGAATATAGGGAATGAAATGCACCCTAAAATACCTATGCTTAGATTTATTGAGGCTAAAAGGGTATATATTGTGTTGAAGGAAGGCTCTCATATCTTACTCCCAATCAATCAAGGCTTCTGGTCTTGTACACTCTTCTTCATGGAATACTAAGACTGGACCATCTTATTTTTCCACTTCAACCAATTACTCATAGATTCCCTTTATTTATACTAGCTTGGTGACCTATATGTGCATGTTGTATTTCATCACCTTTGTGATCAAACTAACTTTTTTCTCACTAATGTCCTTATTGAGCTTAAATCTTGATGCTCATGTGAGCTACCATAAGTTGAATTTTATTATTGGAGAGCATATGCTTGAATTTATTAAGCTCTTTTATATTAGCAAGGGTATGTTTATTCATGAATCTATAGCTTAGGTCATAATCCTTCCTATATTTATAATGGATTAGGATTGGATCTTACACAATGGCATGTTTGATGTTTTAAAAACTTTCCTTACCTTCACACATATACCTAAATGCAACATTATTTTTGAACGCCATGGTGAAACTAGGCACAAATCTCCTCACAAAGTTGATTCTCCCTAGGAAGCTTTGGAGACTCTTCTTATGTCCTAGGATGGGAAGAGATGAGATCACCTTGACTTATTTTGCATCAATTACGAGCCCCTCCTTGGAAATAGTCTTCCCTAGGAGTGTAGCTTCATGAACCATAAATATGCATTTGTTGGGGTTTAGAGATATTCCAAATTCTCAACACATTTAAAAGACTTGATCTAAATGGCACAAATTATCTTCTACATGATTAAATAAAATAGTTATATCATTAAGGTATACCAATATGATTTCATTGATGAGTTACTTAAAGGCCATGTCCATATCTCTCTGGAAGGTTGTGCTTATGTTTGTCAAACCAAACAACATGCATTGGTATGCAGAGGTTCCCCACTTAGTGATGAACATAGTTTTATGTCATTCTCATTCCTACATGAGGATTTGGTTATAGCCTAAATAACCATCCAATAGTTAAAATATTTTTATACCTAAGATCATCTGTAAGATTTTTTCCATCAGGAGAAGGGGGTAATGGTCTTTGAGAGAAGCCTTATTTAGGTCTATAAAGTATACATAGAGAAGTATCTCCCCATTCTTTTTCTACATAGGTACCAAGTTGGAAACCCATGAGTACTAATTTATCATAAGTATTTACTAACATTAATGAGATTTAAGAGCTCCTTATGTATTAATGGCTCCAAATTTGGATTTAAAGGCCTATAATTTTGGGGCATAGGTTGTGTATTAGGATGGAGCTTGATTTTATGTTGTTTTATTCCTAGATCAAATCCTCTAAGATACTTATATCTCTATGTAAAGATGTCATGATATCTCTTGCTAAGTTGAATAAAGCTCTCAATTTTTGGTAGAGAACATACCCTTTTGGGCTTTAGATTCTTCCCTTTTAAAATTATTATGAGTGTAGAGATATCATCCTTTGTGTTCATGTTACATCTCTCTCCTTTGAATTGTTCATCAGAATTGAAGATGCTTTCTAGGGTAACTAGCCCTTTTAGAAGCTTGTTTCCCTTCAATTAGATGACTTATGTTTCATATTGGGATTGTAGATATGCCTAGTTGAAGATGAAAAACTCTACCTCATCCTATAAAAACCTGATGATTTGCTTGTCACTCTTGAATACTTGACAATTCTTTTCATTATTAAGAATTACTGGTCCAGCCATCATTTTGACAAACTATTTAGACTCCATTATGTCTTGTGAGATGTCATATTGCATGCCTAAGATCAAAATATCTACATCAATATTCTATGCTCTTGGTATGGTGATTATGTTGAATGTATCAAAGCCTTCAATCATGTCTCACACTCTATACTTATAGGCTTTCATCAAGCCATTCTTGGTCATTGTTATAATCTTACCTAGTTGATAACTAGTTCACTATCACCTAATGTTTGTAATGCCTTGATTAATTTATTTTATGTATGTTAAAGACCTTGGATAAGTGTCTCATATTCAACAACATTATTCATTCAAGTGAACTATAATCTAAAGGCATGGAAGTACTTCTCCTCATGTGGTGAGACCAACATGATATTGACTCCTATGCCATTATTACTTTGTGAGATGTTTAAGTATAATTTCCATGTACCTTTAGGATTCTCATTCACCTTTGTGAGTTTAAGAAGTGTATAAGTCTCCTCTATGATAGAATATATTCCTAGCCCTACCTCTTTATTATCATATGGATAACACTCAAAATTTTCACATGCCCATTCATCTAGTAGGTCATTTGGGATCCTCTCTAGTGGTTTTGTATCCTTGTGGAGAATTAAATTCTCCTCTTGATTAACATTACACAATTAATCTCAATTAAGCTAAGAGAGTATAGCTCAACATGGATCTTGAAAATAGGTTCTAACCTTATGGTCATTTTGTCCCATATCCAGTTCTCTATAACTTATGTGACCAATATGAAGATAAATACCCACCCATCCTTATTTTGAAGTATTGAGAGAGGTAGATGGCAAAGTAGGGAGGTAAGTCAATGACTATGATGTCTTTCACAATAAAAAGGATTGCGCATGCATGTAGTGTAAGATTCAAATCTTTGATGACTGCTATAGATTTGATCATCCTTCCATCAAGATGGACCACTCCTTTTGAAATAGGGGAATATGTAATTCCTAACATATCCATGATCATTTTGGGAATCACTGAATTACTTTCACCTATGTTAATAATGTAGTTATGTACTAGATGCTAGCTGATGATTAAGAAGACATAGAATATAGGAGGATTATTACCATTGTGCATCTCCACTTATTCTATCTTTGGCTTGCATATGATTATAGAGGTGGTGGGTGATATGTGGGGTGTCTACACTCCTAAAATCCTTTCAGCGTATTTTGTAATAAATTCCATTGAGATGGAATGGTGAGTGCATCCCACATAGTTATATTGAGGTTCATCTTCTTCATCTACTCTACTATGTTGAAAGGGACTTGAGATCCTTTTGGCACACTAGTTTAAGGTGACCCTTCTTTTTGTGTAACTTTTCTTGAGCATGAAGGCTAGCTAGGCATCTTGGCTTGCATACTTGCAAGAGTGATTTGGGTCTTGGAAGGAAAGGGTGTGGTAGCTAATATGGCCTCTTCAATATCTCTCCTTTTGAATCTTGTATTAAAGGTGAATGGAGTGATTCCTCCACTAGGAATGTTACCTTTATTTACATATTTAAATTCCTCTTCTTTCCAATTGATGAAAGTAGACCCATCCTATGGTTGAGCTAACACCTAGACTTCTTTTATATGTGAAGTTGTACTACTTAGTTACTCTTGAAACTAGGGAAAACTTTACACCATAAATGCTTGGTTCATGACTACATTCACACATTTAGTTAAATTATGTAGTTAGCTACATGGTAAGCACCATTTAGAATCCTGCACTAGGTTGTTCTATACTAGGATAAGGGCTCTAGAGGTGCTATAAGCATCAAATTTTTGTGTATATGATGTTTTATTATATGTGATTTGATTTTGTGCTTACATGACACTTTGATAGGGAGGTATATTTGATTGATACTACTAAGAAAATGGTTGATGGGATCTAGGATACTATACTTGTCATCTTTTGGGAGAAATAAGCTCATTTATAAAACTTTGCAATAGTGATTTCACTTTGTGCAATTCATTATAAGAGACAGTGGATGAAGCATGTGGGCTCACTATAGTAGGTATAGGCACTAAAATAGGCTTAGTAAATACTTTTTTAGGAAGTGGATTTATGAATATAGGCATAGGGAGTTTGAGCATAATCTTTCCTACTTGGATAAAATAGTCTTCTATGCATACTACAACTTGATAGGCATTATGTAGGACTATGTCTCCTATGGACTAAATCATCACCACTATATCACTGTTAAGATACTTTATAAAATATATAAATTTAGTTTTAGGAGATGGCTTACACAATGGTTGGATTTTATCTTAGTCCCTCTAAAATTTAAAGTTAAAGTTGACCATCATCTCACACGTGGCTTGCCTTATGGTCATGAGCTACTCTATTAGGGATAAGTGATCACTCTGATCTTTGAATGACTTACATAACTCTTCATCAATCTAATCTTACTTATGAATGGAATTTGATCTCAAGCCTCAATATCATTATAGGGATTTTAATTTTAAGGAAGAAGTAGTCTGTCTGTGATATTATCCTTAGTGACATGATGCATTGAGTAGATATTCATGATATTTTGAATATGATCCATAGGTGAAGTTAAATTTTTGCCCATGAAATATGATAAAATTTTAAGGGATACCACTAGAATGTCATCATACTATGTAAAAATTAATGGATTGCCTCCATTAAAAGGCACAAACACTTGATTCCTTAGTACAACCATGAATGAGATAAAGAATAGGCCCCTTCTAGGCATGAAGAACCTTCCAAATGGAGGGGTGGATTGTGATCTAGGGGATGATTATCTTGCACTGCTCCTTCAAATATGGGAGAAAGATGTTATAAATCTCCTTTTAGATGGCACTGGAAGCTCAGTTAAATATAAATCAATGCCTCTAATAGATTATCTCATCTCTCTTGGCATGTAGATAAGGGGTTTATCTTTATAGATGAGAGATGTTTGAAGTCACCAGGTACTCTTAATGACTATCTAATATTATTTTTAGCTAAAGATAACACCAATTCCTTATCTATTTATTCAAATGTTGGTCCCACCAAGTGTGCTAAGAACTATTGTCATTTGAAACATGCACCCCTAGATGCTCTGTGGTATGGGGATGCTTTATAGTGGTGTATTAACTATGAAGGCCTTTTACGAGGTACAATAGTCTATGGTGTTGGGTGTGGAATTATTATTTCTCAGCTTCACACATAATCATTAGTTATCTCATCATAATTATGGGAATGTCCCTAAGGCATGGGACCCTTATGCTCCATGTGATAAGACTTGGGATTAGGTTGGATTCCTTATATTCTAAGTATACTTGGTTTAATACTAGTGCAGAGGCCTAAATAGTAGAAAGTTAAATCTTATTCTATCCTAAACCTAATATTTTAAGGGAAAAGGGGAGGGAGAAGGTAAGAGATGGTGAAAGTAAAAGAGGTGATGCACCAAGAATAGAGTGAGCACTCCTACTACCATAAACACACTACATAATTTTGAGAATAAGATGTCTTCACACAAATTCCACCAAGGACACTCAAAATGCATAAGTTTTTTGCATAGAGGCATGAGAACATAGTGTGCCATTGAGGGGGATGATAAATGGTCCATAGATAATATCAACATAGACATGAATGCACATAAGATATGACTTGCAAGTGAGTTTTGAATGCAATGAGGTTCTAGGAATGGAAAATGGTGAGAGAGGATAACATTACCCATAGACAAGAATCAACAAAAAAAAATATCACATAAATAATTAGAAGAATCGAAGAAGGTGAACTTAATTCTCATTAGTCTACAAGATTTAGCCAATATAAATGATCCTGGTGGGAAAATTTTAGAAGCATGAGGTTAATAAAAATTTCAACCCTTTTACAAGTTAAGAACCAATATTTTATAGTGAAAAAACCTATTTTATAATAAATTCACCACTCATGGCATTGGGTGCAACTTTTAATTCCTTTATGACATCATAAATATGCCTTATAAGTCTATTTGGCTAATTAAATTTGGAGTTGATGGTAGGATCCTATTAGGGTACATGTGTTCATAAAGAATTTAATATTTACTTGACAAGGTTAAAGGGTGACATGTACTCATATCCTAATATCTGGTTGCCACTTCCATATTTACTTGTCCTAAAAATCCCTCAAGATCTACTCAACTACCCTCAATTACCTCTTTATATCCTGCTTTCTCTTGTCAATTACTACACATGTTCCCCTTTTATCTTGACACATCATTAATGTGTGCAGTGAAGGAATTGATGCATTTAATTTATTTTTTATTCTATGTGTATCAAATCATAGATGTACATTTGATTTAAAATTGCCATCATGATAAGGCATGCATGAAAGTCTCTAAAAAAATGTAGTGTGTGGCCTTTTAGTTATGCTCTTGTGTAGTGATGGGGTACAGATGTAAGATACTATATGAAAACATAGAAAATTATTAGATAGGCATGGGGATATATTTAAATAAGATTACATGTGAAGGCTAAAGGTCTTCGGTATGTTGTTCATGACTTATAACTAATCCATGCACTTTTCCTTTAATTAGCCTTCTAAAACTTGAGGAGACATGTCTTTGAACTTGTACACCTTTTAGAATGTGTGACAAAGGATATTATGTTAGGGAGCACATCAAGGACCCCTTACATGAATGAACCTTTACTTGTCTACTATGTAGACTTATACTCGGTTGTCTTGGATGTGGGCATAGATAAGGGATAACTATGCACATCTTACTCAAAACACTTGGAATAATGTAGGTGTGTAACTCTTCTATTAGACTTATTAAGCCTTGTATTGACCGAGGAGGACATATAAAGTCAACAGGTCTTAAAAGTGTAATTAAGGGCTAAAAATGGTCAAAATGTCTTATTTAAGACCATTTAAGTCATTCTTAAAGAATAAATATTTCCTAATATCTCATAAACAACGTAATGTTTAAAATACTCTTCCATGACTCCATCCATAAAAAAGGTTCAAAATAGGTTGAATTTTGAGAATTTCCCTCTTTTCTTTGATTTTAGTGGCTTTCATTTCTCCTTCAACATGAAAGAGTGCCTTGACCATCACCAAACCATTTCGTCTCAAATAGTGTCATGGAGATTTCACTTTTTCAAGCATTTTTTGTATGTTTAATAGAGAAGATATCAAGGATCAATCTACAAAGGCCATGTTTTATCATGATTATAAATCTTACTCCAAGACAAAGGGATTCAAAACACGAGTTTTCAATCATTTTCTTGGTTTTATTTTATATTCAAAGAGAAGACATGAAGGTTCTGATGAATATGGGGCCTCAAGATCTTGTGTGCATGTTATACAGTGGGAGAAATACCCATTAATGTATAAAATGGTTGGTTTTAGGTGAATTCAGATGAAAATAAGCCATGAGAATGAGGTTACAGTCTAAAAAGTGGTAGGTTTTACCCTTAAAGGCCCAAATGAAAGGGTTTTGTGGATATTCATGCCGATATGGGAGGTTTTATACTTTCTTCAAGAACATACTAGATGTTTCAAGCCTTATAAATGCCCATAATTATAGAGCAAGTCATAAAGATCCCTCAAACATGAATTGTTTCTTAAAATTATAGGTTTTTTATGAGGCTTTCTTAAAATCTAAAGAAGTCTAAGATAGCCTAATAGGGTATATTAGGGTCATATTGATTCAATCACATCATGTTAAATCCCTCATTGTTATTTAAGGAGGATATCCATGCTCTTAATATCTAAAATAGGTTAAAATTGACCTAAAAACTCCTTCATAAACATGTACAGGCTATTTTCTAGGATGTGATATAAATGCTAAGGAGTTTCATGGACTTATAATACCATTGGAAAGGGAGGAATAGGTCTAAAATGGTCCATTATAGGTGTTAAGAAGAAGTAATACTCAAATAGAGATATGAACTATTGTTAAATAGGTTGACATTACCTACAAATGGCTCAATAAAGGTACAATTTGGTTTCTATATCATTTATACTAATGCATGGAATATAATTTATTTTGGAGGACCTAAAGGGGTATATTGAGTATCACCTTGGTACATCAAAATTAGTTGATGAAACCTAAGGAATGTAGATCCACTCAAAACATCATGAGTAGTCATAAACCCTCCTAAACCCTAAAGCCTATGGAGCTACCTTTTGATGTTTTGGATCTTGTTTAAACAAAATGGACTATATTTTTAGGATTATATAATTTACAATCCCCTCAAAGGAATTTTATCAAAATGTTTAGGTCCATGAAGATGATGGAAATGGTTTCAACAAGTTTCAAGCCTAAGGAAGACTCATTTAAATCTGTAGATAGAATGTGATTTAAATGATTTGATATAATTTTATCATGAGGGTAAGGGATATAAAAAAGTATATATATCCTTATCATAACCCATTACATTCTAATAGATGTTACAATCCATGTATAACTATTGGAAATCAAGTTTCAAAGATATTTCAAGCTTGAAGAAAGATGAATGAGTTGGAAGAAAGAATGGATCCTCAAAGTGTGTCAATATGTTTATTCCCAAATGAGGAGACTATAGACAAGCCTAAAAATCATTTTGTTACTCATTATGTTTTTAATTCAGGGTACAGGTTCTTAATATCTTTTCTCAAAATTTTGATGATGGTTAAATCTTGGTAAGATGCACACATGCTTGTAAATACTAGGATGAGGATTTCAATGAGGTTTTAGATGTCATCCCTTAAAAGTAAGGTTGTAAGCATATTACATGACTCTAGGATCATATAGAAAAGATGTTTCAAGATCATAAGATCCATTAGTCACAATTCTCTATGATTATTTAAGCCTAAAAAGTAACCTACATGCTTGCACATCAAAAGTAAGGTCCAATGCATTTTGAGTTTTTATCCCTTGAGTGAAAGGTCCTTATATCATCCAATATACTCCTTCTTACATTCAAGACCATAAATACACAGATGTAGACCCATATTAATATGATTTTCAATGTCTTTAAGAAGGTTTTAATAATTTCCAAACTTTATTAAGGAGATCTACAGTCTGCATACAATAGGTAGGTTCTTTAATGAATTAAAAGTCTGCAAGTATTCATGAATACTTGAGAATTTATAGAGAATTTGACACATCATGAATATTAATTTTTTTGTAGAGGTATGTGATGAAGATAATATGGATTAAAGCTTGAAAAACATGGTGTTAATCCATGAAAACTATTAATGATTTTGGCTTCTATAGGGTTAAAACTTGGAGATGATTAACACATGCCTTGAATAAAGGGTAAAAGATTCAATATTTTTTTAATTGTTTATGTCTTATTATAAATTCCATTAAACATCTAAGATTCCTCCTCTCATATATTAAAAAACTTTCCATGTAAATTTACAAGGTAAATAAAATAAGATTGATATAAATTACAATCTTATAGAGAAGGGGGCGATGACAAAGCTGAGTTCAAAAAGTTGCATTATCCCTCAAGGCCAATACATCCTCTTCATATCCTGTGACATTCCTTAAGATATTCTGAGATGAATACATATGTTTCAATACCCCATGAAAAGGTTATTTATAAAACTCAATTCCATTCTAATGGAGTTACAAGTAAGGTTTTAATATTGGTGTCATGATAGTCAAAATAGGAGTCTTAATCTATCATTGACGATTGCATGTGGAAAAATAGTAGTAAGGATGAGACAAGTGTATTTTAAACCATAAACCATAATCAAAAATCTCATAATAGTGCACAAAATGTGATGCATTTAAGGAATATACCTCTTGGTATATGTCTAAGTGTGTCCTATACCTAGGGTTTTTAGGAACCAAGAAAACCCCATATATTTTGTTTGACCTGTTCAAATTTGATTAAATTAGGGAGGAAATTAGAAGATGTCATTTTTTAGGTGTGTGAGGTGGTTTTGGGTTGATAGGGTGATAAATAATAAATTTGTGTGTTTTTAAAGGCATAAAGATGTAAACCACAGTCTTAACCCTTCTAAAATTGAGTTATGGCTCATTCAAGGATAAAGATGTGGTGTGGAGTTGAAATTCCAAGTGATCTTGCATCATGATGAGATTGAGAATAATTACAAGTTCTATGAATTATGTTAAAGTCCAAGTATAGATATCTAATAGATTCTAAGCCTATGGAAATGTCTTAATGTGTTTGCTCTTTTAATAAAATAATGGAGTATCAAGCTAAAAAATATCAAGAGATTTTTGAATACTTAAAATGTAGGTTTAAGATCAATACATTCTTGGAAGTCCATGAAACAAGGTTACATGTAGAGTATTGATGATTATAATGCTAAAATAAAGGGATTTGAGATCTCAAAACCCAACCTACAAGGTTACAAGGTATTTTTATCTTCAAAGTATACTAATAGAGTCTCCTCTACCATGGAGAGAGGTTTAAAAATCTCTAAATCAATGATTCAAAATAAGGAGCATCCTCAAGGACTTGTTTATGCATTTCGAGCTTGTAACCATATGCAATAGCTCAATCATCAAGAGATGGGTCTCTTAAAGCCTTGGTGATTAATTTTTAGGTAGGTTTTGAGAAATGGATACTAAATGATTTCATCAAAATACCCTTATTTTTCCCTATACTAACATGGCTCTCAAATCTCCTTAAGAGCATACACAATTCTCAAGACCTTATAGGTCTACAACAAGGTTTCAAAGCATGATTAGGGGTTAAGGCAAGATTGATGAAGTAAGATTAGGTGTCATAGTTATTCAAGCAAATTATTAAACATTCTCATGGATAGTTAATAGGATTTTAACTTGAAATTGGTTCCCTCAAGGCATGAGCTTGCATACAAGCCAATAAACTTATGAATCGAGTCATGAGAAAGTTACAGTCCATTTTTAGAAAACATAGGTTGGTCCATAACCTTGTTATGAAGAGCATAAGTTGGATATATAGAAGTAAGTTGAAGAAACTAAAAGATTTTTTTTATGGTTATCATGGTGATGATTCAAGTTATAAAGGAAGATCATAGGGTTAAGAGTAATTTCAACACCTAGTTTCAAGTTGTAATGGGTCTTTCAGAGATATTTGAAGTAGTAGGAAATATTTTTTTAGTTTTGTATGGAAGAATAGAATAAAAAATGAATTTGTCATGCTTGAAAATGTAGGTTTCAAGTCCCTCAATAAGTCTTCTTATATAACTAGGAAACTATATCAAGTTTTCCACCTTGCTTAAGGACCATTATGTGATTTACAAGGTGATTTTTCAACTTGATTATGATCATGAGGTTTTTCAATAAAGATTATGGTTGAAGTTAAGTATCATTAAATCCATGATAATCATGGGGTAGTTGAAAACTACATTTGAGATGTAAATCCCATGGAGTGAAGTAATGGTTAGCCAAATTCAACCATACAGTAGACCTTGACATGCATAAGAGATGGATATGGGTTGAGTTAAGGCTAGAGGTAGGATATTCAAAGAGGATGGAGTACATATTTGACCAAATTTACCATGATCAGACACCCAACAAGACTAAAATAGCAAACAAGTAAGGTCTACTCTCCATTCCTACACCCAATTCTCATTGAAGATCATTAATGTGGTAGGGTAGTGCATTGAAGGAGGCCCAAAGGCCTCATTTCCACTTATTATTTTTTAAAATAAGCTGATTTATGTTGTAACATCTACATTTATTCAACTGAGTAATGCTCTCTCTTTTCATTTCTTATAAAAAAGTTGGAAATACCTCATTTTGGCATCCCTCTACTAGTTATAATGAAACTTTACCTCTATAGAGAATTGTAATTCTATAATTTAAGCATTTGGTTTAATAAAATATTGATTATACCTTTTTATACTTATATTCCAATGTGATGCTAGTGTTTTATAATTCTATACATTTAAAAAAAAAGAATTCTCTCTTGTATATGTCTATTTCCTTTCACCTTGTTACAAGAAGGTTCATATTTACATGTCATATTCTCTATTGAAGTTGGTTATGAAGGTGATTGGTTATGTAATTTTGTTGATTGTGTCTAAAATAGGACCTTTTAGCCACCATTTTCTAGTCCTAGTATAAGATATTACCTTCATGTGAAATACTAATGCATGGAAATCCTAATTTGGAAAGTGTGTAAGACATATTCAATCCTATTATGCTATCATATTATGCAAGTTGAGGAGACCAAACATTATTATGGATCACCTCATGTTTCTTTCACACCTTCTCCTTCTACCTTTTCCTTGTTGTAAGTGTATGATTATATTTTTTATCTATTGATTAAAACTAATAAAAATAATAAGTTAAACCCAACAACACAATAACATAAAAAGGAGGGAAATAAAGGAATAGTAAATAATTCAAGAATCAAATCTTACCAACAAATTTTTCCTTATGTATTCTCTCCAATATATTAAAACTGATTCCAATGCAAAATTGATTGGATGTGGATTGCTTGCTTATAGCTTCAAAATTACTCTAATGTCTTCATTGGATAGTTGAATGGATTTAAAAGAGTATGAGGATGCTTTAGGATGGTTGAATATGATATTATCATGAGGTATTATAGATTTAAAAATTATTTTGGCTATGTCATAAGTATGGATTTTATAGGATGGTGGAGGGGATTTTATGTGAATTTTAAATTATTTACAAGTCTCTAGTTTAGAGACTTTTAGAACCTTAGAGAAGCTTCTCGAGTTATCGAGATTTCTTGGTTAGTTTAGGGGATAATGGGGATTATACAAGATTTAAATGAGGATTTGGGTTCATAGGGATGTAGGAGAGGCTAGGGTAGCAGGTTGGCTAGGGGTAGTTGAATAAATAGGAATTTTTAATTTACAAGTGGGCTAGTGGGTAGTTCATGTAATAAGATTAGTAGTTAAGTAGGCTTTTTAGTAGGATAATGGGATGATTAATTGTTCATATGTGTATAAAAAGGTTTATGGGGTGTAGGGAATATTATATGGAATACATTATTTTAATTAACTGAGTAGGATTATAATTATTGGATAAATTAGTGGGTTTAATAGAATTATTAAGGTAAGTAGATTTAGGTGCATACAATAAGTATAGTAAATAGGATATAGTTAGATTAATATTGTTTTATGTGATTTAATATGAGAAACAACCTTATCTAGAGATTCACTCCTCAAACAAGGTCACCCACAACATGAGGAGTGTTTTCATTATGTTAATTGAAGGGAGAAGCCTTAAAACCACTTATCCAAATGGTGAAAATTCAATGTAACAATAATATTTACCTTTAGATTCTTCTTAGGCCTCTTACCTAGATAAATTGGAGTTAAGGCCATAGTGGGATTATTTAATGTGGTAATTAGAACCTAGGAGCCAAGAACATGAGAAGTGACTATAAGGGAAGTAAAACTAGGGATCACCTGAATTGTGTACATGGGTGCACTTGACACTAACATGGCCATTATAACTATTAAGGTGGAATCCATGTTATATGATGGAATCACAAAATATGATGTCACTAGGATATGAGTGCTCTCAAGGAATGTAGAAGTGACGTGTACTAAACTTGATAATAGAGTGGATGAGGGCCATGCAACTGGGTCACCTAGAGATTAGAGGGGGGTTTTAGGGTCTCTAGTGGGTGGAATGGGATAAGCAAGTGGGATATGGGAAGTGAAAAGGACAAAAATGGTTTAATCAGATTAAACTTGAGTGAATTTAGGAGTGGATGCAACATGGACAAGGGAAGGCCTCATTGGGGTAGGCTTGGTTAGAATAGGGAATCTGATATGTGGTCCCAGGTGATATTAAGCAATAGTTGTAATGTGGGCATGGGTATCCAATGACACTTATTTTTGGTAAATTTATATGTTCACCTTAGGGTTATTATAAACATCGAGGTATAACACCCATCCCAATGATAGTTGGATGACTTACAAACTTGGAGGTGATGATACTGGGGGAAAAAATGGGAGAGGTGAAGGTGATAGGATCCCATATATGATCCTCATAGATATGTAATATTAATTAACCTAAATGTATATGAGGTATGGCCTTAAGGTATCTATGGTATAGGTGGATGCATTTAGTTAGATTTTGGAGGTAACATAGGCCTCTCCTTAGTGATCGATCCTAGATTGGATTTGATTATATTTCTTCTTATTCTTTACCTTGACCCATGCTAGGACTTCATTGCCTTTGGCAAGGTTGAGATGAATTTCATCATACTTATGGGGCTCATGGTGGTAAATGATATTTAATTGAGCCATGTGCTTTACCATATTGGCATGGATAACCACATGAGGATATCATTCTCTATGGTCTACCCTTACCAAGGTGTACGAAATCCTATTGGTTTCCATCTTCTAAAGTGAGGTAATATTAACATACTCATGGTGGGTATTAATTATTGGGATGTCTAAGAACATCTTATATTAATGATCAACTATGAACAACATGATGCCATTGACTGGTTGATAAGAAATTTATTACTTATCTAGGTGATCTAGGACTTGGTATGGTAATAGAAGAGGGCCCTGTAGGATGCCCCCCACCCAAATGATGGTGTGATCCTTATAATAATAGTTGGCTCCTATGAGAAATATTTTTCTTACCTCCTCAAATATATATGGCATAGGCTTATTATTTATGTCCTGATAGAACATAGGGTATAAATGTTCATACATGTCCTATATGTGATTTTGATAGTGGTGAACATATGGCATGTAGAACATGATGTGCACTATAGATCGCATGGGAACCCAGGGTGGGAGCACCATGATTTTAAATCAAAGTGTGTCATAAATAACATTCATAATATAGGATAACATGTATAAATTACCTCTGGCTTGAGCCTCAAATAAACTCTTGATGAGGTTAAAGTTGATCACATTTCCTATGTTTGCAACCTCCTCTCCCTTGAGGATAATAGTTAGCATGGGAACTCAATATATGTTTACATGTATGTTGTCATTGGATCTAGCTAAGTATTATAAGAGGATATCTAAACAAGAACCCATTATTATAAGGATTGGATGGGGTAAACATAAATGTTTTCCTTATTGGTCTACCAATCTTAGTCGATGCCCCAATCCTTAAGGATCTCATATATTGCATGAATTTCTATCCATTTCTCTATGATGTTATAATCATAAGTGATTGTGTAGTTTAGGAGGTTATGATACTACTTAAAAGTATCCCCTAGATGTTTGAGATTATATTCATAGAGTTGGCCTACACATGGGAACACTTCATGCTTGGTCATAGCCTTATACAATCTTGATCTATCCAGGGTTATGAGTTCATCAAGGAACTCAGTTTGATCTTCATTATCATCATAGGTGGGTACTTGCACATATTTAATTGCCTTGAAGATGTTATAGTAGTTTAACTTCACCAAATTTGGTGATAAATTGGTGTCCCATAATTCATGCTCTAGGTTAGGGCTATAAGATAATGCAAACATCTTGGGGAGTTACAAGATTACCTAGCATAGAATTGTAGGTTAAAAATGAGCACTAAAATCCTGAGCGATAACTATGGAGAGTAATTTTGTGAATTAGGAGTGGTAATGGGAAACAAGATTATTTTAAGAACTTATTGGGCTTTAAGAACATATTTGGAATTAATAGATTTTGGTGGCTCACCTTATCAGATTTGAAATTTAATTTGGTGGCACAATCATCTCAGCCATTCGTTGATCTGTCATTAACTTAGATATTTTAATAGGAGATATTGGTTTAGATTTTATAATGGTGATTAGATATTTATTAGCTATCTGATCAAAGCTCAATTAGTTAAATTAGTTAATAAAAGGGCATGGTAGGCACATGCCTACCTTAAATCCTGTGGCACCTTCATTACCCTTGAGTCAAGCCATATACTATTTGGGTAATTTATTTCTGGGGTAAGCCATTTAAGCATGTTTAATCTATCATCTCTTTATCTCTCTATGTATTAGATTTAGTTATGTGTGCTTGCTAAGGACATGTGGGGGTCTATGATTGGATCATAGTTTTAACTATACTTCCTTTTTGGCTTAATTTGAACACTCCTAGAAATTTTATTGTAAAATTATATAGAAGTGACACATGGAATCATATGGTTGGATAGGGTTTCCTATGGCTTTGGAAATTCAGACACACTCGAAAGACTAGAAAGTATAACAAGATCTGCATGGAACTTTCTCATTCAGTATAATATCTTAGGGATCTAATAATTATAACACACTTGAGAGATGAACATGTTTCAAAAGTTCTACATAGTGGTTTCTCATTCACAAATATCTCCTTAGGATCTAATAATTTCAACACCACTAGGAGATTGGTAGTTATTAAAAGTTCCATGTGGGACATTTTAATTCACCAAGGTTTGAAAATTATGACACCCTCAATTGGTTGATAAGTCTGATAGCTTCCATGTGGAACTTTCTCATTCACTAGTCTCTCCTAAGACTCTAAAAATTCTGACACCTTAGGAGACTGGTAGGTCTAATAGGTTTGACATAACACTTTAAATTTTTTCATTCTCTCCCATGGATTTGACAATTCTCACATCCCTAAGATATTGAAAGGTTTGATATGTTACACATGGTGATTTATAATTTTTTGTGATATCCTAGGGATCTAACAATTATAACACCCCTAGGAGATTGTCAGGTCTGATAGGTTCCATGTGGTGCTTTCTCATTCAATGGGCTCTCTTAGGGATCTGATAATTTTAGCACCCCCAAGAGACTGACTTGTCTAATAAGTTCTACATGGTACTTTCTCATTCACCAAGATCTACTGTAAGATATATGAAAAGTGACTAAATCAAATGAATGACCACATAATCAATTGAAACTTGCCTACCTGCCAATGAAGCTTCATGATATGGCAATTATGACTCTAAGATGTGTTATCCTGGTAAATCCAACAAACTATTAATTTTGTGAAATAATATAGTTATCACAAAATATTTTAAGTATGTGAAATCTTTCATTTTATGACATAGAATGGATACATTATCAGTTAAAACATGTACCAAAAGGATATCGATAGATACCACCCAATCATAATAAATGTCATGAAAAATTAAATGTATCAAGGTAAAATAGGGATAAAAGGATTTGCACAATTTGAGACCAAGGGAGAGAAGATCAGAGCTCTGGGGGAATTCTAAGTTGATAATTTTTTAGGTGTCCCCCTTTTCTTCAATGAACAAAAATTGGGGTTGTGTTGGCCATAATAGTAACGTTACATATGAACTTGATTTATCTATACTCAGTTGTGCTAAGTTTTCTTTAATAATGCGACATTATTATTTAAAGGTTAGGTGGATTGTGTGTGTGTTGATCAAGCTATAATTTTATTCTTCTAGGTATCATGCAGTTTATTATTTGAGTTATGTAATGAATTGATCACTTTTTTAGATATAAAGTATTGCATTTAGTCTGAACATAAACTATGATGAGTTTACCTTAAAGTTCTAAACTTGATTTAAAATGAATACTATTGTATTATGGAAAGGTAGAATAATAAATGGTAAATGTTATTATAATTTGAATAAGATTTGGTATTAAATAAATAATATGGTAGATTAAATTTTCATAATGCATAATTTATATTTCTGGAGGTTTGTCATGTTTTTATGGGTACCTTACAAGTAAGTGTATTTTAGTATTATATTAGTATTTCAATAAGATATGTTTAATAAGCATGGTTGTTATTACATGACATAATTTATTGAATCATTCTTAATATTTTAAAACTATCATGTATGTAACCAATCATATTCAAAATTGGTTTCATTCATAATACAACTAGTTTGTTCCTATAAAATTAATCACTTGGTTGTATTGGTTGAATAAATAAATAAATGAAATTGTAATTTATCATTATTAATTGTTAAAATAAGAACACATGATTATTTATTGTTATAAGGTGGCATTAAAATCGATAGTTATTATCGCCCACATAAACTTAAGGACAAACAAAGAAGAGATATATTTTTTTTAATCTCATGTTCGTAGGATAGTCATTAATATGTTTTTATTGGAATTAAAATATAAAGAATATTAATATATTATATAAAATATCTATTAAATTTTAAAAATATTCTAATTGACATTATTTTCTTATGTGATAATAATCATTGAAGTAATTCTAAGTATATTACTTGATTCAATTATTATTAAGGGTTGATTAGTAAGATTTGTCGATGACACCTATGAAGTATTGATTTAATGGTATCTTATTATTATCATTTCATATTTTTAATATTATTAAATTTATATTCCAAGGAGTGATTAAACTTAGTTTCATTACCAATAATCTATAGGGTGGTTACTAAAACCTCAACAAGTAGCACTATGTGATCTTGAATTAAGTTCTTAGTTAATTCTTTAAATAGCTGAGTGTTGGTGGTTATGATCTACTAAATTTTAACCTAAGAATTAAATGCAAAGTTATGTATGTGTTAATTTATGAGACATGGTAAAGGATTAGGAATGTGATGGTAAGTTTTAGTTGTAATGGAGGTAAGAATTATCTTGTTTGTCAAAAGGATATCATATCAAAGTAAATTTGGTTTCATTAGTAGTTTTTTGAATGATTTCTCTTTGAAATGAGATACTTGAACTTGAATGAATAGAAATATATTTGAGGTGTTTGATTTTTATAATAACTTACATCATGTGATTTATATTGAACTTGATTAAATTTCAATCAGTGGGTATATTTTTGCTTGTGTATCTCCTCATTAATAGATGCAAAGGGGATAAGAACTTTATGTTGTCAGATTAAAGTCTATATTTTGTGTTACATATTCTAATAATATTTGATCCTTGTTGTTTAAAAAACTTGATTAGATTTTGTACTTAGCTATGTTTAAGCATCTTGAAATGATTATATTAGAAAATATTATTGCTAGAATATCTAGATCAAAGTTAATGAGTGTGTTGCCACATGTTTATACACCTCGAGATCCATATTTAACGTAAAAGAAAATACTTCATTATATTATCTTATTAAGGTGATTTAATCATAGATAAGTGCCAAACATCTATATTATCAATGTTATTTATTTGAATATATGTCAGATTAACATGAACCTAGATCTATAGTGTATAAAGTCTTACTTGAGTGTGTTTTTATACTCATTTAAGCTCTTGTTTAAAAAAATATGGGTTGTTATATTGGTATCAAATCATGGTTTATGCTCTAGGAAACTTTGTGGGAATAAATTTTTAAACTTGTACCCTACCTAAACTATTAATATGTGATTCCTTAGGATGGTTAGAAATAGATTCAATGGAGGTGTCAATGTCAACAATAATCTAAGTAATGAAACCCTAGGAAGAGGTAGAGGTAGAAATAGAAGGGGAGGTTGTGGTGCCCATAATCTTGACATAAACACCTCCTATAAAAAATGATTATAATAATAATGAGGTTCCTATTAATAATGAATTTGGACATAATACAACTAATAAGCAATAATAAATCCTTAATGGAATCTTATCAGCCTTATATTACACTGAAGGCAAGATTGAAACCCAATAATGTAGACTAAATAATCTTGAGGGTATTTCCCATGATGAATTACCTATGTTGGAAAATGGTATAGTGGAGAAGTAAGTTATTTAGGATTTGCCTTTATCAAAGGTTGAATCAATTATAAAGGAGTTTAAAAATATTCCACCACCCACCTTTTTAGGTGAAGATTCTAGAGATGCAATTGATGCATGGAATGTGAATATGCATAAATATTTTAATTTATACAACATACCCACTAGTTTTAAATCGAGGGTGGTGGCATATAAATTTGTTGGTGTTGCTACCTTATAGTGGAATAATATTTTAGATTTGAAGATATATCAACCTATGACCCTTACTCAGGCCATCTTTGAAAGGTAGTTCTTAAAAATTACTTGAGTGCCAATTTCAAGGAACCAAAGATATCATATTTTTAGCTACTCAAACAAGATTATATGATTGTTTCTAAATATGAGAATAAGTTTATAAATATATTACATCATGTAATCTACATGTATGATTAAGAAAATAAAATAAAAAAATTTAAATTGGGACTGAATGAGACAATTATACATGATGTCAATATGACCAACCCAAAAATATTGATGGATACGCATGATTAAGAAAATAAAATAACAAAATTTAAATTGGGAATAAACAAAATAATTATACATGATGTCAATATAACCAACCCAAAAATACTTATGGATACCATTAAGTATACTTATAGGGAAAAAAAGGAGAAGTATTGAAAGAAGGTAAGACAAGTTTTTAAAATTATTAGACAATAATATAAGGTAAAACAATTCTCTCCCTCACCCAATTGTTTTAAGAAAATAGATCATAACCATAGGTTAACAATAAAGAGTAGCAAATTTAATAAGTTTTAAGGGCATAATACAAAGTTTAAGTCATAAAATTTACAAAAAAAAGGGTCGTATAATAAAAA
The DNA here is from genome assembly GCA_037957365.1 of Torreya grandis. Lineage (NCBI taxonomy): Eukaryota > Viridiplantae > Streptophyta > Pinopsida > Cupressales > Taxaceae > Torreya > Torreya grandis. The sequence goes on along the minus strand of JARHVA010000891.1, from coordinate 4,203,891 downwards.
TAAAACCCAAAATAACCAAAATGGACCAGCCATGGGGGCCTATACTATTCTTGTATCACCATAAAGAATTGACCAATGTAGGGAATGTGGTGACTATAACTACTAAAATTAATTTACCAAGCATAAACTTATAAACTCAAATAATCACCAAGCATATATAGTTGTTGATAATCAAAATGCTAACTTCCAAGCCATATGGATTGAAACTAGATGTATTATATCTATATTAATTGATTTTGGTGTAAAATATGGATTTATTTCTCCTATTGTAGTAAGTAAATGTAAAATTAAAATTTTTAAGATTAGATAAAATTTAGAGGTTGAGTTTGGTACCAACACAAGAATACCTATTTGGGAGTTCTCAGAGTAAGTTGAATTTGATTTAGGTGTTTTTAAAACTAAACTAAATCTATTTTTATCACCTTTGGTGTACTATGACCTCATTTTCAGGCATGTATTGGCTACAAAAATATAAAACAACACATGATTATTTTTTTAAGAAGCTAAAATGCACAAATGAGCTTGTTAATATAGTGTAATTGAACTACATTAAAAATAATAAGGAACGTAAAATAATTTCAGCTATATAATTGAAATAGGTTGTGTAAGGGTTGTAAACTCTATGTAGTCTAAATATGAGAGCTTCATAAAGATTGAGAACTATCCTAAAAGGTTTTTACTTTTCTATAGGAATTTTTGGATTTATTTATTTAAAAAATTCCTAGTCTTCCACACAAATGAGAGTTTTAATTTTACATAAACATTATTCCCAAAGTCTAACATAGATATAAAAGTCCTTATATGATGAATGTGGTAGATTCACAACAACTCAAGGTTTATCTATAATAAATATTAGACAATGGAAGCATTGGACCTAATGTATCTCCTTAGGGTTCTATGATTGTATTTGTAAAGAATAAAGATAGAAATCTTAGGTTGTGTGTTGATTACCATATACTTAATAAGGTAACAATAAAAAAATCATTATCCTTTACCTAGAATTTATGATTTGTTTGATCAAATGAAAGGATCCATAGTATTCTCTAAAATGGATTTGAGATGAGGCTATCATCAGTTGAGAATAAAGGAGGAAGATGTGCACAAAATAACTTTATGAAATTAGCATAGACATTACGAGTTCACTGTTATGCCCTTTGGCTTATGCAATGTGCCAAAAACATTTATGAACTTAATGAAAAATTTATTTAGGGATTATATTGATAAGTTTGTGTTTGTCTTCTTTGATGACAATTTAATATACTCCAAGAATGAGGTTGAGCGTGAAAAACATCTAAAATTAGTCTTACAAAGCTAAGGCAACATAAGTTGTATGGAAAACTGTTAAAATGTTGTTTTTATTATTCTTAATCTCATTTTTTTGGGTCACATCATATATAATGATGGCATTGTTATGGATCTAAAAAAGATCAAATTTATTCAAGATTGACCTGAATCCACTAATGTGAATGAAGTATGTAGTTTTATGGGATTGCTTGGAAATTATTGAATGTCTGTTTATTTTTTTTCCTTAATATCTAATCATATCACCTCCTTTTAATGAAAAGGTAATAAATTTGTGTGGGATCCTCAATGTGAAGAGGATTTCCATATGTTTAAAAAATTGTTAACTACAACACTTAAACTTGTCATTCCTAATTCAAATGGTAATTTTGAGATATGAGAAGATGCTTCTAAGGAAGGTTTTATTGTAATTATAGTCCAATATGATAAGGTAGTGGATTATGAGTCACTAAATCTTAAAGAGAAATAAAATAATTGTCCCACACATGACATGGAGCTTGTTGCATAATGTATGATTTGAAATAATGGAATCATTTAGGTTGATAACATTTTTAAGGTGAAGTCTGATCACCATAGCATGAAACATTCACTTTCCCATGATGATTTGAATACAAGTCAACATAGATGGTTTGAATTTGTGAGTAATTTTTAAATGGATATTTTCTATGTCAAAGGTAAGAAAAATTATGTTGATGATGCACTTAGCTGATGAACATATCTTGATGCATGATCTATGTTAAAATATAATTTTATAAATTATGTTTAAAACAAGAATTTTTTGATGAATATTTCCATATGGTAATATTAGGTTTTGATGATAAGCTTGTTGTAAATGTTCATGTTAATTTTTATATTAAATAGATGGCCTTATAAGGCATAAAAATAAAAAATATACCTAAGTCCAGTGAATTAAAAAATATGCACACATAATATTATTTCACTCATCATGATGTCACAAAAATGACACATTAGTTGAAAATGCATTATTTCTATAATGTATGAAACATGATGTTAAATTTATTGCTATATGCCTAGAAAGTCATTATGTCAAATTTAAGAATTACCACCATGGAGGATTTTTGTACACTCATGAAATATCGAGGGGTAAGTGGGTTGTACTGTCATTTTAATTTATTTCTAGGCTACCTAAATCATGCAAAAAACAATCCACGATTTTGGTGGTGATTGATAGATTTACCAAATTTGGGCACTTTATTGTTAGAAATTTGACTAGTGATGTTTTCGTGTTTGTAAAAACATTTATGAAATAAATTATTGAACTACATGACATGGAAAAATTAATTATCACACATAAATATAAGCTTTTTTTACTTCAAGTTTACAATAAAATTTGAATGTAGCCTTTGAAATTTGTTGAAACTTCAATTCAACATACCAACTAATTAAAGATGGTCAAACTGAAAGGCTTAATCAAGTGGTTAAAGAAAAGTAGAGAATATATGTTATGGATAAACAAGTAAAGTGGGAAGATTATATTAACTTAGTTAAATTTATATATGATAACTCTTATCATTAAATGATTAAAATGGTTTCCTTTGAATATTAATATGGATGAAAGTGTAGGACACCACTTGAGTGTGATAGTTTAGAAAACAAGATTGTTACTAGTCTTGATGTAATTTAGGATTATGATAAACAAATGACTCTTACATGCCAAAATCTAAAAACTAGTTTAGATCAGAAAATGAGTTCTATAGATAAAAAAAGAACACCCTAAGATTTTAATGTAGGTGAAAAAGTTTTCTTGTGAGTTAGACCCTATAAAATTTAAATCAAATTTGGAAAAAAATTTAAATTGGCTCCACACTTTTTTGAACTATTCAACATTGTGGAAATAATCATTCTAGTTTCCTATTGACATGCACATCCTCATTCTTGTATAGGATTCATAATTGTTTCAATGTTGCTTTAAAACCTTCTCATATGATCCTTCTCATATCTTGGACTGGAAAAACCTTCAGGTTTTAGAAGAAGAGGAGATGCAATTGGAACCTATAAGGATCCTAGATGATCACAACATTAAGTTGTGAAATATAAGTATTCAACAAGTATTGGTCTAATGGCACAAATAGGGTGAAAGAAGCATTATGTGGGAGCATTAGAATATTTTCATATAACACTATCCTAAGGTTTTCTAATCACTAAGACAACTCCAATTTAATAAGGGGAGGATGTCATATCCCAACTTTTGATACTTTTGTAGTTATTATTCCTTAACATTATTATGGCATATTGAATATGTTTTTGGTTGTCACATTTTTGAGTTACTTCAGTTGTTTGATTACTGATATGATTATAATTATTTTGTTAGCTTATTTATATGATTATCATGATATGATTCATTTTAGTTATTTGGATAATTAACATGATTATCATGCCTTGATTACTTTTAGTTGATGATTGATATGATTAGTACACTCTATTCAGTTTATAAGTGATATGTTTATTTATATGTGATGATTATAGTTATCCAGATATTATTGATGTCCTATTCTATAACTATAGGGAATTATGCAATGATCTAAGATTTATGGTTCATTTCACAGTTAGGGTATGAGGGTGTATGAGTATTAAGATGAAACGTTGACAATTAGGTTATGAGACATTCTAAGATTTCAAATTCCATCAATCTACTAGTATTATATTATTTTCTAATTGAGTCTTCTCTCCTTTGATTCATTGTCTTTTGGTCATCTTTTATCATTGGTCTAATATTTTGATTTTTTTAATATTATGTTCAATTCTTTGAGTATTTGGATCTAACATCATGTCAAAATTGTGTTTTCACTTCCAAGGTCAGCTCATAGGGTTTTAAGGGTGGATTTTCCCACTCTATGTATTTGATTTTCTCAATTATACCCTCATTATCTTATACCATGTTTGGAACATACTGACACTATTAGGAAGTAAGTACACTTTTTTGAAGATTGAATAATGTTATAGTTGTGTTGCTATCATCTTATGGATTTATGTATTTTGTACTCAATTTGATGATTTAATCTTGTATACATATATTTTATATGTACCTTAATATATCTTGAAGTATTTTGAGCATTTAATTTATGATTCATTTTTCTTGATAACTAGTTTTATGCATTGCTATCATTACATCTTTTATAAGGTGTAAGTGGTTTGTATCATTGGTTGGGTTGTTAATTTGATTCTTGTGTGGACAACCTTCAAGTTATTCTATGATTGAAATATCATTCTTTTCCTCTTATATTTTTTATGACATGTATATACTTGATTGAGTTGGATAAGTAATAAGACTATTATGAAATAAAATTATCTATGGATAATATATTAAAAAAGTGTTTTGTATCAAAAGTAAGGAGTGGTAAAATAACATTAGTACTCATTTGATGATATTCACATATTTTGAAAAGTAAAATAGATTTTCAGGTACATTGGATCGATTGTGAGCCTCAAACCCTGGAAATTACAAAACTTGATTATTTGTATATGAATGTTTCCTTATGATGAATACTTGAATGTGTTTGTTGAATGGTAAATTAAGGTTGTATATGAAATTGATTTATTTATACATAGTTGTGATAATTATTTTTTAGTAACATTGTTTTTATTTAAAGGGTAGTTGGAGTGTTTGTGTGTTTTGATCCCTTTTTTCTTATATTATTTTAAGTATCATGAAATTTTTTATTTGAGTTATGGAATTAATTGATCACTTGTTTATATATAATGTATTGGATTTGATCTGAATTTAAACTATTATTAGTTTACCTGAAAGTTGTGAACTTAATTTAAAATGAATATTGTTGTATTTAGCTTGCATTACGAAAAAGTATAATAATAAATGGTAATAATTTTTTTAGTTTCAGCAAGTTTTGATATTAAAAACATAATATGGTAGATTATGTTTCCATAACATAATATTTATATCATCGAGGTTTTCCATGTTTTGGTGTACACCTTACAAGTACATGTATTTGAGTGTTATATTAATATTTCAAATAAATGTGTTTAATAAGCATGGTTATTGTTGGATGACATACTTTATTGAACCATTCTTATGGTTTTTAAAACTTCCATGTAAGTAGCTTGTTATATTTTAAATTGGGTTTTGTTCATAGTACAACTAGTTTGTCAATGTTAATCTAATTAATGAATTGGTACTATTGGTTAAATAAATAAATAAATTAAATTATAATTTATCATTATTAATTGTTACAATAAGGAACCATGTTTATTTATTGGTGTAAGGTGCTCTACCAACTAATCATTATTGGCACCCACATAAACTTGATGACAAATGAACAATAGAAAAATATTTATCTCATGTTCATAGGAGAGTTGTTAATATGTTTTTTTGTGATTAAAATATAAATAATCTTAAGATATTATATACATTAGATATTAAAATTTAAAAATATTTGAATCAATATTATTTTATTATGCGAGAGTAATCATTGAAGTAATGTTAAGTATATTTATTAATTCAAAGGTTGTTAAGGGTTGATTACTAATAGTTTTTGATATCACATATGGAATATTACTTTAATGGTATCTTATTATTATCATTTCATATTTTTATTATAATGAAAGTTAGATGCCAAGGAACAAATAAAATTGGTGTCATGGCCACAATCCTGAGGGTAGTTACTCAAATAGAGGTAGGTAGCACTAATTGATCTTGAAATCAGTCTCTTAGTTCATGTTTTAAATGCTAGAATGTTGGTGGTTATTATCTTCTAACTTTTCATCTAACCATGCAATGCAAATTTATTGATGTGGTAATGTATGAGTCATGGAAAATGAGTAATAACATGATGGTAAGTTGGTGTTGAAATAGAGGTAAGACTTATCTTGTTTTTTAAAAGAATATAATACTAAAATAACTTTGGTTTCTTTAGAAGTTGCTTGAATGTTTTTTCTTCTGAATAAGATACTTGAACTTGCATTAGTAAAAATCTAATTAAGTGTTCAAATATTCTAATAATTTACACTTTGTGAGTTATATTACACTTATTAATTAAATTTTAATCATATGGGAATATTTATGCTTATGTATCTCCTCATTAATAGATGCAAAGGGGATAAGAACCTTATGTTGTAAGATTAATGTCTAAACTTCATGTTTCATTTTATAATCATATTTGATCATTTCCATTGAACTAACTTAGTCAAGTTGGGTACTTAACTAGGGTTAAACATATTCAAATGAATCTATTAGGAAGTGTAGACACTATTTATAAATTATATAGCACCTTAGTCTTGTACACTTGAAAAATACATATCATGTATGTGCATTAAACTTTTATATCTTCCTTACTTCTAAAAGGCTCACATATATTATCTCTCTATGCTTATTTCTTGTCTCTTAGTTTAACCAATATTATTATGATGACCCATGCCTTATATCTTGATTATAGTGTTATAAACCTACTTATCTTCGATCTCTAAAAGTTCTAGACCTATACCTACTTCTCTACTTTTGGGACACTTGCTGCTTAGTTAGATGTCTATGTGAACAGAAGTTTCATATTTTGACATAAGTGTCTAATGCCCTAAAGTTATAAAATTTACAAAAAAAAAATTATTCATATGGTTGGTATAAGTGCTTTAGTGTAATATATTCTCTAAAGTGGTTGGTATAAATACACGGTCAATTTTAATTCATTATTCACCTAATAAACACCTAGCATAAGACCTAAAAATTCACAAGGAAAAATAAAAAAGGCATTAAATATAGCACTCAAGTGAGAAAAGATTCCTTATTTTCTCCTAATTTCATATTAGTCATAGGGCTAACATATCTAAAGGTTTTAAGGACTCAAGGAACACTCCATGAGCCAAATTTTTCAAGTTATAAGGTAGGTGATTTTTGTACCTGATTATCACACATTTCATGACTCACACACAATTAAAAACATAGGGGAGAACTATATAAATTTAAGTCCCTCTTTAGAGTATTACCTATGTAGGTAATTCTTATTGATAGAGTAGCATTTGGGGAATATTGACACTATGTGTCCATTAACCCATTTTCCACATAGCTAATATGAATATAAAGAACTAAGGTTTTGATATTTGACAAGGAGTGATAGTTCATGACTCATATTTGAATGCACTAGAGTGAAGGTGACACTAAACCCAAAAGTATCCAAGTGGTCACATCCAATTTCATCAGGTATTTTATACTTGAAACCTATGTCCAATCTAGATAAAAGTGTCGATGCAACCATCCTAGGTTGACACAAGTGTCTATGGCTCCAAAGGTATGATTTATAGAATTAAGTGATTGATCTAGAATGCATATATAGTCTAGTTTATACATATTCTAGATCTAGATCTATATTAGTATCATCACTAGCTAAGTATTTTATTTTCATTATCATTGAAATGTCTAACATAGATGTAATTTCCATTTTTAGCATATCTAATCATAATAAATTTACTATGAGTTTATTTGAGTTTAAAAATTAATTGTCTTACTTTAGAGATAGTTTACCATCCTTGTGATCTAGGCTATATATACCCCTTTAACCCTAGATTCCCCCAATATATATTTGAGGGTTAAACATTTGGTAAACCTAATCTATGCGAATATATTTTTTCTAATTCCTAAGTTTTTATCCAACTAGATTTCTGGATTTCCATGATTTTTGAGTTTTTTTTTTATATTATTTTGTATGCAACCTAGGTGAAGCTCTAGATTATGAGGTGTGCATATTGAACACATTAAACTTCCACTTATACTATCTAAAATGTTTAAAACTAATTAGGGACCTAATCTTATGGATAATAATGATACCTATATATACATAATATTTTCAAAATTTATTAATTAGTAATGTTTTCTATCTTGCAAGAATTAATTGAATCTTAATCTCTCTGAGTGCACACCTCAAAGGGTGCACCAAGAAAGGGTTGTGTAGGCCTTTGGTTCTTTATAGGATTGTTTTCCCTTACAACCACCTATTATCAATCCAACCATCTCCCAAAAACATTCCTCTAAGCTTTGAATCCTCTTCTTCACCCTCCTCTTGCCATTTTCTACCTTCATGAGCCCTTGCCTAGCCTAAACTCTTTTTTGATGGTTTATGATACACTATCAAACCCATCGACCATGTATTCTAATTTTAAAAAAAAATCATTAGCATCTAGGTCAACCATTGGTCAACATAGACCAAGACCTAATTTGATTTTGTCAATAATGATACAAAGTTGATTGGGTCGACCTTATTGACTAAATTTTTGTAAAGGACTAGGGTTAGATTCAACTATATAATACATTAATTTCACCATTGATAGAGAGACATCAAGAGTTAATTATTAAATTTTACTTATTTACAATCTATTCTTCTACCATTCTACTTGAAGAGTCTTAGCTTAGGGTTTATACTTGGAGAAGAATCTTATCCTATGGAAAAGTCTTGGATGCTTTGGATTTTCTTATTAATCCTTGAAAACCACAATAACCTATTAAAAAGAACCTTTGGCAAAGGGAGAGATTGAGTCTCGATGAGTTATAATTCAAGGTAAGTATCTGTAACTTTTCTCCTCTTTTTAGTAGATAAAAGTAGCATAAGTAATGGATTTTAAATATATTGCTCTCTCCATGCATTAGGGTTTGACCTATACATATCTTAAATAGGATTATCTTATGAATTTTTACTTTACATGTTTATTACCTCAACTTTGTGCTAAAATATTTGGTGATCACTAGATTATACTTTTCTTTGATTTTATATTTTGTACATTAATGAATATGAAAACATAGTACCTAGTTAAGGTTATTTCATAATTTTGCTTGACTGGAGGCTTTGAACCCTCCTAGTGATATTATTGTGGTAAGAGATCCCTTGGTTAGGTCTAGTGGATCCATCTTGGTCATGACCTTCGATATCTAATGTATTGACAATTGGAAGTGTAAATATGATTTATATTTTTTGAGCTAGGATTGATTTATAGATCAATTACATTTCCTTTCATATACATTATGGTGAACCCAATGTGAATCTAACCCTTGCAATTTTTATTTCATGCCATCATTTTTTATCATTTTATTATATTTTTTCCATATTTATAATATTGTATTGAACCAATTGATATAGCTATAACTTTATATGCACAGGTTTAACACACAATCACATCAAAATGACTATGTTATGTCTATATAGGTCTTAATCAACTATATGTTATTGGATCAAGTAGTTTGACACAATATTATTATTCAAATATAGATTAGCATACATTATCAAATAGGTCACCTCTATATACTAATTCCTTTTACCAACACATAGGTCAATGAACACTGTCAAACAGGTTAACCTTGTTCATTATTCTTCTTCATCATATAAGATTTTGTAAAACTTGGTCAAAATGGTTGACCCAATTCTTAGAATTCAAAAGTAGCAAGTAAAGAACTAAAACATAAAATTTACAAATCTAAATCATCTTAAATCCCACCAAGGTTACTTTCTCATCTATATCTAGCAATTTAGTTCTTCTTTCAATCTTTTTTTCACAAGTTGGCAGTCATTAAAGCTATAAACTTATAGCTAACTAGGTCAACCTGGTTAACTTAGTTACGTAGTTTATATTTTATCTAAGAGATATAGTTGAACTATTGGAATATCTTCTTAAAGACCTTGCTTCTATAGAACAAAAATGACCCAATTAACTCTATTATGTACTATTTGCATATAGTGTCACCTAAACTGACTCTGTACTATTTTTAATTAAGGAATTAACATTTATTTTCTAGTAATTTTTCACATTTCATTTTCAAATTTTTGCATACTTAGAGTAACTCACATAATCTAAATAGGTGGTTTTTCAAAATTACCATTTTAGACACCTAAATCTGGCCACCAATGACCTCTAACTAGGATTTTGACCAAATTACACCTAAAATGCACAATTTGGCCTAAAAAAACTAAAATACATTTAAAAATTTGAAATTGATATATTCAAGTGCCAATTTTGGCTAGGGTATCCATAAATGGGACAATGCAATTTATGGGCTAGCTAACTTTGATCATATCATTTAGAGTCAAAATGCCAATTTTACACTTGGGTGATATAGATTGCTCTTTCTTATCAAATCTCTTTCACAAGACACATGCCTTTGTTATTTTATATTGACAAAATCCTCAATGGGATAATGGATCTAATACATCTAACATTGACTTCTAATTCCAATCTAGTAAAATTTTAGACCAATCACAAGGCATTCTAATTAATTTGAGTAATTTATGCACAAAGTGCTTAATCATGCTTAATAGATAGTTTAACCAAATTAGAGCCTAATTAAGAATTCCATGGAAACTTATTGAATACTTGTTTTTAGAAATGAACATCCCTAGGCCATAAATGCCACAAATATTAGGATTCATGCCTCCCATGCCTCATTAATGCCTTCCATGCCTCTTAATTGATCCTCTATCCTAGATATTGATGATCCTATTTATGAATTTCAATTGAAAAATTGTATTAATCCTTAGCCACACATCTCAATCCTGAGATGGACATTTTAGGTTGATTCTACCTTTGGCTTGGCATCTTAATGTGTTATTTGTCAATTTTATTTGATCATTTTGTCATTAACACAATATTAATCTCCTCTTCTTAGTCAAATTCCTCATTCACAACCATTTTAGCTACACTATTTTACTCTTTTTCACACACTACCAACTAAATTGACATTTATAATTCACTTAAACACTTGTCTTACTAATGCCTACCTACTTGGATTTCATCACCAAGATGTAAGATGACTTGTTTTTCTGACTAAGTATAAATATATGGTTAATGGTATATATTGGCATAGAACCTGACACCCTTATTTATATGGGATTGTGAAGTGAGGGGGTAGGACCCAATACCAAGATAATACCATTTTCAATACAAATCCCTTTTAGCCCAAACATCCTGAAACAAACTTTAGACTACTTTCTAGTTCACTATTTTCATCCAAACTTTCCTATCACATAAAAATATTTTTCCTATAATAATTTAATAGCAATTAGGGTGACCAAATTGTTATCATTTACTTTTCAATTGATTTCTTACTCTTTAATAATTTTAGTTTGTATTAAAAAACTTACATTGGACAACATTGGTGCAAGGTTTATGATGTGTACTCCAATTGGATAAATTACATTTATCTAATTATTTGTCTGTTTACTTTAATTATTGATTAAAATTATCTTAAATTTTTTTCTCTATTCTAAGACATTGTCATCTTAGTTGATGCAGCCTCTTATAGACTATTCCACCTTCTTTCTATTAGTACACAATCTATATGCATGGCTATATATATATATATATATATATATTTATATATATCCCCAATCTAGTACTACATAGTTGATCCATATGACTATGCATTATTTTTATCCTATATTTTAGTAGTACCCTATCAACCTAGTCTATTTTATACATATTGGCCAACCCTATTCTTTGTTAGCTAACTTTGTTCTTTTTTTGGCCAACTATATTCTTTGTTTATCTAACTATGCCCTTGACTCTCCTTATTTTTTCCTAAATTCTATTTTTATCATTAAGCATCATGAAATCCCCTATCAAAATATTCTTGGACAACCTAAATATATTTAGACGCTATATGGGGTGTTCTTTTCTTATATTTTCCTCCCCTTTTCAACCTTTAGGGCATCTTACGATGCCCATCCAGATATTGATTTATCCTTCAGGGCATCTTGTGATGCTCACCCACATGTTAATTTAGCCTTTGGGGCATCTTGCAATGCCTATCCCTACATATAATTACCCATTGGGGCATATTACGATGCCCAATCTAATTATATATTACATGATACCAAACCATATCAACTTTAAGAAATATTTTGAGACACATAGGCATGTTTCTCAAATGTTCATCCTTGATATAGATGTTAGTGTAGATCTTTCCCTTCTTATCATGATTTATATATGCTATCCTTATAAAACATTTTATATTATATTTGAATAGGTCTCACCCTCTTAAATATTTCTACTCTCCACAAACCTTAGTCCTTCCTTCTAGTCTTTTGGTTTATTTTTTCTCATGAGTTGCATTGTAAAACTATAGATAAGATCTGATCTTCCTTATGATTTTATTTTTGTTCTTGTCTCTTTGCTTTCCAATATTGTTTTCAACCCCTTGGGATTTTATTTTTGTGAGTTGTAGTTTAATTTTGGATGATATTGATGGTATTTACATGTTTTAGAGACCCTATGGGATGTTATGAGTGCTTATTGTGCTTATGTAAGTGAATGGAATTCATTAGTATAGTCATATGTATGTCTAAGCTCAAGTACTCATTTAGATAGATAGAGCTGAGTGAGTAGATTAATGACATCATATTTCACACATGTGGAGGTTTTAGGATTAGTTTGATACATTGATGGATTCTTATATGAAATTTTATCATATGGTTCAAATTTTAGGTATGGACATTGAGCATAGAAAATTTTATTAAGGTGTAAAGTTGGCTTCTTAGATAGAGTTTACTAAGTTTCCATACTTAACCAAATTTGTGATATAAAAGATATAAAATGAGTGTTTAATAAGATAAAATATTTAATAATGAGCAATTAATCTAATTGAATAAGGATCTAATGGTTTGTTTCAAGGTTAAATAGTCAAGATTGCACATGCTAGTCACATGTATCACAATCATAGAGTTTGAGCAGTAGATCTAATGATGAGAATGAAACATATCAGATAGACATCAATGGTGACTATGTGATCATCAATAAAAGATCAAAATCATCATCAATAAAAGGTATGCATGATTTTTTTTTATATCTCATATATTTCATCACATTAATATTTATTTTAAGAATAACTTGAATGAGTTATCAACACAAAATAAGGTGTATGGAGCTGCTAGTGTGCAAGGAAGAGGTCACAAATGGTTGAGGAAACCTAAGACTAGTAGGAGAGATTAGAATGAGACAAAATATGGTTTCTTTTTCATGATAGACATGAAGGAAAATCAATAATTTCTATGTTTTGCATTTGTTGACAAATCTGAAGTAAGGAATGAAATCAGGGATCCTTTCAAAGTCAACTTAGTGATGAGGCAAGACTACAATTCAAATGAGAGTATGGAGATATGGGATTATCTCAAGTTTTGGGAATTTTATTCTCAATATGTATAAGGGGTGTCTCTCTCTAAGCTTCAAGGAGACACTTTACAAAAAAAGGAAGAATGATGGATGCTTGTTGAGTCTTGGATGTGTTGCATGACAAAGAAAGTCATGAAGGTCTCTTGGGTCCAAGAAATTTAGAGTGTGGTATGATGTTTTAACATATTTATTATTGGATATATATTATTGGTTAATGTGGATGAATTATTTTTATAACTACTTCTAAGTGTTATGATGGTGAATTGTCAAAAAGTTTCTATTTCCATAAGAAAGGTGTGTTCAAGGTTTTTGGTTTTGAAGATAACAACTCATCAATTTTTGTTGCTTACATTTATTGGTCAAAATTGTGAAAACTAAAGGCAAGTTTGGTAAAGAGTATGATGAGGATGTATTATCATATTTTTTTTATCATGAAGAAGGCCTTAGAGTTTTGTATATGACAAGTTATGTTTATCATGGAGTTCACAATATTCTAAAGATGAGATAGTTCCATGAGAGTGTTTTGATAAGGTTCTAAACCATGGTGTATTGTAAAGGACAAAGGGTAATTATTTTGAGATATATATGATATTGATTAATGTATGATTTAGTTATTTAAGTTGATCTAATGAAGATATGAGATCTATTGTTGTTTTTATAAGAGTTTTTGACTAAAGTATGGACATTGTTGAAGATGTCATGATCTAGTTATGCATGATGTGATGGGGAACATATGCAATATGTTCTAGTCATGGTGGAGATATGAATAAGTCTACTATTGATGTGAAATCAAGCATGTTGATATGATGATTTGATCAAACCAAGTCAGGTGCTTTGACCATGTATCGAATCTTCATGCATAAACAAATGGGGAGCTTTGCAAATGGTCAAGTCCAAGGATGAGAGGAATTTGTAGTCAAATATGAGAGAGACAATATGGAGGAAAATATGTTGATTCATCATTGTTTTAAATGATCTAAAGATGCTCAGAAGGGTGCCTAAGCTTAGAAGTTATGTATGATCAAAGAAGAGTGAAGTCATGGAACATGTTTGAGAAGTTGAAGGTAAGAAGAGGTATGAACAATGTTAGGAGGAGTCCATATCATATATAAAATATTATCCTTTCCTATTATTAATCTTTGAAGTATATTTAGGTCCATAGGATCAAGAATTGAGCCCACTTTGTCATTGTTTTAAAGGGGGAGAAAGTGTTTGAAGAGAGAGATAGAGCCTATACATAAGATTTGTATTAGTGATGACATGAATGACAAAGAGGGATATTTTTGGAAGTTTGTAAATGTTGTCTCCAAGGTAACCAAGGATTTTGATGAGGTGTCATGTGTACTAGGATGATAATGATAAAGTGTGCTTCAATGAGCTTCAATGTTCCTGCATGGTTCTTCAGTGTTTAACTTGGATAGGTCATTGATGGATGATATGGATAGTATGGACATGTTGTAGAGATGTTATGTGATTTTATGAGTGCTTAGAGTGCTTATGTAAGTGAAATAAATTCATTACAATAGTCATATGTATGTCTAAGCTCAAATAGTCATCTTGACAAATAAAGCTAAGTGAGTAGATTGATGACATCATATTTTACATGTGTGAAGGTTTAAAGAGTAGTTTGATACATGGATGGATTCCCATAAGAAATTTGATCACATGGTTCAAAATTTAGGTCTAGAAATTGAGCATAGCTAAATTTATTAAGGTACAAAGTTAGCTTCTCAAACATAGTTTACTAAGTTCCCATACTTAGCCAGATTTGTGATATCAAAGATCTACAATGAGCATTTAATCATATCATAGATCTAATGACAAGAAATTAATCTAACAACATAATTATCTAATGATGTAATATAAATTCAAATAGTTAATATTTCATGCATTAGTGACGTGTCATAATCATGGAGTTTGAGGAGTAGATCTAATGATGAGCATGAAACCTATTAGATAGAGATCAAGGGTGAGTGTGAGATCATGTAGATTATGATCCAATAAAGAATATTTGTTAAGCATAGGATATATATTTTACTTAATCAAATTACTTTTTATTTAAGCACTTAATCATACATTAAAGATATGTAATAAAACTGAAATCAATAACATGCACCACATAAGAGAGAGACACCAAATTTTAAGTAGAAACCCAGAGTGGAAAAAACCATGGAGAACAATCTCAAGTATATAAATGAGCACAAACTCAAATTAAAAAGTTTTCAAGCATAAAATTTTAGGAGCACCAACCCCTTTACTGAGCACCAACATAATAATGATTTGTGAGCACCCACCCATAGGATCACCAACTCCTTTTGTGTATAAAACACCAACTATCTCTCAATGTTGCTTTCTCAACAAATGATATAACACTACCATATGTCTTCTATTTTATTTGATTTCCTCTAATCTTATTAGATAGATAAAATCATTCACTTCCATAATAGAAAATAGCTTCCCAATCCTCCTTTTATAGTTTTCCAAATGACCTTTGGCATTCACCCTCACATGACCCTTTAAATTCTTTCTTTGTCTTTACCTAGTGACTCTTAAAATTCCTCAAGGTGACCCTTCATGGATATATGCATCCTTTTCCTCTTTTGTCTTTAGTGATGACTCTTTGACTTCCTCATGGGCCCTCTTTTATCTATATGCAACCAAAAATATATTCATTAATATTTAATTAATATTAGCACACTTTTAAACAAGATATAAATATTTAAAACACCTTTAGACATTAAATGCTAATTTGACATCAATGATAATATTTCCTTGTGATCCATGATCTGTGATATGATTAGATCTGTGAATGCACTAGTAGATTGAGTGACCATGCTATAGGAGTGAGATGAAGGTGTTATAATCCAAATTGAATAATAAAATTAGTATTTATATGTCAATTAAATCTCAAATGTTTATAATAAGTTATTGTTTGTCATAGCTCTCACCTAATCAGATATGGAGAGTCAAAATAGCTTGATTGTATTTTTACTATGTATGACCAGTTTAAGTGGTCATTTTGAGATAATTGATTTAAGTGATTAGATTTTGTATTGAAGTGCCTAAAACACATGGATATATATCATATGTCTTGAAGGGTTCATCCATGTGATATAATCATCTGGCTATGTGAAATACTTGAGTGTTTGCTTCAAAAGTTTGAGACTGTGTTTTCTATATATGAAGACCTAGAGAGCAAGGAAACCTAATTGATAGGTTCAAGTATTGAGTTGGTGGTTTAGGTGGCATGGACCCATGAGGGAGTGATTAATGGTATTTTTGAGATATTTTTGATGTGTTTAAAGCATTGATAAAGGATGAAGGTTGTCCAAGTAGTGTCACATGTAATGTGTGAGTATGAAGGCCTAATTGTTTTAGGTTTCACCAAGACCTAATGGTGGTTTGGGAATAATGAGGTAATGAATGACTTATGAAGAGTGTGGTTCTCACATGTAACTTGCGTATGGACCTATTTTAATTGTGGTTCAAATTAAAAAAAAAAACATATTCGACAACCAATATGGGTTAAATAAAGAGAGTGGTATAAATACAAGGGATAATTGGACTAATTGTGTTAGTTATGGTAGAGTAGATTCAAGAAAATAAGATAACTTTTGAAAGAGAAGGTACATGTATTTGAGGACCAATAGAGTGTAAGAAGGATCAATCATGATTTTTTGAATAAGTTAATGGAGGACACACAAGTCATTAGACTTAATGAGCCTAGAAGAGGAAGTTTGAGTAAGTTAGCCCTAGAGATAGCTTAAGATAGATTGGAGGTGAAGAGTGAAGATAAAGGTGACCATAATTAGTTGAAGAGTAGAAACAAGTGTTCAAGATGATCTTTTCAAGGTAGATAAATGGGTGTTTACTTTCCTAGGGGCTTAGTTCCTTCTTATAGGATGGGTGTTCTTTGATCAACTGGTGATGGTATAAATGTTGGATCTTGTTTTATAGGACTATAGTCCATCTTATAGGGTTTAGTGAGCTTTATCTCCCCAAGAGGGTTCCCCACATATATGATGTATTCATGTGATGTATACTCTTATGTATGCTTTGGATGTATGTGCTTTCATGTTTATGTTTCCTGATCAAGTTGATGTATGCTGAATGTTTAAGAGTTGGGAATTTAATTGGATTATCTTGCATCACTGATTAACCCGCCCCTTCCCCCCCCTCTCAATGATTATACATCTAACAATTGGTATTAGAGAAAAACATTCTATGCAAGTTTAACCATTTGAAGGTGATCCAAGGTACAATATGGGTGAAAATATCATCATGTTTAATAAATAAGTTTACTATGATAGAGATAAATAAGAAGTTAATCTAGAAGCTGAGCTCATTAGTGCAATTGGTGAACTAAAAGACAAAAAGAAGAGGAATCATAAAATGAGGAATATAATCAAAGGTATTGAAGCCCAAGTCAAATGTATTGAGGAAATTTTGTTAGGCAAATCCATGAAAGAGGAAAAGGAAAATCAAGAATTGATCAAGTCTATGGAAGAAAAATCTTGTAGATTGAAAGACGACATGGCCAAAAGGGCTAAGAAGGATAAGGAGATCATCAAAGATCTCAGTATTTAATTAGAGGTTATAATTTCAAGCATGAGGGCTAAAGAAGATCATTGTGTTTAATTAAAGGATAATATTGTTTCCCTAAAGGATGAGCATGAGAAGGTCATAATCAAGATAGGAAAAATTGAAGAAGAATAAAAGAGATCAAAACAAGGCAAAGATTATGGTAGCATGAAAGACAACAAGTCAAATCAAGTTAAAGATAAAATAAATAAGCCAATCAAAAAACCAAATGATTCAAGGTACGCCAAATATTTTATGGGACTTTGTTTTGTTTGTCATCGTATTTGGTCATTGGGAAAAGGACCATGTAAGAAGAAGTAATCAGTCAAAGGAAGATCAATGCCATATTCAAACAAAAGGTATGGAAGACATTATTTGCTATATTTGTCAAATAATTGGTCACATTGCTAGGTTATACAAGCAAAGACCATCAATTCAAGATAAGATCAATCAAACTCCTAGAGTGTAATAAAGAAGACAAGTTACACAGATCAATGTAATGAGATATTCAACCTAGATTCATTGTTATGCATGCAATCAGTTTGGCCACATTGCTAGAAAATGCAAGAGGAGAAGAAATAATTCAAAGAAAGATAACAATCATCATCAAGAAAAAAGGTATGAATGATATTTTTTATTTCAGATGTCATAGAGTTCGTCACATTGGTATGTATTTAAATAATAATTTGAATGAGTTCTAAAAATAAAATAAGGTGTATGGAGCTCCTAGTGTGCAAAGAAGAGGTCAAAATGGTTGTGTGAACCTAAACCTATTATGATAGATTAGACTAAGATCAAATATGGTTTTTTATCCATGATAGACATGAAGGAAAATCAAGAGTTTCTATTTTATACATTTTTTGACAAATTTGAATTAAATAATGAAGTCAAGGATCCTTTAAAAGTCAATTTCGTGATGAGGAGGGACTATAATTCAAATGAGAGTATGGATATATGGGAGCATCCTAGGTTTTGAGACTTTTAGTCTCACTATGTTAAAGGCGTGTCTCTCTCTAATCTTCAACGAGGCACTTTATAGAAAGGGGAAGCATGGTGGATGCTTGTTGAGTCTTGGTTATGTTGCATGACAAAGAAAGTCATAAAGGTCTCTTGGCTCCAATAATTTTAGAGTGTGGTATGTTGTTTTGACATATTTATTATGATTTAGATATGATTGGTTAAGGGGAAGTAATGATTTTTATAACTACTTCTAAGTTTTATGATGGTGAATTATCAAAATGTTCTATTTGCATAAGAAAGGTGTGTTCAAGGTTTTTGCTTCTGAAGGTAAGAACTCATCAATTTCTATTAATTAAATTTATTGGTCAAAATGATAAAGACTGAAGGCAAGGTTGGTATAGAGAATGATGAGGATGTATTATCATATTGTTGGTATTATGAATAAGGTCTTAGAGTTTTGTATATGACAAGTTTTTTTTGTCATGGAGTTCACAATATTTTGAAGATGAGATAGTTCCATGAGAGTGATTTGATAAGTTTCTAGACCATGATGGCTTGTATAGGACAAAGGGTAATTGTTTTGAAATACATATGAGATTGATTCATGTTTTTTTTAGTTTTTTAAGTTAATCTAATGAAGATATGATATCTATTATTATTTTTTTAAGAGTTTTTGACTAAAGTATGGACAATGTTGAAGAGTTGTTGGTAGACCTAGCTCATTGAGAAGACTTACTGACTATGTAATGATCTAGCTATGCATGATGTGAGGGGGAGAATATGTGAGATGTTATAGTCATGATGGAGATATGAAGAAGTCTGCTACATATGTGAACTCAAGCATGTTCACATTATGATTTGATCAAACTAAGTCAGGTGCTTTGATAATGTATTGAATCCTCATGCATAAATAAATGGGTAACTTTGTAAATGGTCAGGTCCTAAGATCATAGTAATACATAGTTGAATCTGATAGAGAAGTTATGGAGGAAATTATGTTGATTCATCATTGTTGGAAATGATCTGAAGATGCTTAAAAGGGTGCTTAAGCTCAGAAGCTATATATGATCAAAGAATAGTGTAGTCATGGAGTATGTTTGAGAATCTTAAGGTAATAAGAGGTATGTACAATATTAGGGAGAGTTTGTATCATCTCTCAGAGCTGGTACTTTCATATTATTGGTCCTTGAAGTCTTTTCAAGTCTGTAAGATCAGGAGTTGAGCCCACTTTATCATTGTGTCAAAGGGAGAGAAAGTGATTGAAAAGAGAGATAGAGGCTATGTATAAGCTTTGTATTAGTGTTAACATCAATGAAAAAGGGAGAGATTCTTGGAGGTTTGTAAAAAATGTCTCCATGGTGACCAAGGATGTTTATGAGGTGTCATGTGTGCTATAATGACAATGACAAAGTGTGCTTTAATGAAATTCAATGTTCTTTCATGGTTTTTTAGTGTTTAACTTGGATAGGTAATTGATGGATGATATTGATGCTATGGACATGTTTTAGAGACCCTATGAGATTTTATGAGTGCTTATAGTGCTTATGGAAGTGAACAAAATTCAACACAATAGTCATATGTATGTCTAAGCTCAAGTAGTCATCTTGACAAATAAAGCTAAGTGAGTAGATTAATGACATCATGATTCACATGTGTGAAGGTTTCAAGAGTAGTTTTATACATGGATGGATTCCCTTATGAAAGGTGATCATATGGTTCAAATTTCAAGTTTAGACATTGAGTGTATCAAAAGTTATTAAGGTGCAAAACTTGGCTTCTTAGATAGAGTTTACTAAGTTCCCATACTTAGCTAATATTGTGATATCGAATATCTACAATGAGTGTTTAATCAGATCATAGATCTAATTATGAGAAATTAATCTACCCAGATAAGGATCTAATGACAGTTAAAATTCAAATATTCAATATTGCATACAATATTTACATGTGTCACAAACATAGAGTTTGATTAGTAGACCTAACGATGAGTGTGAAACATGTTAGATAGAGATCAATAGTGAGCTTGTGATCACATAGATTATGATCCAATGGAGTGTATTAAGTCAAATAGTCAAGATTGCATGTAGGTCTACTAAATGGCATAAATTTATTGGAGTCAAATAGTTAATGTACTTAGAAGGCACACAAGGATGCCAAGTGGTGGAAGTTCATTGGAAGACTGACTGTAGGGTACATAGAAGGCACACAGAGCTACCATGTGGAATGATCACATTAGTGTAGATCTAAGATGATAAATGGAAGGTAAATAATAAGATACTCCCAAGGACATTGATGGAGTGTGTTTGTTCAAAGATGTTAGTTAGCATGAGATGATTTCACAGTGTGTGATGTTTAGCATTAACACAATGACCATTGGAATTTAATAATTCAAATTAATGAGGGAAAATGAGTCTATAGTTTTTGAGCTATATATTTTGATCCAAGATGAATTTCATAGTGGTGTAAAAGGAAAAATTGTAATTTATGCCAAGGATCATCTATAGACACTAGTTATAAGATTTGAATGTTTGTATATTAAAATATATTGAGATCCAAAGTTGATTATGTTTTTGACCATGGTCTATAAAGTGATCTGAGAAGGGTAATTGAAGTGTTCTTGATAGTATATTTATGTTTCAAGATGAACTAACTATTGGAGAATTTTATGTACTCCATGAGGACCATCTTTGTCAATTTTGGAGGTTTTACCAATCCATATTTAGTGTGAACAATTAATTAGAATTTTATTATGTTTGTTGAATGCATTGGCATATTGAGTGACCATGTTGTAGGAGTGAGTTGAAGGTGTTGTAAGTAGAATTGAAGAATCAAATGAATATGTATATGTCAAGGAAGTATCAAAGGTTTATGATAAGTCATTGATTGTCATAGTTTTGCCCTGATCAAATATAGAGAGTCAAAATATCTTGATTATATTTTGACTATATATGACCATTCTAAGTGGTCATTTTGAGATAATTGATTTAAGTGATTAGATCTTCTATTGAAGTGTCTAAAGCACATGGATATGTATCAAAGGTTTTTAAGGTTTCACCCATGTGATATAATCATATGGCTATGTGAAATATTTGAGTGTTAAAAGTTTGATACTATGTTTTCTATATATGAATACTTAAAGATCAAGGAGACCTAATTGGTAGGTTCAAGTATTGATTTGGTGATACAGGTGGCATGGACCCATGAGGGAGTAATCAAGGGTCTATTGGGGATAGTTTTTATGTGTTTAAAGCATTGATAAAGGATGAAGGTGGTCTAAGTAGTCTAACATGTAACATGTGAGTATGAAGGCAAAATTGTTTTAAGTCTCACCCAGACCCAATGGTGGTTTGGCGATTGTTATGCCTATTTGTTATAACCGCTTGATTTTTTAAAAATCTATATTTTCTACCATAGAGATGACCTTGTTATAAAAACTAAAACTATGTCGGGGACCCCTATTGATTGATAATATTTTTAGATACATTTTTTATTGTGAAATATTTATGACTAATTGATGAAAATTTATTTATGTTTTAAGTGGTTTCAAAAAGCATGGTGGATTAATGAATAAAATATGCATATATAGTTATAGATGTAATCAGTTGTTATACTATTCCAATTTGGTTTAATTTTAATAGTTTTAGTTGATAACTGGACTTTTAATTGTAGTCATTTTAGTTGATTTATGATGTTGTTTTGATCTTCATAAATTTATTTGATTCATGATTTAATATAAATTATGATGATATGGAACTTTGGAAAACATTGCATTTACATTCAAAACTATGATGAAATTCTACATTTCATGTACAACTTAGTTTCATTCACTAATAATGATATGATAGATATTTGAAATATAAATTTTTTGAGGTTGGTTTAGTGATGTTGATATTATAATTTGTACAACTTACAATCTTATTCCTTTGATTTAATGACTTAATTTCTAAAATACATGGTGCAGTTCATGGACACCTAATTGACATTCTAATGTTTCAAGATTTGAATAGATATTTAAAATGGATGGGTCACAGTCTAGAGACATGTTTATCATTTTTGTATCTCAATAGGTAAAATGATTTATGTATATGAGAATGAATTGGTTATATGGCACATGAGTTCCTATAAATCATTACAAACTTGTTTAAAAGGCTGAACTTTACTTGAGTTTGATCTTGAATGCACTAAAATGGGTTTATTTATCACATAGTTTTCTTAAGAAGTTTAAGGGGTCATAATACTAAGGTTTAAAATTTGATTCCTTTATGAAATATGTGTTTGGATTAAAGAGTGGATTATAGTTTCAAGTGTATTTGACCATGATACATAGAGAATTGGCAATTTTAAAGTTCATTATGAAATGTATAAAGTATTAAGACCCTTCGATTGATGACAAGGTAAACATCCGAAGAGTTGGATATCACTTGGAAAAAACAAATATCAAAGTGATGAGTTGGCATTAGAATTTAAGTCAGAGGGTATGGTTGTGATGCTTCAAGATTATTCAAAGATTTGGTAGAATGAAAGTTAATATGAGGGTATGTCACCTCAAGTAGCAAAAATTAGTTGAGGTTTAACTAAAGGTTAAGTTTGAAGGATAGATGTCTCTAACTTTGGATTTTGTGGCAAATAATTTAGAACGATTACTAAACATAAAGTTAGTAAATACAAACCAATGAAAAACTAACATGTCATATGGTCAATTACAGTGGTAAGTTGGTAAATAAAAGTTTTATTTTTCTTGGGTATTGTCATTTGATACAAGATTCTCATAGAAGTAGAGATCTAGTTCACTGAGGTTTTGGAAATCACAGTGAAGGTTTCTTGGAGAGTTTCATTGGAAAAATATTGGCAGCATTACCAAGTATGGTTTTATAAGTTTTTATCGATTTATTTTGAGATATTGGGGTATTTGTGAGAAATTGCAAGTATATTGAATAGATAGTTATATTAAATTTATATGCATGTGAATGAAAGCTTGTAGTATTTCTTGTGTGGCTTTCTATAAAATATGAAGATTATGATTAATAAAGTATAAGGCTTAGTCTACATACAAACTTTTTGGAAAGTTAAAATGGTTTTTGAAGGTTTCAAAGCTTTTTTTCTATTCATGAAATGATAGACAGTGTGGTTTTGAAATGACTTTTGGTCATTGACTCATCAAGTTTTTCTATTTTGTCTGAAATCTAGAAAATTATGGTCTGAATTTTAGAAATAATTTTGCGTGCTTATAAAATTCTATTTTTTCCTTAGCATTGGAAAATTTCTCTTTTGCATGGTTGAAAGTTGATAATGGTCATGCACATGTTGTATGAAGGATAAAAAGTTTTCAAGTTGAAATACTTTTTGTTCGATCACCATGCATAAAAAGCTACCTATTTTAGTTTTATAAAATAATTCAAATAAATCAGTATGCAAAAATCTTTCTGTTGAATCCAATAGCAAACCCAAGGTTTTTTTCTTCATCCAATCTATGAAGAATAATTAAGTACATTCTTGAAAAAATAAATAGATGAGTATGAAAAAAGTGATGATGTAGAACAAAGAAAATATTGAAGAAATTTAGTACATGTACTTTTAGATTACATATGTGAGTATTATTTTACAAGTCATGTTATCAATAGATATATACCATTAAAATATCAATACATACATGGAATAATTTTCATTTAAAATTATTATAGGCTTCTTGTGCATTGAAAGTTGATTATCTATTCTAAGATTTCAATTCTTGCAAATTTGTGTTCTGAAATATCTGAGTTTGTGGAAGTCATAAAGATGTTTTTATGTCAATTCAATAATTTGTTCCAAAGTTTTTACTTCATAGGGTGTTCAAAAATCCTAGTTTTAGTTTAGTATAGTGTTTTTATGGTTGACAGTTGTGAGGCTTGAAATGTTTATATATAGTTTGGATAATTGGGTTAGCTATTTTGTCAAAATATGTTGGATCAACAAAACATATTTATAGATATGTGTGTTAGTAAACCGCATTGGTGTTTTTAGTCATAAATGTTGATTTCCTTTTCAAAGAAAGTGGATAAGTATGAAAATTTGTTTAAAGATACAACTTAGAATTGAAGCAATGGTTTTTAATCTGAATATTGATATTGAAGTCAAGGTACCCTAACACATCGCATCTAAGGCAGTATATTCAAAGGAAGTAATGATTGTTTCATGCATACTTCCACATAGAAATTCTATCATTTAATTGAATAACTCATTCACTATTCATTTTGAAGTAATATGTTGAAATGATATATAGTTTCATTTTAAAAAATTTAATAATGAAGAACAAAAAGTGAACTTCATAAGGTTTCCAAAACTTATGAGATAAAATGATAATGATTTTAGATTTAGAATTTAGTTAGATTGAACACTGTCAGTTAAGGTTGGAACAATGTGATAGATTTTATTTTTTATTTCATTTGTTGAATTACTTTAGTTTTTAATTTGTTTTTTGGACACTTATTTTACATTCTTAGGTTTTTGTTGTTATATTTCAAATTTGTCTATTATGTTTGGGTGGGACCACCTAGGTTTATTATGGAATGATGGTAATAGGGGATAGAAGAAAAGTTTAAATAATTAAACTAACCAACCATTAGGGGTTTTCATAGGGGTACGTTTCATGCAAGAAACTTTGGCCCTAGATTTCATAGAGGGACAACAATGTCCATTCATTTTGATACATATGAACCTAAGTTTTGGAACATTTTAAACAACTTGTTTAATAATCCAACCAATAGAGGTAACATGGGTTTCTTTGGATGTATATTTAGAGCCCATACACCATCCCAAAGTAGTTTTTCTCACCATTTAGAGAATGATCTTGGACATTTGCCTCTACAGCCCCCTAGTTTTAGAGGTGAACCAATTGATGATCTTTTGCCTAGAAACCATTC
This sequence comes from Torreya grandis, assembly GCA_037957365.1. Classification (NCBI taxonomy): domain Eukaryota; kingdom Viridiplantae; phylum Streptophyta; class Pinopsida; order Cupressales; family Taxaceae; genus Torreya; species Torreya grandis. The sequence continues at coordinate 4,178,032 of JARHVA010000891.1, read as the reverse complement.
CACATAGCTTGAAATAGAAACTACCCATGTTAACAATCTTAGGAAGATGTCCATTCCTTCTAATGCACCTTTCATTTCTCTGTAAATGATTTTATAAATTGTAAGAGGTTAAATCTAGCTGGTTCTCATAGTGATCCTCTCTTAAGGTCTAAAAGGTTGAATTTGGGAGTTTAGGGTTATGTTGGTAGTAGGAAAACCATGGATATTCTACCTCACAATATTGAAATGAATGCTACTAAAAAGAAGACTGCTAGTGAATCTAAAATAGAAACACCAAGGGAAGTTAGATTGCTAAAAAGAATTAATATGTAAATTGATGATAACACCATAGATTCAAGGATGAGATTGGTGCCATTCCTTGTTATTGAGATGAAATACAATATTTATCTTCATGAACAAGATAAACATGTGATTGAAGTGTTATCTGATTTAGATGACTATTAGATGTCCAAAGGATAAATTCTATTTTAGTTCTAAAATTTCATGGCTGAACTTAATATTTCAATTTGACACTTTAATTTTTAGACTTTGATAAATTTTGATAATTTTGGTAAATACAATAATTTTAGAGTTTTGACATAATTATATAAGCTTAAGTTAATTAATATGCATTATAGATTAATGTGAATAAGAGTTATCAATTTTTGACTTATTTATTTTATGATTAATGTGAATTCCATTATATTATTAATTATTATGGGTCCTCACCCATTAATATTAGTATCCCAAGTTTATTATTATCAATTATCTTGATCAATTAATAATTTTTAAGTCTTAATTAAATCTATCCTTAATTGATTTTAGTTTATAATTAATTGACTTTGTTAAAAATCAACTAGTTCACATTAACTAATAACTAACTAAAGTTATTGATAACTTATTTTACAACTAAGTTGAGGGTATACGAAGAGATCAATGACTCATTTGAAGATAGAAGCACAATAGGTATTAAAGACTTAAGTATTTTTTGAAGTCAATCATTTATCTCTTCTTTCTATGAAACTTCTCTGAGACAATATAGATTTTGTATATAGAGCTAATGGTATTTTATTTGATAGTTAAGCAATTGATTTTGCAACACAGGTATATCTAGTTTGATTCAACATTTAATACTAATTATCTAATGTTTACTAAGATTAATATGTTTTGATGATTGTTATTTACAGTCTTATGCATAGATTCCAAGTATTCAACCTAAATAATGATGAACATTTCGTTATTTCATGACACTTCATTGATCTATTTTGATTTTAAAGTTGTCATTCAAGTTTTTATAGAGAAAGGATGTTTGTTTTCTCAATAAATTTATCTTTTTCAGTGAATATGACTCTCCTCTTGAGACTCGCATGGCTTTTATAATTTATTTGAATCTAACTTTCATATAATTAGATCTTTCAAATTTCTTCTAAATCTGATTTTTATTTCTATTTTAATTATCTTTAAATATAGTTTTAATCTTTTTTTTTTTTAAAATTAGTTTAACTTTGTTTCTTTTCTTATCAATCCTTACTTTATGTTTGTTCTTTTCTTTATTTGGAAGTTATAAATTAATATCTTTTAAGTATTTAGATTTACATATTTTTTAGTTTACCATTAGTTTAATAATTTTTATATTTTTTTAAGTTAATCACTTGATATCTATTTCATATCTTAGGTCTTTTAGTCTATCCTATTTTAGATTTATTTTAAAAAAATTCTAGGCTTGCTTTAATCTTTAGATTAATTTCCTTTGTTTTTATAAGTTTCATAGTTGTTCTTTAATTAATTTTATTTAGATTTAGTTTTGATATTTTGTCTTTGTTTATCTTTTATTTATCTTTGTTTAGAATAATTATCTTGATTATATTTCCTATATTTGCTTACCTTAAATTTTATTTAATTATTGTTTCTTAGTTTAGATTCATTTTTGTTTAATTTCTTTTAGTTGTTCTTTAAATATTTATTCTTAGAATGTGTTCTTAGTTAATTCTTATAGCTTTAATTTTCATTTCTTATAGGTGTTATATTTAGTTTATTTGGCTTTCTCTTCTAGGTTTGTGTCTTGTTTAGATTAGATTATTTTCTTAGTTTGATTTCCTTTACTAGTTTATTCCCCTTTTATATACGATTAGTTATTTGCATTTCTTAATTTTATTTTCTTAGTTTGTTCATTGTTAGTTTTCTTGCTCTTTTGTTTTCATGTTTTACCTCTTTCTATTTTTTTGATCTATCTATTCTATTTTTGGATTTCTTTAGAATATTTCAATAAAAAATCAAAGATATTATCTAAATACATATATATTACGATTTCTATTTTTCAAGAGGCTACCTAACTCATAAGTTTTCTCTATCAGATAGAATAGATTATAAATTCTTATCCTAATTGATTCATGATTTGATAAATGGATTTTTTATTGTTATAATGGAATAAGTTGTCTTAATAACTTATTGATTATTTTAAAGAACCTTTAGGATCCTAGATGAACCTTAAAATAATAATTTGGAATAGGTTGGCTTAATAACTTATAATTTATAATAACTTATCACATATTTAGGATCCTAGATGAACTTTTAGAGCCACCATGATTTGACTAGTACAATTCTAATTTGACCTTAATGATAGGTGAAAGGGTTGATTCATTGATGATATAATTTTCATCATCAACAAGTTTGATGACTCTATTGGGGATATCATTCAAAAATATAATTTTTTTAAAGATTTATTTTCTTCTTGGTAATGGTTCTTGGAGGTCAACAACCTCCTATTATTCAACCTTTAATATCTTTAGAAGATGATCAAGATGATGTTGCTTTTAATCTAACACATTACACATGATATAATCATCCTAGAAATCTTCATCAAGTTATTGAAGTCATAAATCAAGAAGAAGAGATTGAAAATTTTGAAATTGATTGATATTCAAGTCTTACATGTGAGACCCAATGTGATATTATGAATTCAAATATGAGAATTTAAGAAAATAGAGATAGAGTTTTAGTTGCTAATCCTAGGCCTAGGACTCATTTCCTTTATGATTCATTTTTAATTGATGATTTTATTATTCCTGCTAAAATTAATTTTATAAATTTATAATCAGATCAAGAAAATTGGGTTCAAAATAATCACTTTGTTCAGGTTGAAACTATTGAAACTTCCAATTGGAGATCAAATAGTGATAAATCAACTAGTGGGAGAACCCCCAGTGCTAGAGTGAAGATTAGAGGATCTACTTCATGGGTTAAAAAATAATAGAGAACAAAATGAGCTCACTAAAGGTGTAGATGAAAAAAAATCTCAAGAAGAGCATAAAATAGCTATAACACCATGGATTTATATTAATTCAATCAATTTCAGAAATCATCTAGGTAAGTTACCTTCTCTTAAAGGATTAAATATACCAAAGTTTTTTGGTACTGCTAGAGAAACTTGAGAAAATAACTTAGAAGTCTTTATTTTATTTTATGCCACTCTTAGAATAACTAGTGAATATATTTGCTTAAGAGTTTTCCCCCAAGCATTAGAAGTAAAAGCTTATCAATCATTTGTTAGTTTTCCAACTATAGTTATTGATAATTTGAGAGATGTAAAATATTGGCTAGAATTATCTTTTGGTAAGATGAAAGAAGATTTTGATTTAGTTAATGATCATTCAAATGTTTCTTTTGATCCTAGTGGGATCATGTATCATTTTATTTCTAGATTCACAAAGCTATGTCAAAATATCCCATGTGATCTTAGACCTTTAAAAACATTATCTATAATTTATCTTTGGAATGGTTTACCTTTAAAATATAAATTAGATTTAGAAAATAAAGGTGTTATAAAATAATATGAAAATATAACATTTTATATTGAATATGAAAAGAAACTAAAACATATTGATTTTAAGTATAGGTCTATTACAGGTTTAAATTTAAATAGTTTAGAGGTATTAAAAGCAATACAAAGTTTAGGTAATGAGTTGATCGCTGTTAAGAGACAACTTAATGATAAACCTTCTTCTTCATATAAAGTCATGAAAGACAATGATATTATTTACTATTGAAATATTTGTGAACTTGATGATAATCTTGAAACATGCCAAGTTGTTATTAAATTGAAGAAGTATTTTATTCAAGGAAAGGATTAAATAACTAAAGATTTAGCGATAATATAAACACACTTGATGATCCCTCAGAAAATGAAAATGTTTATGTTATGAATACTAGGAATAAAGATTATAATTCTTCATAAAATAATAAAATAGAAAATGATAAATCCTTTCTAGATGATAAAGGTAAATTAGTTCAAAATAATGCTAATAATTATAATGATAATGTTGCAAAAAATAATCTTTTTACAACTAGATATAATAAAAATAAATATAAACATTATAAATCTAAATTTATTATATAATTGATGCTAAAACCAATAATATAATTAATGACTTGTCAATAATTAAAGCTGTTTTTTCTTTACTACAAGCAAATAGTCTTCTAGAATAACTTGATAAAATTAATGAAGCAATAAAAAATATAATAGTTGATACAAGTTTGCAAGAGGAAAATATTTTTAAACATATTTATGCCCAACATTTAGACCCCCTTGCTGATTATACTCTCCCTTTCTATGTCATAGTTAAGATTGCTAATAAAATAATTCATAATTGCATTTTAGACACAGGTGCTTCAAAGAATATCATGCCTAAATGTATTGTAGATGAATTGGGTATATCTTATGAAGCTGATAGTAAGAAACTTATTAGTTTTAATGCTTAAAAAACTAAGAGTTATGGTAAGTTTCATGACATAGTTATTAGAATTATGTAGGATGAATGTATTAGATGTATGACTAATATTCAAGAGTTGGATATTCCTAGTAATTATGCATTATTGTTAGAAAGGAATAGGTCTAAAGCCACTGGAGATTTCATTCAAAAATATATAACATGCATTCCTATTAATAATGAGATTGCATTCATTAAGATGGAAGATTTTTTTGATGCCCCAATTGAATCACCTTCTTCATCCACTATTTCTTACTTTGAAACTGGTATTGGAACTTTTGAATTGTTGAATGTAGATGAAATAGAAAATCAACATGAATAAATATTTAAAAGGAATATTTTATGGTCTCTTTACTTTGATAGAGCTTGATCTCAATAAAATAATGGTGGTGATATATATCTAATATCTCTTGTTGATAAAATATTTCATTATGCTTTCAAATTATATTTTGAAAACATTAATAATAAAACATAATTTGAAGCATTATGTTTAGGATTAGAAAAGGCCATAGAGTTGAATGTTAAACATTTCAAAGTTTTTGGAGACTCAAATCTAGTAATAAGACAAGTTCACAAGATTTATAAGACTAATCAAACTCATTTGAATCATTATATACAAAATTTTTGGTCATTAATTGAACATTTCAAAGCTTTCAATATCATGCATATTCTAAGGAAATTTGATGTTAGCGCTGATAAGCTTGCAGTTTATGCTTCTAATCCAATTTTGAGTGAAATTTAGCCTAATATAGATTTTATTCTTATTGAAGTCTTTCATCCCAATATTTATAATTTGAATAATAGTTGGCCTATGTTTAGTTATGATGATCATATAGATTCATTCCTTAAAGACAATTATTTTCATCATGATGACTATGTACTAGATTGTGATGATTATTTACAATTAAGTGCTAATAGATTACCTATTGGTTTGGTAAGATTTGAATTTATGTTTTCACCTAATGATCAGCTAAAAATATCTAGAATAGAAGAGCCATCAAGAAGAGTCATAGGTGAAACCAATCCCATAAATTTAGGCATTGAAGAAGATTCTACATATGTTTACTTAGGAATTCAGGTGACTAAAAATGAAAATGTTAAGTTTATTAAATTGTTTAAATATTTTATTGATGTCTTTACATGGTCATACAAGGACCTTAAAGGTCATGATACTGATATTATTAAACATTACATTCCTATTAAGCCTGGTATCAAACTTGTTAGGCAAAAAATATGAAGAATCAAATCTTTGTTAGAAGACACCATTAACAAAGAATTAGATAAGATGATTGATGTTGGTGTCTCTTTTTTTTATCATATTCAAAATGGGTAGCTAATCCAGTTCTGGATAGAAAAAAAAATAGTGATATTAGACTTTGTGTTGATTTTAGAGTTTTAAATAAAGCAAGTTTTAAAGATAATTTTTGTCTACCTAGCATAGATCAAATTTGATAGCAAGTTGTAGGATCTGAAATGATTTATTTATTAGATAGATTTTTTGGTTATAATAATTTTTTTGTGAATTCTAATGATAAACATAAAACTACTTTTACCACTCGTAGAAGTACTTTTGCTTATAATCAAATGCTTTTTAGTTTAATAAATGTAGGAACTAATTTTCAAAGGGTTATGCATGTTGTTTTTGATGATTTAATAAGAATTATATTCAAGTTCATTTAGATGATCTCACCATTCATTTTAAAAAGAGAAATAAACATTTAGACCATCTTCGTGAAGTATTCACAAGATGTAGAAAGTTTGACATTTCTTTAAATTCAAAAAAGTCAATTTTTAGTATGACTGAGGGTAAGTTGTTAGGACACATAATCTTTAAATAAGGTATTTATATTGACCTAAAACATGTCAAATCTATAAAGGAACTATTTCCTCCCAAGGATCAATCAAGTTTAAGATCTTTATTTGGTAAGTTTAATTTTATTATAAAATTCATTTTTGATTTTTTTGACAAATCTAAAACTTTACAATTACTATTTAAGAAAGATAAAAAACATATTTGGGATGAAAATGTTTAATTAGCTTTTAATTCTATTTAAAATGCAATTGTAAGTGCTCCTATCCTTGCTAAACTTTATTTGAATAAAGTATTTATTCTCTATGATAATGCTACTAAAAAGGCTATAGGATCTATAATAACTCAATAATTTTAAAATAATCAAGAGAAACCAAGTGATTATATGAGTCAAGTCTTAAAAGATGCAAAAACTAGGAATCCCCTTTTTGAGAAATTTGGTTTCTCACTTGTTTCCTCTTTGACTAAATTTAGATATTTATTAATGGAAAACCAATTTTTTTAATGATATAACGTACGTATTTTATCATATCTTTTTAAAACATTCAACTATTCAGGGAAGGCTTGCTAAGCGAATCTTACGTATTCAAAAATTTGATCTAGAATTTGAAACTTCTAAAACTATTACAGGTGATGAATTAGTAAAACACTTAGCTAAAAATTATACCTCAAATATAAATTTCTTAGTTTTATTGATTGATAAAAATTTAAATACAAAACCACACTTAAAAATCATGAAAGTTGCTTAATTTTTTAAATTTTTTAAGTTTGGTCTTGAAATGAATGAATGTGACTATTTATTGGCTGAAGATGATTGGTATCATGATTTAGTTTAATATTTTTAAAATCAATCTTGTCTAAATAACTTAAATAAGAAATAAATGCATTCCTTAAGGCTAAAAGCATTAAACTTATATTTATTAAAGACTTTTTTGTTTTATTATAATCATGATGGAGTATTATTAAGATGTCTTACACATAATTAAAATTAAAAAAAAAAATTAGGGGCTATGATGAAGGAAACTATGTTGGATCTTATGTTGCAAAAATGACTTATAAGATTTTGAGAGCTAGTTATTAGTGGCCTACTTTGTTTCAATATGCTTATAATCTAGTTCATTCCTATATGCCTTGTCAATTATTTGTTAGATGGGATAAATCATGTGCAATGCCTTTAAATCTGGTTATTCTTGAAAAACATTTTACAAAATGAGGAATTGACTTTATTTCAAATATTCATCCACCTTCATCTATAGGTCATAGATACATTTTGATAGCCACAAATTATTTCACCAAGTGGCTGGAGGCCAAAGCACATAAATTTTCAATAACAGGTGAAGTAATTTATTTTATAGAAAATTAGATTTTCTCTAGATTCAGAGTTCTATATGAAATTATTTTGAATAATGGACCTTAATTCATTTCAAATGAGTTCTTATAATTCTTAGGAAATTATTCTATTATTTCTAGTCATTCATTTAAGTACTATCCATAAGGAAATGGACAAGTTGAGTCATCTAATAAAAATATGATTTCTATTATGAAGAAACTAGTTTGTGACAAAAAAATAAATTGGCATTTTAAAATTTTTGAAGCCTTATGGGCTGATAGGACTATTGTTAAGGAATCAACTAGTTATTCACCTTTCATGTGAGCATATGGGTTTGAAGCTACTTTATCAATAGAACTTTAGTTTTATTTAGTTAGGAATTCTTTACAATATATATTTGAGGATAAAATTTTTATTGAACAAAGGTTGAATGATTTAGAAGCTCTTGATGAATCCAAGGAAACAACATTATAGAAATCAGAAAAAGGCTAAGCAATTTTTTTATTTTTTTATTTTTTTTTGATAAAAAAAGTTTCTAATAATTCTTTTAATGTTGGTGACTTAGTTTTATATTGGGATAAAGCTCATCAGGACCCTAAAAAACACCATAATTTTGATACATTATGGCTTGGACTTTATATAATTGCCACAATTCTTGGAAATAATGCATTTTATCTTAAAGATCTTGTAGGAAATTGGCTATGTTATTCAGTAAATGGCCATCACTTGAAATTATTTCATGATTATTTATCTTTTTGTTTCTTTTTTGTTTTGTTTTTCACTTTATTTTTGGTTTGTTTTTCCTTTTATTTATTTCATTATTTTGTTTGTTGTTCTATTTTCATCTTGGTTTTGCTTTGTTAGTCTTTGTTTTCAAAATGATCAATGAAATATTGTGGAATGAGGAATATTGCATTATGTAAGAATAATGCAAAGAAGATGTGAAAGTGTTATAAATCATTCATTTTTAGAAATTATTCTTACAAATTCATTATTCTATAATAAATAAAGAATATGGCTAACGTATATTCTATTGTATAAGTATTGCTTCATTTTCAGATTTCATATTAAGACATTTATAATTGATTGTGCATCCATCTAAAACTCCTTTGTTATTCACTTTATTTTCTTCATGCCATGCTAGATGAAAAATCCATCCATTAATTAATTCATTATTTAAGGGGTTCACACTTAGCTATTTGAGAAATGATTTTCTTAGATCACACTCTCAAGGCAAAAATCTATTTTATACAATATAGATTTTGTTGTGAATCAAATTTATTACACAAAATTGACTAGCAAGGTCTCTAGTGTTATGCATATTTTCTACACCCCCTCAATTTTTTTTAAATATATACATTCTTCCATAGAGATGGCCCTAGCATAAAGCCTAAAGCTATGTCAGGGAACCCTATTGATTGATAGTATTTTAGATGCATTTTTTATTGTAAAATTTTAATGACTAATTGATGAAATCTTACTTATGTTTTAAGTGGTTTCAAAAAATATGGTGGATTAATGAATAAAATATGCATATATAATTATAGATGTGATCAATTGTTTTGCTATTTAGATTCAGTTCGGTTCTAATAGCTTGAGTTGATAAATGAACTTTCAATTTCAATCATTTTAGTTGAATTATGATGTTGTTTTGATCTTCATAAATTGATTTGATTCATGATTCAAAATAAATTATGGTGATATGTCACTTTGGAAAACATTACATTTAGATTTAAAGCTATTCTGAATGTCTACATTTGATGTATGGCTCATTTTAATTCATTAATAATGATATGATGGATATTTGAAATACAAATATGTTGAGGTTGGTTTAGTGATGTTGATATTATAATTTGTACAACTTGTAGTCTTATTCCTTTGATTCTATGACTTGATTTATAAAATACAAGTTGCAGTTCATGGACACCTAATCGACATTCTAATGTTTTAAGATTTGAATAGATATTCAAAATTGATGGGTCACACTCTAGAGACATGATTATCATTTTTATATCTCATTAGGTATGAAGATTTATATATATGAGAATGAATCAGTTAGATGGCACATGAGTTCCTAGAAATCATTACAAACTTCTTCAAAAGGTTTAACTTTACTTGAGTTACATCTTGAATGAACTAAAATGGGCTTATTTATCACATAGTTTGCTTTAGAAGTTTAAGTGGTCATAATACTAACATTTAACATTTGATTGCTTTATGAGATATGTGTTTGGTTTAAAGAGTGGATTATAATTTCAAGGGTCTTTGACCATGATACTTAGTGAATTGATAATTTTAAATTTAATTGTGAAATGTATATAAGTCTTAAGCCCCTTCGATCGATGACAAGGAAAACACCCATCAAGTTGGAGATCACTTGGCACAAAAAAATATTCAAGCGGTGAGTTGTTATTAGTATTTAAGTTAGAGGGTATGGTTATGATGCTTTGGGATTATTTGAATATTTGGTGGCATGAAATTTAATGTCATGTCAAGTGGAAAAAATTAGTTGAATTTTAACTGAAGGTTTAGTTTGAAGGATAGATGTCTCTAACTTTGGATTTTTTGATAAAGAATTTAGCAAGATTACTAAACACATAGTTAGTAAATACAAACCAATGGAAAGATAACACGTCATTTCATTAGTTAAAATGATAAGTTGGAAAGTAAAATTTTTGTTTTTATTATTTATTGTCATTTGATATAATTTTCTTGTAGAAGCAGATATCTAGTTCACTAAGGTTTGGGAAATAATAATGAAGGATTCTTAGAGAGTTCCATTGGAAAAATATTGGGAACATTACCAAGTATGGTTATATAAGTTTTGATTAGTTTATTTTGAAGTATTGAGGTATTTTTGAGAAATTTCAAGTTCAATTAAAAGATAATTATATTAAATTTATATTCAAGTGAATAAAATCTCACGGTATTTCTTGTGTGGCTTTCTATAAAAAATGAGGATTATGATTAAGAAAGTATAAGGCTTAGTCTTCATGCAAACTTTTTATAAAATTTAAAATGGTTTTGGAAGGTTTTGAAGTTTTTTTGTTGTGCATGGAATGATCAATAATGTGGTTTTGACATAACTTTTGGTCATTAACTCATCAGGGTTTTTAGTTTGTTCAAAACCTAGAAAATTATGGTCTAATTTTTGGAAATAATTTTGTGTGCTTCTAAAATTATGTTTTTTTTGTTAGCATTGGAAAATTTGTCTTTTGCATGGTTAAATGTTGATAATGGTTATGCATAGGCTGTATCAAGGTTAGAAAGTTTCAAAGTTGAAATTTTCTTGGTTTGATCACCAAGCATAAAAAGTTGCCTACTTTAGTTTTATAACATTTTTCAAATAAATCAGTATGCAAACATCTTTTGGTTGAATCCAATAGTAAATCTAGGGTTTTTTTTTGGTCTAATCTATGATGAATACTTAAGAACATTCCTAAACAAAGAAATTAATGAGTTTGGAAATAGTGATGAAATAGAACACAAAAAATATTGAAGAAATTCAATACATGTAGTTTTAGATTACATATGTGAGTATTATTTTGCAAGCCATGTTGTCAAGAGATATATAAAGTTAATATATCAGTACATACATGAGATAATTTACATTAAAAATTATTACAGGCTTCTTGTGCATTGAAATTTGATTATACGATCTAACATTTTGATTCATGAAAATTTGTGTTCCAAAACATCTAAGTTTGTGGAAGTCATAAAGGATTTTTTGTCTTAGGTTGGTTATTTGTTCTAAATTTGTAACTTCATAGGGGGTTCAAAAAGCCTAATTTTAGTTATAATATAATGTTTTATGGTTGATAGTTGTGAGGCTTGAAATGATTATATACAGTTTGGTTAACTAGGTTGGTTATTTTGTTCAAATATGTTGGATCAATAAAACATATTTATAGATATTTGTGTTCTTAAACTACATGATGTTTTCAGTCATAAGTGTTGATGTCTTTCTCAAAGAAAGTGGATATGTATGAAAATTGTTTTAAAGATACAACTCAAAATTATAGCAATGGTTTTTAATTTGAATATTGAAATTGAAATTAAGGTGCCCTAACACTTCTCATCTAAAATATGTATAATGTAGTATATTTGAAGGAAGTAATGATGGTTTCATAGATACTTCCATGTAGAAATTTTATATCATTTAATTGAATATTTTAGTCACTATTCATTCTGAAGTAATATGTTGAAATGATCTATAGCTTCATTTTAACAAGTTTAATAATGATGCACAAAAAGTGAACTTCATAAGGTTTCTAGAATTTACAAGATAAAATGATAATGATTTTAGATTAAGAGTTCAGTCAGATTGAACATAGTTAGTTAAGGTTAGAATAGTGTGATAGATTTTAGTTTTTGTTTCATTTATTGAATTGTTTTACTTTTCAATTTGTTTCTTGAACACTTATTTCCTAATCTTATGTTTTTGTTATTATATTTTAGATTTTTCCATTATGTCTAACTGGAACCAACCAAGTTCAGAAAGGAATGGCAATAATAGGGGATGGGGGAAGAGTTAAATAATGAAACTAATGAAACCATCAAGGGTTTTAGTAGGGGTAGGTTTTGTGCAAGAAAATTTGGCCATAGATTTCATAGATTAATAAGAATGTTCATTCATTTTGATTTTTATGATCCTAAGTTTTGGAACATTTTAAATAACTTTCCTAATAATCCAACCAATAGAGGTAATAGGGGTTTCTTTGAATGTAGATTTGGAACCCATACACCTTCTCAAAGTAGTTCTTCTCTCCATTTAGAATATGATCCTCAACATTTCCCTCTATAACCCCTTAATTTTAGAGGTGAACCAATTGATGGTCCTTTGCATACAAACCAATCCACATAGCTTGAAATAGAAACTACCCATGTTAAGGATCTTAGAAATATGGCCATTCCTTTTGATACACCTTCCCATTCTCATGTAGATCCTACTAGAAAGTGTCAAAGGTTGAATCTAGTCAGTGCCCATAATGAGCCTCTCTTAAGGTCTGAAAGGCTGAATTTGGGAGTTCAGGGTTATGGTAGCAAGAAGAAAACCATGGATATTCCACCTCACACTACTAAAAAGAATATTGTTGAAAAGAAGAATGCTAGTCAATCTAAACCAAAAAAACTAAGGGAAGTCAAATTAATTAAAATAATCCAACTATAAATTGATGACAACACCACAAATTGAGGCATGAGATTGGTTCCATCCCTAATACTGAGATGGAATACAATGTTTGTCTTCATGAACAAGACAAACATGTGATTGAAGTGTTATTTAATTTCAAAGGACTATTAGATGTCCAATGGATAAATTATGTTTTAGTGTTGAACATTCATTGTTGAACTTGATATTCTAGTTTGACACTTTGATTTTCAGATTTTGATAAATTTTGATAATTTTGGTAAATACAATAATTTTGGAGTTCTGACATAATTATATATGCTTAAGTTAATTAATATGCATTATGGATTAATGTGAATAAGAGTTATAAATTTTTGACTTATTTATTTTATGATTAATATGTATACTATTATACTATCAATTAATATGGGTCCCCACCCATTAAGATTAATACCTCAAGTCTATTATTTTTAAAAATCTTGGTCGATTAAGAATTTTTAAGTCTTAATTAAATATGTCATTAACTGATTTTAATTTATAATTAATTGACTTTGTTAAAATTCAATTAGTTAACATTAACTAATAACTAATTAAAGTTATTTATAACTTATTTTAAAACTAATTTTTAAGGTATAAGAAGAGATCAATGACTCATTTGAAGAAAAAATCACAATAGGTATTGAAGACTTAAGTATTTTTTGAAGTCAATCATTTATCTTTTACTTCTATTCAACTTTTCTAAAATAGTACAATTTTTATAAATAAATCCAATGGTACTTTATTTGATGACTGAGCAATTGCTTTTACAACATAGGTATATCTAGTTTTATTTAACATTTAGTATCGATTATCTAAATTTTTCTAAGCATAATATCTTTTGACGATTGCTATTTGCAGTCCTATGCGTAGATTATAAGTATTAAACTTGAATAATGATGAACATTTTTCTATTCCACAATACTTAATTGATCTATTTTGATTGTAAAGTTGTCATTCAATTTTTTTTTTGAGAAAGGATGTTGTTTTTCTCAATAAAGTTATCTTTTTTTGCTAAGATGACTCTTCTCTTGAGACTCGCTTACCTTTTGTAATTTATTTGAATCTAGCTTTAATATAATCAAATCTTTTAGATTTCTTCTAAATAAATTTTTTTTTCTATTTTAATTATCTTTAAATATAGTTTTCATCTTTGGTTATTTTTCTTTTTTAATTAGTTTAACTTTGTTTCTTTTCTTATTAGTCCTTAGTTTATATTTGTTATTTTCTTTATTTGGATAGTTATATACTAATATATTTTAAGTATTTAGATTTACATCTTTTTGACTTTTTCATTCGTTTCATAATATTTATATGTTTCTAAGTTAATCACTTGATATCTATTTCATAACTTAGGTCTTTTAGTCTATCTTGTTTTATATTTATTTCAAATACATTCTAGGCTTTTTTAACTTTAGATTAATTTCCTTTATTTTTCTAAGTTTCATAGTTGTTCCTTAATTATTTTTTTATATTTAGTTTTGATCTTTAGTATTTATTTATCATTTAATTGGCTTTGTTTAGAATAATTAACTTGATTAGATTTCCTAGCTTTGCTTACCTTAAATTTTATTTAGTGATTGTTTCTTAGTTTAGAATAATTTATGTTTAATTCCTTTTAGTTGTTATTTAAATATTTATTCTAGAATGTGTTCTTAATTAATTTTTATAGCTTTAATTTTAATATCTTATAAGTGTTGTCTTTATTTTATTTGTCTTCCTCTTTTAGGTTTGTGTCTTGTTTAGATTAGATTATTTTCTTAGTTTGCTTTTCTTACTAGTGTATTCCCCATTTTTGTAGGATTAGATGTTTATCTTTCTTAATTTTATTTTTTGAGTTTGTTTGTTGTTAGTTTTCCTACTCTTTTGTTTTCATGTTTTGCCTCTTTCTCTTTATTTGATCTATCTCTTCTATTTCTAGTTTTATTTAGAATATTCTAAGTAAGAATCAAAGATATTATCTGAATACATATATATTACAAAATCAAATTCATATTCTTCAAGAGACTATCTAACTCATAGGTTTTATCTTTTGGATAGAATAGATTACAGATTCTTATTCTAACTGATTCATGATTCGATAAATGGATTTTTTATTATTATAATGGAATAAGTTGTCTTGATAACTTGTTGATTATTTCTAAAAATTTATAATAAAAACCCCATTACATATTTAGGATCTTATATGAACCTTTATAACCCCCATGACTAGATTCATACGATTCTAATTTGACCTTCATGATAGGTGAAAGGGTTGATTCATTGATGATACAATTTTCAACATCAACAAGGCTAATGAGGTAATGATCAACCTATTAAGAGTGTCATTCTCACATGTAACATGTGTATGGACCTATGTTTAGTGTGGTTAAAATATGTAAATCATCTTATCTGACCAAGACGGGTTAAAGGAAGAGAGTGGTATAAATACAAGACATAATTGGACTAATTATGCTAGTTGTGATAGAGTGGATTCAAGAAAAGAAGAGAACCTTTGAAAGAGAAGGTATAGGTTTTTGAGGACCAACAAAGTGTAAGGAGGATCAGTCATGTTTGTTTAATTAAGTTGATGTAGGAGGACACATAGGTCATTGGACCTAATGCTCATAGAAGAGACATTTTAAGCAAGTTATCCCTAGAGATAGCTTAAGAGAGATTGGAGGTGAAGAATGAATATAAATGTGATAATCATCAACTGAAGAGTAGAAATAGATGTTCAAGATGATCTGTTCAGGGTAGCTAAGTGGGTGCTTTATTGTCTATGGGGTTAGTTCCTCCTTGTGGGATGTGTGTCTCACTAAACTAAGGGATGGGTCTTCTTTGATAAGTTAGTGTTGTTCTAAATGTTGGATTTTTTTAATGGGATTTTAGTACATCTTGTAGGGTTTAGTGGGTTTTATTCTCTAAGAGGTTTTCCCACATATATGATGTGTTCATATGATGTATGCTTTGGATATATGTGCTTTCATGTTTATGTTGCTTGATCAAGTTGATGTACACTGAATGTTTAAGAGTTGATAATTTAATTAGATTATCTTCCATCACTAATTCACCCCCCTCTTAGTGATTGTACCACAAACATGTAAGAAAATGTATAGGACATAGACTTCCTCACAAATATAGTCTTTATCCCATATACATTTTAAATGATTTTTGCACCCTCATGGGTTTATTTTTTATGAGTTATACTATAAGATGATGGATAGGATCATTCCTTCCTCATAAAATCATGATCTTTAATTAAATGTTCCTTTTCTAGAATGTTTGCAATGGCCACAAGTTTTTGATCCCTTATTATTAACTTCGGCTTTTGCTTCTTTTGTAGATAAAATTTGCACAACAAACTATGCTATCATGTTTTCCTAAACTTCCTTAATTTCCATGATAATGAATCATACTTTACTATCATTATATTCCTTTTTCACCCTTTGTCACATTTTTTTATGTATTGAAGTAATTCAAATTGTTTGATGTCTCATTTCTATTTATTTCCTTCCTTTCATGCCACATTGGATAAACCAAGGTTGAATTCAAGATAACACTTTTATTTCACATGTATTAACAAGAATTTTAGACACAATTATATCTATTCATCTTTATTATAAATCAATTCTAAAGTATTCAAATGATAGGCATCTTTAGCATCCATGTTTGGTTTTCTGAATCTGTATGGAGGAGGAATAGAAAAAACCATAAAAATTTAAAATCTATATCATTTGAAACAAAAGGCAACATACAAATTTTAATATTCAAAATCACACTAAAATACATGATTTAAAGAACATATAGCCTCATGATATATCTAAGGTCTATTAGGTGTGATAAGCCATTAGATTAGAATAAGAGAATTCAACAAACTCTATGGTGTTACCTACTTTCTCACATAAGTACCCAATCTTTGTAATAGATCAATGGCTCTGTAAGAGGCCCTGAGGAATGGGGAAAATTTTATGGTAAGGTATGTATATTTTATTTTTCATATATATAGCCTTCATGGGATGATCTACATACTTCATTTTTTAACCTAAAATTTGTTTGGCTAGGAGGAGTTCTTCAGATTCCTTAATGTCAAAAGTCCTCTTATTTTGACAAACTTAATTTGAGTGTTTTGAATTTGATAAATATATCCTTTACCTTGGTTTTTCCTTTATTCTCTCCTCCACTAATTTAATTTACCCCTTGACAAGCCAATGTGATTCTAACTATGTTTTCTCTTCTTCTATATTCCCTCTTCTTCATATCTTAAAAACATACTAGCACTACTTTGTTTTAGTTTTATCTATCTTTAGAAACAAACAATATGTTTGAGTGACTATTTATTATTTTATTTATAAGATGGTTCTACATCTCTAGATGTGCCTTGTTTTCTATTACCGTTTTCCATTGTTAATAATTTTTTTTAGACAACTGAGTCTATTTCTACTTTAATGTTAATAATCCATTGTTAAGCGAGGTTGTCTTGTTTCTTCTCACTCATCAATGTTTTTCCCCCTTTTATTCACTTTTTCCATTGATGTTTGAGTAAGAATTGTTATTTCTCACTCATCAATGTTTTTTTACAATTTTTATTGTCCATTTTTGATTAAGTAAGGATTGTTACTTCTTTTGCATTGATGTTTGATTACCATTTTTGACATGTATCCTTAATTTGACATGGTGGGTTTGCCTTTCTTACTTAAGGTGTACTTGTTTGAGTTTTTTTGTTACCTAATTTACTATAGATTTTAAATTAGCAATTTGGTCTAACATAGCATTTTTCATCTTTTCTTGCAAAATTTACAAGTATGTCTCATCCACATAGCATCAATTATCTTAGTTTTCTTTCATTTGTTTATTTTTTCTCTTTAGTTTTGTATCCTTGGGTTTATCAAAAGTAGTCTCTATACCGTACATGATCAAAACTACAAACATAATAGACAACCATCTAATGATAAAGGTAATTTCAAGGATGAATACATTAATTTTTTAGTTATTTCAATTTCATTCATTTACTTTCATTTATTTTATGCTTTAAAATACTAAAAAAAAATTTATCTTCAATGTTATGTGTTGTTATGTTTTTTTCTCAAAGCACCATCCCCTATTGCACCTAAGTGACAAATGATGAGATTTGATTCAAAATTTATCAATTATCAATTATTTCTATCTTTTATAAACCCATAACATCTTAATCTCTCTGAGTGTATGATTTAAAGGATGCACTAAGAAATGAATGGGTAGACTATTGGTGCATCGCAAGATTTTTGTCCCTTAATACCACCTATTATCAATCCAACCATCTCCTAAAAACATTTCCATATGCTTTGAATCCTCTTTCTTACCCTAATATATTCATTTTATGCATTTATTATCCCATCCCTAGCCTAAACTACTTTTTAATTATTTAAAATATAGTGTCGAACCCATTGACCCTATACTGTAATTGACAATACTAATTGAGGGTCTAGGTTTACCCTTGGTTGACATAGACAAATACCTAATTTGATTTTATCAATAACGATATAGAGTCAATTGAGCCACCCTATTAGCTAAACTTTCAAAAAGGACTAAGGCTAGATTAAACTATATAAACACATTCATTTCTCCATTCTTAAAGAGATGATAACAATTGATTATTCATTTGCACTTATTTATAATTCAATCTTCTACCATTCTAATCGAGGAGTCTTATCTTAGGGTTTATACTTGGAGAAGAATCTTGTCTTACAGAAAAGTTTTTTATGCTTTGGCCTTTCTTAGCAATCTTTACAAACCACAACAACCTATTGTTAAACACCTTTGGCCAATGGAGGGATTGAGTCTTGATGGTTTCATCTTCAAGGTATGTATCTCTAACTTTTCTCTTATTTTTATTAGATAGAAGTAGCATAAGTAATGGAACTTGATTATATTTTTCTCTACATGCATTATGGTCTTACCTATACATAGCTTAAATATGAATTTCTTATGTCTTTACTTTTCATGTTTATTACCCCCACTTTGTGCCATAAGCTTTTGTGAGTAATAGATTATACTTTTATTTAATTTTGTCATTTGTACATTAATGAATATGAAAACATAAGACTTAGAGTTATTACATAGTTTTTATTAATTGGAGGCTTTTGAACCATCCCTAGTGATATTATTGTGGTAATATATCCCTTGGATAGGTCTAGTGAATCCATCTTGGTCATGACCAAAAATATGTAATGTATCGATAATCAAATGTGTAATTAGGATTTATCTTGTCTAACCTAGAATTGATTTATAGATTAGTTGCATTTCCATTTACTTATAATACCAATGTTGAGAATGGAAAAAATATTGATGAGGTTATCATAGAAGAATATAATGATATTCAAAACCATGAGTATAATGAACTTGATGAATGTGAGCAAATTGATCATGAGTAAGTGTAAGTAATTGCATTTTTTCATGAGCACATTTGTAAATAACCTAAAAATATTGATGAAATCCTAAGAAAGATATTAAAAAAAAATCATAGATGCACAATCAATTTCATCAATCCATAATCCTATTAGAGCTATGACTCATCCCCATTTACAAATAGCCCTCCCATTGAACACAATAAAGTTAATATATTGATCATACTCATAATGGGGGCACATGATAAGTATTTCAACCTTTGCTTTCTAAAACTACTATTTCCACATCTTACATGGGAAAACATAATACTTCAAACCAATTACTAGTTTTAAAATTTATATCTACCCAAGCTATGAGTACACATCCTTTGGTGACTTCTCAAATATCTAAGCTAAAATACCAATAGGTGCAAGCTATTATCAAAACTATAAAACTTTTACAAACTAAGGTTACAAATATTAAACAAAAATAAATAAAATCTCCTTATGCTATTGATTCACAAGAGCTATTGCATAATCTTCTTACACAAAATATGTCTTTACACCCATTGATAATTGGTTTTATTTAAACTAAGTTTTCATTTTATGATGGAAAGGGTGATGTTGGATATCGTATTTGATCCTTCATTGTAGCATACCTTGATTATTCCTCCAATGATAAAATTTTAGCCAAATTATTTACATGGAGCTTAAAATACTATGATTTAAGGTGGTTATATGATTTACAACTCAATTAGTAAACACATTCAAACCTATTCTAGATCACTTTTTAGTAAACATGTCTATTAATGTTACCAAAAATGTTTCATATGCCCAAATTGCAAAGATAAAATAAGGAAATAATAAACCTATTAATGAGTATGTCTTGAGGTACAAGATAATGTTAGATAAAATGACCAATCTTATGGTAGATAAAGAGCTTCAAGATATTTTAAAGCAAAGTATGCTTGATAATTTAAATGAGTCTATTGTATTCAAAAAATTTAAATATTTTAATAACTTATGAAATATTATTCATGACTATGAAATAAAATTTATCTCACTCAAAAAATTTAAGTATGTAGAAAAAACATCAACCACATATATATCTAATACCAAATTTACTCTCAAATTTTTTATAATAAAAAATAAACATCTTGAGCCTGAAAGGGAAACAACCAACATGATTAATGCATTTTCACAAAAACTTGATCAACTTATGTTATCCAATGCACCATGAAGATAGTTTTAATGTTTACATGAATCTCCCACTTCATTACTCACATGGCTTGTAAAGTGTCATATTATATCTCTTCCTTATCCTATAGTGGTTGATATGAGTAGACCTCTAGCCAAAGACTATGATGTAATGCTTATCTTGATTATCAAAAAACCTTGGGAATTTTATAATCATATGTTTTACCTTGAAGCATAAGATTCAAGACCTCATTAATGACCAAAACATTACATTTGATGATCCTATAAAGGAATTAGGTTTACAACCTAGTGATCACCAAAATAAAAAATATTTATCAATCCTTTATAAGATCATTAAATGAAGCATCCATAAGTTTAAATTGAATACAATTCACATCCTCCCCCATATCATTATGATCTCCCATTTGATGGGATTATTGGTACATGTATGTGACATATACATCATGGTTCAATGAAATTCTATTAATTTTGATGAGAATGAGATTAGGGATGATGAATTTGATCCTAATTCTTTTATACACACCTAGATACTCATTCCTTTTCATTTAGACTACTAATTCCATTATTATATTGGGGGTTGGGGATGTAAATGTTATTTTGAATTATATATAACCTAAATATTGTACACTTGGAAAGTACATATCATATATGTGATTTCAATTTATAGACCTTTACCACTGCCAAAAGGCTCACATATACTATCTATTTATGCTTATTTATTATCAATTAGTCTAACCAATGTTATTATGATGACTCAGGCTTTTTATTTTTCCCAAAATGTTTTAAACCTAATTATCATCCATCTCTATAAGTTCTAGATTTGTACTTACTTCTATACTTTTTAGACACTTATGTCCCACTAAGATACCTACATCGATGCAAGTGCCATACTTTGATGAAAGTGTTCAATGCCCTAAAGTGATCCAATTTACAAATGAAATATATTCCCATTTTTTGCCTAAGTTCTTTAATATGACATATTTTCCAAAGGTATTAGTATTAATACATGATCAATCCTCATTCATTATTCACCTAGCATGGACCTAGCAATAGACCTAACAAATTAAAAGCTAAAACACCAAAGGCATTAAATCAAGAAATCAAGAGAGCAAAGATTCCCTATTTTATCCTATTTACATATTATTCATAAGGATAACACATCTACATTTTTGACATACTGAAGGATCACTCCATGAGCCACACTTACCAAGTTAAAATTAAGGTCATTGTTGTACTTTATTATCACACATTACATGATTCACACACAAGCCAACATATAAGGAAGAACTACATAAGTTTGATGCCATATTAGAAGTATTGTCTATGTAGAAAGCATTCATTGATAGAGGGGTCTTCAAGGTAGATCAATACCATGTACCCATTTACCCATTTTCCAATAGCCAATATAAATATGAATAGATAGGGTTTTTCTATTTGACAAGGAGTGATATTCCATGACCTAGATATGAATGCACTAAAATGAAGGAAACACATAACTTAGAAGCATCCAAGTGGTCACATCAATTTCATCAAGTATTTCTTACTAGAAACCTATGTTTGATCTAAATAGAAGCATCAATGGAACTGTCCCAGGTCAACACAAGTGTCAATGGATCTAGAGGTATAATTTATAAAATTAGGGGACTTATATAGAATCCAAATCAAGTCTACTTTCTACCTATTGTAGATCCATATCTATATTATCATAAAATCTAGCTAAGTATCTTATTTTTGATATCATTTAAATATCTAGCATATCTATACTTTCCATTTTTAGCATATATTAGCATAATAAATTTAGTATAGGTTTATTTGATGTTGAAAAATAATTGGCTTTCTTTAGAGATAGTAAACCATAGTTTTACCCTAGGCTATCTCTACCCATTTAACCCTTGATTCCCCCAATCTATATTTTTGGGTTTAATAAGAAGACAAAAGCTATAAAATCTAGATCAGAGTTTAAGTGTGTAGCCACATGATTATACACCCCAAGCTCCATATTTGATGTAAAATTAAATAATTCATTATAGTGTCTTATTATGGTGATTTAATCATAGATAAGTGAAAAATATATACAATCCATGTTGTATGTTTGGATATGTCTCAGATCAAGATGAACCCTGATCTATCTTATATCACTTATTACTTAAGTGTGTTTTCATACTTTGTGGTTGTTAAATATTTATGTATGTATTAATAAAGGTTGAGTATAAATTTAATTAGAATTAATATGGGAAACATGACATATGATTATATTCCCAACATTTAATGAGTCAAATGATTGGCTACTCATAAAAAGTATAATTTTTTTTAAAGGATGGAAAACAACATGTGCACTAATGCCATGATAAAAAATAAAACAAGTTAAAATTTTCATAAAAGAATTTGAATATGGTTCACATTATCTTTCACTTTAAAATTTTCTTGTTATCATATGGTGATATATTTCATATTGGTTATCTACTTTCAAAGCATATTTTGTATTATATTTTACTACAACATCATGTGAATGAACAAGTTGATAATCAACACTTGTTATCTAAAAGAAAAGGATGGAAGGCTTGTGGGTATTCAATCTAGTATCATTATGAGAAGGATTGTATTATTTTCTTTTGTTGTTTTCAATGACTATGGAAGATTATTGATTTAATTCCCAAATGTATTTGTACTAGGATTAAAATTTTGTTTCTTTTTTTTCATAAATATTTATTTTATTCACTTATAGTTCATTTCAACATCATTCAAGAGCACTTAATAGTCAATAAAAGGATTGCATGAAAGTATTCATACTATATTTTTAAAAATGGAACATTAAGAATATAATGATAAAGCATTTGATTTATATGAAAACTATCACATAGATTCTAAGCCAATATATATTTGTTAAAATAATATTTTATATTTGTAATTTTAGTTTGATCTTCCCAATTTAATGTATCAATATTGGGTGCATATTTTATCTAGATAAATCCATGTGTAGAGAGTATATGCTTCAATTCATACTTTATAATAATTATTATCATATGATGTTAAATAGAAAAAAATGGAAAAAAAGAAGATGAAATGAAGCACTTTATTACATACACATACTAATGGTCTTATGCTTTTAAGTGATTTTATAATACTTCCTCATGCAATATTGTAAATATATGATGTTTATAAAGTGATTTAAAATGTCAATTATAGATATTATTTTTTATTATCTAATGCTAAGGTTGATGTGGATCTTCAATTGGTCTAGAAAATATTTCACTATGAAAATTGGGTCATTTGGTGTCGACAACACTAAGTGTGAGAATAAATATTAGGATAACCTAATTGATCAATAATGCAATTTAGTTCAACATAAAACTTTATCTAGTATGATTTTGTTCCCTATAAAGTGAAAGGAAATAGCATAAAGTTTTTATTAATTTTGTCATTAGGGATTGCATGGAGTTTATTGCAAATATACACAATAATAGTCAATAAATTATCCTCAATATTTGAAAAAGTTATTATTATTTATTTAGTATGATGACACATCATCAAAGTAAGTAGCAACTTTCTTTATCTTGGATGGATACAAAATATGATATCATAATAACATATCAAATAAAGTGCATATTCATACATCTTAAATTTTTTGAAGCAATGTATTTTAAACATAGTTTCACTTGTAGGAAACAAAGTATCAAATTCCATAAAAAATAAACATTAATGTATTATATTCATTTATAATAGATGTAAAAATTATTTGAAATGGGATAGAACACGGTTTTGCTCTATATTTTCATTCAATATACTATTGTATTTATTATATTTATATTATTGTATTTGGGATAATAGGGATGAATGAGGAATGTAGTTTTGATATGTAGTTAAAACATGCAATTTATGATCTATCTAAAGCTGAATCAAATTGATGGAATTATTTAATGTTAATACATTTATATATAAGTATAAATAAGATGTGATAAGTTCTAACATGAAATGATTCCAATTTATCATTGTTAAAATGATATATTTGTAATATGGATGTTTTGCTAAGATAGAAAACAATAATGCATGATCTACTAACATAAAAGTATATATGTTTTTATTTAAGACTTATTATATCCAATTGATCAATGTTTCATGTAAGAAACTTTACAATGGCACTAGTATTTTTAGGTAAGCTAATAATATGTCCACTATATTTGTATTGGCCTCCACAAACACGTTGCACTTGACAAATTGCACAACCACATGCTATAGGTATTCCATCAATTTATGTTGAAGCTTGCAAAATGGAAGGTTTTTATAAAACATCAATATTGTTACATTAAATAAATGATGATATATTTTTTCTAAAAAACATATTAAAAAACCAATACTATGAAAAAATCCATATAATATATGTTATGTATATATAATTAAGAACACACAATAGATCTATATGACTATTGATAAGTAAATTATATAAATCAATAGATGTCACAATATTTGGCATTGAAAACATCAAAAAGGTTAAAAACCATATTTGATAGTCATTAATATGGGAAACTACACACCAATACATAAATCCATTTCTTCTTACTTCTTGTTGATCAAAACTTCACAAAACTCTCTGAATAATATTTGCCATAGGTAAATTTTTAGTGTCATAATATATTATCACACAATCATTAATTTTATATGTTTTGTAAATAATTTACCAAACTGGTAGATCCATTTATATTAGGGTGTGGATGTGGATCATTGTAACTAGGTGGGAAATGCCAAATAATCCAATTTCACTATGTTTGAAACACTATTATTATTTCTCTAATTGACAATATCATGAGGTGTAGGCACTCCTCCATTGTTGGGCCTCATATTACACTACTTATTGGTTCTCTAAAATTGGAAATTTATATTTTTTGGTGGGTTATTTGCATTTTTGTTGGTGTTATGAAGAATTGTCTACATAATTTAACCATATAATTTGTCAAACTTTGAACTATTTACTATAAATTTGATACTTCTAGGTTCACACTAGCATTTTGTTGATTTCTTGCTTATGGTTATGGGTTAACCACAAGTTTAGTATCATTTAAAAACATAGGGTAAGTAGTATGTGCTTGGTTATGATCATTTTTAATAGGTGACTAGTTTTTTAGAAATGATGGGCCGACCTATTGGTTGCTAGTAGATGTAACATAACCACTAGTTCTAGGCATGGTAATAGTATTTTTATATGCAACAAGTAGTAAGTATTAGTTGTTTGCCTATGGAAAAATGTAATTGGGAGGTATATAAGGATGACCATTAAACATATATTTCATATGAATTGGGTTTAGACCATATTTAGTTTTATATATAGGGTACCTAGGATTGGATTCATCAATGGAGTTTTTCTTTAAGAGTATGGTTGATCATTATAATCTAATTATAAGCACCCAATTATCCAAGTGAAGGTAAAGGAATAAATTTATAACCTTATGGCACCATATATTATTCAATTTTGATAACCTCATTATAAGATAAAGATAAGGATAAGAGGGTGGTTGGATTTCTTCTAAAGAACATGAAAGTCATTAAATCTAAAGCTCACAAGTATGTCTGTATGGCAACCACTTTTGTTTGATTATACAAGTCTTTCAACATTTGATAAATATTTTGGAAGCATGAATTGAAGACACTCATAGGTTCATTCAGATCCCTATAGATAAAAACAAAGTGATGGTATAAGATAGCTGGATGAATGGGCAACTTGAAGTGATTGAGAAATATAGTTTCTAAATCATTATAAGAAATTATAGACCCATTTGGAAATCCTAAATAGTAACCATGGGACATTTAATCCAAAGTGTATGGGAATAGGATAAAATTCACATTCTCATGATTAATTTTAATTTGGATAATAACATATTTGAATGCTTGAATATGATCTTCAAAAGTGTGGATTCCACCATGCACATACCTAGGGTAGAAATTTTATGGATATTTTGGTAAGTCATGGGTAACCCCTCATTGTTGATAGAGAAGTTACCTCCACAAAGACAAACCTAGGACATTGGTGGGTTTTGAGGGGTGTGAAAAGGATTATAAAAATGAATTATGTTAGTGATAAGTGAACTACTATATGATTGAATGTGTCTTGTTTCTAATTTTCCTATATTCAATTTAAGTTTTCTATGTTCAACAAGTTATAGAAATTCAAATTCAGCCCTAAGGGTTTTTGATCTGGTGATAATTTGTATATTTTCCAACATGATGTTCATAACTCTCTAGCATGGGAACCCCTTATAAAATGTCAAAGTTTAAAATTATGGGTTAAAATAATTAGTTTTAGAGATTTTTATGTTCAGTCCTCCTAGCACTAATTATGTTAATGGGTTGTTTATCACACCAAATTAGGAGGGATAGGGACCATCCAACCTATCCTAAAAATAGATCTAAAATTCTCTTCAAGGTCTATATATACTAGTTCTTGGTGGACTAGATCTTACTAAGTTGGTTTATTGTAAACTATTCCATATAAGGGACCTTTGCTAGTTCTAAAAGTTCAAACTTTATTTTCGCCTTTGATAGATGAGGGGATACACAAGTTTTTTTGTCTCATTTTTATGGGTTCCAGTCATTTTTTTGAGATCAATGAAGTATGCATACATATTTTCCTAAAAAATCAACATTTTATGTGGAAACAAGTGCAACAAATTTTTGAAAATGCATTGCATACATATTCATTCAACAATGCATTAGTATTAATAAATGAAAGTAGTAATCAAGATAAAAAGAAAGATTAATATTGACTTAGAAACTAATTTAACCCTATATTAATTTATTTAATAAAAAAGAGCAAAATAAAAAAGATCCTATAGAAATGTGATTGAATCTAAGCCATTTGAACAAATGCAATCCAAAAAAATTGATTACCTGCTTGGCCAAAAAATGCATAACCACAAATATGAATGATGTAAGAGTCTAATAAAAAAGAATCCAAGAATGTAAATAACACATCCACCATTTACATGCACAAAAAAATGAAAATAATCTTTCACAACATAGACTTATAATGATCTTCATGTCAATAACACAATGTTTGGATTTACACTCACCAATCCATTTCAAATTTCAATAGCATAATAACATTTAAAAAAATAAAGGGAAGGAATTAAACTATAAAGTAAAAAAAAATTGGTTCTATATCTCCTCACTTAGAATCAAAAAGAGCCAACCCCCTTTCAAATGACCATGAGCTAGGTATTTATGACAAATTTGGTCAATGGACGGAAAGAATTCCCCCCAAACTAAAAAAGTACTTTAATTTGAATTTGAGTTGCACTTTTCACCCAAAAAGTAATATCCTTGAACTTTGAATCCATTCACACCTATAAATAGATATAACCAATTATTTTTTGGCATGCATGAATAAAAATGACTTTCAAATCAATAAAGAAACACTTTATAAACTCGGTCATGAAAATGTGAGTAGATTCTAATTAGAGGAATTTATCATGAAATTGACTATGCCATGTAGACTAAACTAGAACCATCTTTCCAATGTTGCATATGGTTTCTTAAATAGAATCCCAGTTTGTAAGATATAGGTGAAAACATCCCCTAGGGTCATTAAAGGCTTTGAAATAGGAAAAGTTCAAGTTGAGTACAAAAAATGCATTAATTTCTTGAAAATTAATAAAAAGTGGTAATAAATTTTGAAAACTACACAATCATGCTTTCATGGGCTATAGTGATGGGACAATGGTCCTCAGCCATACAATAGTGTGGCATAAGGCAGGTGTATCCCCATGCTTAGGAGGGCCCAGACAGATAGCCTCCACTAATTTATCTATGCATACGAGGGCCAAAATGGAAAATCCACACATTTGGGATGGCCTAGATAATTGGATTCCACCCATAAAAAACACTTTTATTATGAAAAAAGGTTATTTTAAATTTTTTCTTTCAATAAGGAGCTCTTGAAGTGGTTTCATGGAAACCATGGTTTGCATAAAACATAATTTTTTTTAATTTTTGGCTTTATATGGCCATGAGCATTTAAAAAATCATTTTAAATTCAATTTTTTACTTTTTCCATTTGAAAATCATTTTTAGATTTGATTTTTTGTAAAATGAATGATTTTTAAATAATTTTATGTTAGATGAAGGTTAGAATCCTTATATTAGGTCACTTCATTGAGAGAATAGAGGGTTGATATGGAATTTTCAAGAAAATCAGTAAAAGTAAAAGTTATTTATATGAGATTTATTTTTCCAATAAATTCAATTTTAAGGTTACATGATGAAAAAAAATATTTATATGGGTAAATTTTGAATATAAATATGAATAATTGGGTGAGGCATTCAATCATAGATTAGGGGAACAAGACTCCATTTTAGTACTAAGTGTTAAACATGAAATTTTACTGCACAGATGTGGTATTTATATTAGAAGTGGTTTTAGGTTCCAATTTTACATGCAAACTAAGATAGATCACTAAATAAATTTGGGATTTATGAGATTGATGAGACATAACCATAAATGAGAGCAGTTACAAAAAAAATAGGTTCCATAATTTTAAAAGAAACGAGAGCATGTTGCGAAAGTAAAAAAAATGGAGACTCTGATATATAATACTCAAGATTATTATGGAATGAAATAAGTCTTTGTATGAACTCATAATCTATATTTGGAACTACATATGAAACATGAATAGATTTGAGAGAGGGGAAGACTGGAATGACTAAGAAACCAAATATGACATTCTAACTGATTTGGTGTGTGAAAATGAGCTAATTAACACTAATTAAAACCTAAAAGGATTAGCTACTATGGATCCAACCATAACACTATAAAATTGTACCTTAAGAATGCTTGTTTGGACATTACTCTACTACCATCCTCATGTAGTTATCTCTAATCCCACTTAGGAACTTATTAGACTCATTCAATCCTGGATGTAATTTTTGAGGAACTATCCATTGATAGGGAATGGAATATCCTCACCAGTTAGACACCTTAAGAATAATTCATTCTTACCCAATATTTTAGAGATTTGGTAGGGACCCAACCATAAGGCATCAAATATTCCATGATGCCATTTTCTATCATAAGCCTTGTCATAGAGAAGGATTAGATCAGAGATCCAAAAGGATTTCATTTTATCTTTTTTTTTCAAACTAGTGTTTGGTGACTCATTAATGTTTGGTAAAATTAATTAGGGTTATATCACAGTTTTTCCTCTAATGAAATCAGGTTGAAGAGTTGAGCTTCAATTTTTTCATCAACTTTTAGGTAATATCTCATGAATTTCAAGGTTGGGATTCATAAGTTCATAGGAAAGATAGGATCTTGAACATATACCATATGTTATGAGTAAGTACCTAGGGAATAATGAAACTTTTATAACTTTGTGCCAATCTTTAGGGTTCTTTTCCAAGATTTTCTTAACAACATATAATAGATTTTTATTTGTCAATTCAATGACCCTAGTACCTTTGGATAATAATTAAATGATTTTTTTTAAATTACCCATTTATCATAAGACCATTTATCTAATTTAAATGAGGGAAAAGTAGGTCCATTATCACATGCTAAAGTAGTAGGAATCTCAAACTTGGTGATGACATGCTCTTGAAGGAAGTTGATTACCATATCGATTATGTAATTTTTGAATGTTTAAGCTTTAGTCTAATGGGTACAGTAGTTAGATTCCAAAAGGATGAAATTGTATCATGTATATGAGTTAGTGTTAATAGCACCAACAAAGTCCAATTCCCATTTTTGAATGGATAGAACTCAATAACTGTAACATCCCATTTTTTGTGTCAAGTTTTAGGGCACTTGTTGGTGATATCCTATAGGTGAACTATTGTTATTTTGTTGATGATGGTGTACATGTCATTTGTGATGTGTTTTTTATGGTACATGTGCATGTATTTTGAACAAGATACCTTGATGGTGTCAATGTGGTA
>JARHVA010000891.1:3917500-4142500 GCA_037957365.1 Torreya grandis | reverse complement strand
CCCACTCCTATTTAATAAGCTTTATTTATCCGTGGTAGGATACTATTAAAATATTCTAATACTTGTCTAGGATTGCTAGTGTGGGAAATACCATAGTAAGATAATATAAAAATTAAAGTCTACCAATAATTAAATATACACATTGTGTTATGACTTAATAACGGTGTCAACTTCCTTATAAATAGTGGGGTATAATAACTTGGTCATGTTTTGGAATAAGATTTCAATATCTTTAAATTAATATACATGAGATAGAAAGAAGTTGAAATGTTATTGTTTATAAGAAAACTTTGTTGTAATGTTTAATACCTAAAAATTTATACTCATAATATAATACATATATATTGATTAATCCAATATATTTTAGTTTGTATGTGTAAATAGGGCTCTAATATTTTAAAATAGTGGAATATAATTATTAATTTATGTAGTTTCAAGGTATTTTAGAGATATGTTAAATTTTATTGTGTGTTCATAAAGTTTGTATTGATTGTATCCAATCAATATTATATTGCCTTAATGCATGGTCATTAAATATTCCATAGATATAAAATCCATTTAATTATGTGATCATTTTAATGGTTAAATAATTAAATAAAAGGAGATGATATATATCATGACACTAGGTGAAAAACTATCAATTGGAACTATGATTGCCATTAATATTTCCACACCCTGTCTCTTTAAGTGGATTTATCCTAAAATAAATTATCCTTATTGTGAGACATTGTAAAGTAAAAATTTTAATATTGAAGTTTGAGATTGACTTTGCTCTCATAGAACCAATTAAGGATTTATGAGCAAGTGAATTGTTAATATTACACCCTTAAATTATTATTGCATGGTTATTTCAATAAATCTAGCATTAAAAAACAACAGAGTAAAACTTAATGGTGGAAACCTTTCAGAACCATAAGAGCAATCCTTATTATTATGTCAAAACCAAAATAGACCTTATATTGGTTTCAAACTATATTGTATTTAATGATAAGAATAGTTCATAAGAAAGGAATCCCTATGATTTTGTTTGTGCATTAGTGAATTTTTACCTTCATTTCATAATTTCATTATGATTTATGATTTATTTATTGAGATTATGCAATTTGCATAATGTTTGTTTATTGCTTAATGGTTACTTCATAAATGACACATTTGATCCATTTATAGATCCACTTTAGCAAGTGATAAATCAAAAGAAAGCAACATAATATTTATCTTCTACACCTAGTTGTTCTTGGATACATGAACATTAGAGATAACTTAATGCCTTTAATAAGAGGGTAAGTGAACTTATAAATACACTTTTATAAATAGAGCACCTTTCATTTTATTTAATTGAGAAAAATAATTTTGACCTTTTGTATAGTAATAAATGTAGCTATATGTCTGATTTCATAGAATATCTATGATGCATTGTTATGAAATGACTTACCTTGAAATGATTTGGTCATCTACTGATACTCTAATATGTTCAAGTCTAATTATAATGTTACCTATATTCTTTATAAACCTCAATAATGTATTATTGGGGTAAGATGAGGTACTATAACATAGGGAATCTCAAGTCATATAGTTACAAGAGCAAAATCATATTTACTCTATAGATAGATAACCCATCTATATCTAGGTTAGACATGGGTGCAATAGTGTATGAGGACACGAGAGTGATGGTGGACATCACTAGTCCTAGCTTATGAACATTTTGATGTGAGTGATATGGTTGTAAATACTATTGAGTCTTCTATTTGAAATTAAAGAATGTGTTTATCCTTACCTTCTTATATGTGATATTTTTTAATAATGTTTTGGAGTAAACACACACATTCAATAGTTTTGAAGAACTAAATCTAGCCCTAATTCTATGCATGTAGGTGACATCACATATATGTATGGAAGCTAGAGGAGTGAGCATGGGCATAGGAAACCAACCCTAATATTTTTTCCTTAGTGTGACATTTATGATTCTCTAAGCGAATTATTGAGGTGATTCTTTGTCGATCATGAAAAGTGGATTCCTTCACCATTGCTAATATTTGGGTTTTTATGTGAGAGTCCTTGGGTAAGTACACAAGACTAGATTATTATGGTGTTATGTTATAAACAACTTGAGTGTGTCATATAGATATAAGATTGATGATAAAATATTTAGGAGCTCATCTTTGTCTTAAATATAATTTTCCCTATTTGGCTTAGAGTGCTAACCTCTTCAGTGATGGCATCTCATAGAGGAAACCATCACAAGTGAAAGGAGAACTACATTAGACCCTAATTCTAGGGAAAAAATATATAGGCTACCCAAATTGAGGTGGGGGTAATGGGTCTAGATCCTTAGGCTAGGTTAGGGTTTGCTTGATTGTATATAAATCCTTGTGACTGATTGAATTAGTTCCATTGCTTGGCATGTGGTTTGCATATTGTGCTAATGTCACGTGTTAGGTAGTGAATTCTTAGTGTCACACATTATTCTAAGGTTTGTTTTCATGTTATATGTAAAGAGTAACTCAGTTAACCTTGATGATTCATACTTTATTGAATTAAATAAGGATAAGTAAGAATACCTTTTGGGTAAATTATATTATATTAAAAAACCAAATTGATACATTTTCTAGTACTTGACTGGAGGGGTTCTTACATTGTGGTATCAAAGTGCTAAGTTCAACACTTTGCCTAATATACTCATTTACAAGTTTGAAATATATATATATATATATATATATATATATATATAATGATATTGTTCAATCAAATTGATTTGACATTATTTTTTGACCAATGTGATATATAGTGTTATCTTTTGGAAGTTAGTACAATGTTGGATTCTAATTTTATAGTGTAGGTGGTATGAAATCACCATAGATAGCCAACCATAGTATAATATATGACTCTTATACCATGAGATATTATTAAGTAGTTCCAGTTGTCTAGGACACAATTGTGTGTGCATCATAAAGCCCAAGTTAAACACTGGGAATAATGAGATAATTAGTTATGAAATCAAATTATGGTTTAAATAACCTTCATCATATATTATTTTATTGTTGTTATGAAAATTCCTTGTGTATTTTTAAGGATTTTGATATATATTATTATATTGATGCTTCAACACAAATCAAATGGGAAAAGATACTAGGTGATATTAAGTTTTTCATTGGATCAATGAACCCTTTTTCCATACGATGTTATCATTCCCCTCTAGTGGAGTGAGTCTAAGATGTCTTATGGTTCCCTCACCCTATGTGATGAGACTAGATTTTATGGGAGTGCATTAGGGAATTCATTCCCTTATTCAATAGATGCTAACTCTTTTCATGAAAGTAGTCCCTAGAGTTCATAGATATTAGTATTTCCTTGGCTAGAGCATTATCTGCATGGATCTTGGATGGTTTCATACATTTTGATCCATGTTGGAATCAAGAATCCATGATATTATACATGGGTTTACATTATACTTGTTCACTTATATGTGAATGTGTGAGGTGACCCTCGTCTAGAGTGATAAATTAGTGATATCACATGGATAGCCTTGATAGGGAACCTCATATGATTTACTTTTTTATGTTGTATCTCTCGATGATGGATGACCTTGTCTCCTTTGATAGTGATATGTGTTGGCCAGATACACACTCAAGATATTTTATCATTTAGAGTTGGATATTGAGTTTCATTAAGATAAGTTCTTATGGATCATTGAGACTTATTGGCACCAATTAGGTATAGGCATCAAACATTTATAGAAATGATCATGTTAGATTTTGACTATAACCTATTGAGGGCATTTACTACCTTCAAGGAAAAAGGTGATCCAAATGTGATTTTTTATATTATCTCACATAGGATAAATGATCTTTTGTGGTCAATTGTTACCTTCCACTCTAGCGGAGTCAGTTGGGAAATTTATGATTTTTTCTCTCACCTGAATGGTTGAGAGCAAACTAAATTTGGGTCCATAGTGGGAACTTAGAGTGTATTTTACCCATCATTATTACTAAGGGTATAAGAAATTCTTACTATGATAATTTATTCTAGTGGCCTAGATATTTTTTTATCATTATTGGGGTTACTAGTGACACTATGGTGTCGACCTATTTGTGCTTACATGTCATGAACATGGTTTTTATGATATAATTATAATATGTCAGGGCATAATATATTATGTAGCATGTGGTTTATCATAGATTGTGATATATGAACCTTTATGGGTGTCAATCTTTTGAATTGTCTTTTCACTTTTCATGTTGACTATTGCATCATTTTAATAGTACATGTTGTACAACTCAATGATTAATCTAATGGAATTTAATACCATACTTGATAACTCAATTAAATATGTGGCTTGTATTTCTACTTGTGTGAAACAATGACACACCCATGATTGGGGTTATTAGTCTTTGGGGATTATTGTGGATAAATTGATAAGATAATTAGGTGTTGTACATCCATGATTCTTTAGATTTTGTTACCTATGTGGTTGAATATTATTGTTGAATAATTAAAGTAAACAATTAAGGAATTTCATTTGTATTTTGACCCCTTATATGATGTCTTTTTGCCTTTTTAAAAGGTTTTTCTCAATTATCATTTGAGTTGCACTAAAAATCAACTAGCCTCTATTATCTATCTTAGGTTTGGTTTGTTTAAAGAACATGTTTAACATAATCTCATGGTGTGTGTAACATCATGATAGAGGAGGGGGACTCTCTAAATGTTCAAGAATAATTACCATACCTAGGTAAATTTAATCACATGGAGTTATGAGGATTGATAGTTGAATTCTAAAAAAAATAGTGAAATTAAACTAACAAGAATATTACAAAGGTTTGTGATATGTTCTTAGCAATATAAGTAAAATATCATCTTACATAACTAATATGAAATGTGTGAAACATTAAACCATGTGCCCTTTTTGGAGATAATAGGTCAAGTAGACCTAAGGGATGAGTGATGAATAAGGAATGTGATTAAGAAGAGATGGGATGGAGTCATAGTTAGTCTCACATTGACTCAGTAGTTATTGAGTTTGGATCCAACAAGGGGAGCTTATCGAATATAGGTTCTGGTAAGGGGGACTTGTCAAATTTACTCATATGGACATATGCATGTATACTGAGGAAGGTTTATTCCTCAATATTATATATATATATATATATATATATATATATATATATATATATATATATTCTAGTTCCTATCCATCATAATACTTGTCAAGAGCTACTTGGAGTAGTGATAGTATTGACTTGGAGGCTTTGTGTAACTCTCACTAGCTATTTATTTTTAGCTTTGTGTAGATATCATGTGTTCATGGTTAATTAAAAACTATTTATATGATTTGTAATAGCATTCCACGTATGTGGTATGGGACACATCTAGGACATGTTGTTACTCTTCACCCTATTTAAAATAGGTAATAAAATTAAATAATATTGGAGGAAAATTTGTTAAGCATATGAATTTATTGTGAAAAAATATATAAAAAAAAACCAAACCAAATCTTGCTAAGGAAGCACACTTATGGTTTTCCATTGATAGGAATTTAAATGGAAGTAATATAATTTTTGAAAAGAACTCATATTTTCCAAAAGTACTGCTTGATCAACAATATAGTTGGATAATTACGAAATTTTTCTTTTGTGTTTATACTCAATGCTAAGTTGACTAATCCATCGAGCTTATGTATCTTCCCAGGGGGGAGGATGTAACATCCCATTTTTTTATGCTAGGTTTTAGGGAACTTATTGGTGATACCTTGTTGGTGAATTGTTGCTCTTTTGTAGACAATGGCATATGTGTCATATGTGATGTGTTATTTATGGTACATGTGCATGAATTTTGAATAGCATACCTTAATGGTGTTAATGTGGTATAATAAGGCCAAAGAAATATTGTGTAAAGTCATTGTTTGCCTTGAACTATTTGGTAAGTGGGTTGACCTAGGTCACCACTTTGATAGTTGTGTTTTAAAACTTATTTAGTTGATATAGTTAAGTAACTATATCAACATTGATGCTAAAATTTTGGAACATAATATATATTTGGAAAAAAAAGATATTTACCATGGAGATATGTATAAATTGGTTAAAAATTATGTTTAAATGTTGGTCTTAAGACATATGTATGGTGATTCTCCTCATCAAACTTGTCTTGGGATATAAGACATTGCCATGATACTTAGTTTAAGTAATTAACCACCAAATCAATTTTTGAATCTACTAGTCACTTATCAAAGACAACTTTAAACATCTCAACTTCATTTCTATAAATTTGATTAAGGGAGATTTAATTTCAAGTTAAATGAAATACAACAAATATTTATAAAATGGAATGATATTTAAAATAATAATAAAGTGGCGTAAAGATGGAGACATGATTGCAATTTGTATTAGATCATCCAATATCAATTAAAGGGAATTAAGTAATGCATGCTTAAAATTAAATGGGAGACCAAGCCTAAATGCTAGAGTGTAACACCCTAACTGGTAGAAAAATAAATTTTATTAAAAAGGACATTTAAAACATTTATTTCAAACTTGCAATCTTCACCAAATATGCCAACTTTAGGGGATAAAAAGGAAGTTGGTATTAAATTTGAATAATGACTAAAATTAATATTTTTATCTTGTTGTAATCACTCTCACCCCTTGTACCACATGGGGGAATACTGAAATAGATAGTGAAGTGGGTGAAAACAATTAAATGTATGAACCTATTTATTTTCCTTTAACAAAAAAATGAAATGGGGGTTAATAGAGGAGGATTGTTATCGATCAAAGGATTTTAGTCTGAGAGAAGCTTTAGGGAAAGAGGAAGGTGCAATTGGAGTGATGAATCCACATATTTTCCAATCACCTGTATAATAAAATTATAGGTAGGTATATTATTTTTATAAGTTATTATGTTTTCAGTCTCTGTTGGATGTTCATTAATGATAGATGGCATGGTTTCTCTTTATTTATATTGATTGTTGGATTAGATCAAAACTAAAATAAAGATACATTTATTTATAAAGGTTTGTTTAGTGTCCTTCTATTGCCATGGACTACTAGCTGAAGAAATGGCATCCCTTTGGGCATAGGTAGAAGGAATTATTGTTCATGTTTAACTAAAACATGAAGAAATTGATCTTGAAATATTTTTAGTAGTTTTAGGGGGTGAATTATTATATCCTATATGAATGGTTTCTCTTCATTTTGATAGTCAATATTATAATGTTAACTGTAATCTTTATTTTCATGGGTTAGATAAATAATTGTGATCTAGATTTTTATGTTGATCCTCATCCCCCTAGATGATTTTTCTCTAGAAAAGCTTGGTTATTCATTGACTTTGGACAATTGAAGGTGTGAATTCTCTCTGATGGTTTAAATAATCACATCTTCCAAACCTATGAAGTTTATAAAATAGATAACTATTCCCAAATCTGCATATACTCTTTTGACAATCTACCTCAACTAATGATGGTATTTATTCTATAAATTGAAGGTAGTTATTTTCCTCTTAGTGTGTATTGAAAATTAAATGAGAAATATTTTTAGACCTGTATTCAAAAGGGATAAGTATATGCAAGACACATGAGCAGATGGTATGGGACTATGCCTTTCCATTGAAGTTTTCTTTATGGAATAGGGAGTGGTGAGATCCATTTAAGGTTTTTGAAATTATTATTGTAGTTGTATCAAACTTAATATTGTATTTATCAAATTAAAACACTATGTCATTATCTATGTAGGTAAATTATATAGTTATGGAGCTGATTGTAATGGTAGTGGATTTTCTTTTTGGAGTAGGTATACTGACATATTACTATGTTTGGGTGAGGTGTAGCATTGAGGTAGAAATAAATTATTGTATAGATGGAGAGAGTAATTGAGAAGGAAATGGAATAATTTTTTTTATCATTTCTTTGTTATATCTATTGTACACATGTATCTATTTTTTAGATGACTTCATAGCCCACTTAGGGACATGTGGAGCACTGCTAAAACTCTTAATAATAATTTTATGTGCCAATAACACATATATTAGTTTATCATCTATAAAATATTGTTCTCCTACATGTTCTCCATATCTTTGGTTCTTTTACAATTAAATTATTAAACTCTAATCCTGATATCTCTTGACATGGCTTAATTCTATCAATAACATTTGATTCAATGAAAAGAATACAAATGCCATGATCCACTAAATATTGGGTTCCTTAGATAATTTAAATAAATATGATATTTTTCAATACAATTAAATTACTTATGCTTTGTAAAAACTAAAACTATATATATACTTGTGGTGCTAAAAAAATCCTCATGCATCATGGTAAAAGTAGGCAACCCACTCCTATTTAATAAGCTTTATTTATCTTTGGTGGGATAGTTTTAAAATATTATAATGATTATCTGGGTTTGTTAGTGTGGGATAAAAATTAAAGTCTACCAATAAGTAAATATACACATTATATTATGACATAATATTAAGGTGTTGACTTCCCAATTTTAAGGGAAATGAGAGATTAAGTATTAATGATAACTAGGGTATAATAACTTGGTCATGTTTTGGCATAAGATTGAAATATCTTTAAATAAATTAACATGAGATAAAAGGAAGTTGAGATGTTATTTTTAATAAGAAAACTTTTTTTTATATTTCAATACCTATAAATTTATACTCATAATATAATACATATATATTGATTAATCAAATATATTTTATATTGTATGTGTAAATAAGGCTCTAATATTTTAAAATAGTGAAATCTAATTATTAGTTTACGTAGTTTCAAGGTGTTTTAGAGACATGTTAAATTTGACTGTGTATTCATAATGCTTGTATTGATTGTATCCAATCTATAATATATTTCCTTAATGCATGGTCATTAAATATTCCATAGATATAAAATACATCTAATTGTGTGATCATTTTAATGGTTAAATAATTAAATAAAATGATATGATATATATCATGACACTAGGTGAATTACTATCAATTAGAATTATGATTGTTGTTAATATTTCCACACCCTGTCTCGTTAAGTGGATTTATGCTATAATAAATTATCCTTCTTGTGAGACATTATAAGGTAAAAATTTTAATATTGAAGTTTGAGATCAACTTCATTCTCACAGAACCAATCAAGGATTTATGAGAAATTTAATTGTTAATATTTCACCCATAAATTGTTATTACATAGTTATTTCAATAAATATAACATTAAAAAATATCAAAGTAAAACTTAACGGTGGAAGCCATTTAGAACCGTAATATCAATCCTCATTATTGTGTCAAAACCAAAATAGACCTTATAATGGTTTCAAAATATATTGGACTTAACGATAATCATAGTTCATGAGAAAGGAAACCCTATGCTTTTGTTTGTGCATTAATGAATATTTACCTTCTTTCCATAATTCCAATATACAAGATTACATTAACAAATAATTTTGGTTTATGATTTATTTATTGAGATTATGTAATTTTCATAACGTTAGTTTATTACTTAATGGTTACTTCATAAAAGACATGTTTGATCTATTTATAGAACCATTTCAGCAAGTGAGAAATCAAAATGAAAGTAACATAATATTTATCTTCTACACTTAGTTGTTCTTGGATATATGAACATTAGAGATAACTCAATTCCTTTAATAAGAGGACAAGTGAACTTAGAAATTCACTTTTGTGAATAGAGCACATTTCATGGTATTGATTTGAGAAAAAATATTTCAACCTTTTGTATAGTAATCAATGTAGCATATATGTCTGATTTCATATAATATCTATGATGCATTGTTCAAACATCACTTGACTTGAAATGATTTGGCTTCCTACTCACACTCCAATATGCTCAATTCTAATTATAATTTTACGTATATTCTTTATAAACCTTGGTAATGTCTTATTGGGGTAAGATGAGGTATTATAGTATAAGGACTCTTGAGTCATATAGTTACAAGAGTAGAAGCATATTTACTCTATGGATAGATAACCCATCTATATGTAGGTCAAATATGGGTGTGGTAGTGTATGAGGACACAAGAGTGATGGTGGACATCACTAGTCCTAGATTATACACATTTGATGTGAGTGATATGGTTTTAAAGACTATTGACTCTTCTCTTTGAAATTAAAAAAATGTGTTTATCCTAACCTTCTTGTATGTGCTATTTTATGATAATATTTTGGAGTAAGCATGCACACCTTCAGTACTTTTGGAAAACTACATCTAACCCTAATTTTGTGCATGTAGGTGACATTATAGATTAGTATGGAATCTCGAGGAGTGATCATGGGCATAAGAAACTAACCCTAATATGTTTTCCTTACTGTGACATTTATGATTATCTAAGTGAATTATTGAGGTGATTCTTTGTGGATCATAGAATGTGGATTCCTTCATCATTACTAGTATATGTGTTTTTATGTGAGAGTGATTGGGTAAACACACAAACCTAGAATAGTAAGGTGTTATGATATAAGTAACATGAGTGTGATATATAGCTATGAGATTGATGATCAGAGATTTAGGAGCTTATCTATATCATAAATAGAATTTTCCCTATTTTTATTAGAGTGATAACCTCTTCGATGATGTCATCTCATGGAAGAGACCATCACAAGTGAAAAGAGAACTACATCAAACCCTTATTATGAGGAGTGGATATGTAGGTTACCCCAATTGAAATGGGGGAATTAGGTCTAGATCCTTAGGCTAGGATAGGGTTGACTTGATTTCACATAAATCCT
Source organism: Torreya grandis (assembly GCA_037957365.1). NCBI lineage: Eukaryota > Viridiplantae > Streptophyta > Pinopsida > Cupressales > Taxaceae > Torreya > Torreya grandis. Next base: position 4,131,769 of record JARHVA010000891.1, on the reverse strand, counting down.
TGTGATCGATTGAATTGGTTCTAGTGCTTGGCATGTGGTTTATGTATTGTGCTAATGTCACTAGTGAAGTAGTGAATGTTTAGTGTAACACATTATTCTAAGATTTGTTGTTATTTTATATGTAAACACTAACTTAGTGAACCATGATGATTAATATTTTATTGAATTAAATAAGTATAATTAAGAATACCTTTTGGGTAAATTATATTATATTAAAAAAAACTAGTATGTTTTTTAGTACCTAATCGGAGGGGTTCTTACAATAGCCATATACAATGGCATGCCAAGGGTATGCTTTTTATGTGTGATAACTTGGTAGGTATGATAGTTTCAAACATGGGCCTGAGAATTTTTTAAAACATATGACCAATGATATCCTAATCTAATTATTTGATGGGTAGTAACACTTCCCAGTCCATGACTAGTTACATATTTCCCATGGAAATTATATATCAGTCTAGCTACTTTTTCTTGTTTATGCATCTTAGATATATGCCTTCATGATTTTTTCTATATATTACACTTGATTTCATCATGAAGTTATTGCTTTTCAATTGTAATTCTCTCCTCTAAGTAGGGTTCAAGTGGCCTAGGCACTCATTGTTTATAAAATAATAGACCACATCCAACTACTAGTCATCATTAGTTATATCTTGCACTATATATTGTTGTCAACCTATCTATGGGTCTAATTTATCCATGGCATTACTAAGTCTTTAACCCCATATAATTTTCATTATTTTGAGTTTCAAGTCAAACTCTTAAAGAATAGTCATACACATGCCTCTTCACTTAATAACTCATTTTGCATTAGCATAGCCTTCACATATGGTTTTAACACAAATTCAAATACCTTACTCTAATAAACTTAATGCCTAAATTTTTTGACTATTTTGATTAAATAAAAAGCTTTTTTGTCTATTGTTGAATACCTCAGTTTAACATTTTGAAGTGGAAAGATCATAAATGAGATAATTCTATCATCTCCAACTTATTTATTCTATTTTATGACATCAACACTTGAGTGTTTAAAAGTGAATGAATATATGTAGAATGACTATGTATAGTTGAGATTGATTAGCATATGTGTATTTATAACCAATGTCTTGATTTAGAGAAAATATGATTGTACTTCCATTATCCATTTAATTTTTACTTCCCTATTTAGGATATTATTTATCAATTAGACTAACTCTATAAATCATGACATCAACTTCTTTAAAAAGTTGATATTGTTGAAGAATGACTTCATCTAATGGGATTTTCAAGATTGTCTCTACTCTTTTTGGATATATTAAAATGCCTCATTTTGAGATGATGTGACTAATAAATTTACCTTATATTACTTTAAATATGCACTTCTTTAGGTTTAGGGAGATTCCATGATCTCTACACTTCTTTAATACTACTCTCATATCTTTCTCCATTCTTAAAAAAGGTGTACAAGTCATCCATGTATATCATTATTCATTTATTGATTAGATCCTTAAATACAATATCCATGACATGTTAGAAAGTGGAACCTACATTGATTAGGCCAAATGACAACATTTTCTATGAGAACATACCCCACATGGTTCTAAATGATGTATTGATTTATTCATCATAATTGACCATTACTTGATTATAGCATGAATACTTATCAATAAATGTCATCACTTGAGAGCCATTAAATATCTTTAATACTTCATCTAGTGAAAGTAGTGGGTAGTTATCATTTTTTGAGGCTTTGTTCAGGTTTTAGAATTCCCCAAAAAAAATTATCTGTTTATTCTTCTTTTGAAATGGCACCAAATTAGCTACCGATGTGGAGTGTCTAACATGAAATATGATACATACTATTGGGTAAATATTTTGTCAATTAGTTAACTGATGAGCACAATAGGTTGTGTTAACCATAGCAAGGGAGATTGGTCAACAAGATGTGCAAGTTTACCACATCAAGAGGGGATAAATCTCTCCTCTCATCAAGGGGAGGTTCCCTAAAAGTATGAAGGGTTATATGTATGTATATATATATATATATGCAAAAAATAACACTCAAGGTAGGATAACACCATCCATCTCTCTTTTTTTAGAGATGATGCTCATAGACAAAGGAAAAATCTAGGTGAAAACATTGAAGGCACTTCTCTTCTTTCAGAAGTGGTCTTATAGGAAAAAAAAAGAGTTCTTTTAGGTAGTGACAAGTAACTGGTAATAGGGGCGTAGTAACTAGTAGACTGAGATCTAGCACAAAGTCTCCACCTCGACTACCCAAGAGTGAAATACGAAAGACAATGAGGGCATAAAGTCATCCGAAGGTATTTTACACAGAAACATAAAAAGACAAACACACTAAAGTCAATTGTAGACAACACAAAGTCTTCCCATAGTTGGCTTTAGGACACCTTCTTGATTATCTCCACTAGCTCTACTTATTTCATTAACTAGATAAGAATGCATCTAGAAGGTAGACATAAGACAATCTCTTAAATGACATAAGCCATGATAACACAAAGTCTAAAATTAACTTTCTTTCTCATTAAAACCAAGAAATATTATTAACAACTTGGGCTCAAAGTCTCAGTGATAACCTCTCAATTTTGGTAGAGTTTAGCTTCTATTAACCAAAAAAATCTTTCCAGTGAAAAGAAGAGATTTACAAGATATAGTAGCCCAGAAGGACTTGGCACTCTTTTCCATGGAATGACCCATGTTTTATTTTATTTTTTTAACATGTCTTTATTTTTGACAAAGGACCATGCCAGAACAAGGTGGCTACCTTAACTATGGCATGTCAATTCATCTCAAATGTCTCCTTCTAGGTCTGGGTCATCTAGTTTGTCACTTGATGTCTGTACAGCTGTCCATTTCACCTTTACTCCAAGGGAGACAAATAAGGTGTTCCTTCAATAATTTAAAGATTGAAAATCTAGTTTGTAGACTGTTCCAGCTATTGTAATAACTATTGAATAGATATTTCCCTCTTTGTCTCTTCTTGGTTTTGTCTTTTTCCTGGAATCTGAGCTCTTGAGGTTATATTCTAAGCTTTTATAGCTCTTTCAGATCCTTCTCTCAATGGTTCTTCCCTTTGGAATTTTGGCCTTTGAATTCATTTGGGTTCGTGCTCAAGCCTTCAAAGATCAACGGCTATTTCATTGCTGTGAATTTGACATCTTTGGGCCTGTCATCATTTGAAAGCCAACGGCTAGTTTGTGATACTCAACTTTGATGTTTGCATACCCATCATCCTCCTTGGAAATTCTTTTGAGTTTCTTGTTTGATCCTTCTTGAAGGGGAGAAATCCCTTCAGGTTTAGCTGAGAGTCCCCCGTAAGGGTACCTACCCTTTGGGGTCCTTCTGGCTCCTTGGTTTATCCTCAAGCGGTCTTTAGCTTTAATTCCTTCAAACAAAATGTCTGAAGGAATTTATTCAAAAAATTTATCTGAAAGAAATCTTCCTTTTCCTTAACCATTTATTCACTAGGCTTCATCCTTTAGTCAGGCCAATTCCTTCAAATAAAATTCTGAAGGAATTCCTTCAGACTTTTTGTCTGAAGGAACCATTTTGCTACTAAAAATCCTCCTGAAGGAATTCCTTTATTCGTTTGGCCTTTGAAATGGTCTAGCTACTCCTCACCTACCCTCTTTAAGGGCTATTTGACCTCTAAGGTTGCCTTTTGGAAAATTTTCAAGGGTCCATTTTGGCTACCAAGTGCCCTCTGCAAGGGCACTTATCCTTCAGGCTCTTGGAAGACCATCCTTTGAACTTCTCAATTGAAATCACCTAAGTGTTGAGAACCTATTTCTTTCTTATAGATTCCATAGAAACCAACCTGTAGAGTCCATAGAAATGAGTTTGTAGAACTGGCAAAGTCTATAGAAAAGAGTTTGTAGATTTCTTCCTATAGAGTCCATAGATTTCTTCCTACAGAGTCTGTAGAAATGAACTTGTGAAGTTTGTAGAACTGAGTCCATAGAAATGAGTCCATAGAAATAATCCTACAGATTCCATAGATTCTTTCTTATAGATTTCATAGAAATGAGTTTTTATAACTTAGCCTATAGAGTCTGTAGATTTAAGCCTGTGGAGTCCATAGATTTGAGTCTGTAGAATTTTTCCTATGGAGTCTATAGAAACACATATGCGGAGTCCATAGAAATGTCTCTGTAGGGTCCCTTAGTTGCAAAAGTTTTGGAAAATAGAGAAATCGAAGGATTATAACAATTTTTGAGAAGGTAATAGAGAATTTTTGGCTTGTAAGACCAAAAATAGTTCATGTGTTGTCCCAAAAATGAGTGACAGACTTTGGGAACAATAGCTGGCTCCAGTTGGGGAACTTCCTTCAGTTGAAATTTTGAAGTAGTTGAGGGGACTAAAAACTAGAATATCTAGTGCTTTGGAGTGTGCCATTGGGATATGGAGTCATGTCAACCAAAAAAGAAAGGTGCCAAAAATGAAAATGAAAAGGAAAAGCATGAAAAAGAACTAAAGACTATACAAATATACATATGTATAGATGATCTTATCTGATACTTCAAGAGTTGAAGTGTTTTAGATGTTTCCCATTATGAGGCAAAGAAAAGAGCATGCCATCTTGGTAATTCAACAAGAAACTATTTTCACCATTGAGCTCATGGATAGTGAACATTCCTCTCCACAGGGAATCAAACTTCCCATGCATTCTTTTTGGTTCTCTTCTCTTGTCCCATAATAGGACTTGATCTCTAATCTAGAAATCCCAAGTTTTTACTTTCTGGTCAAAGAGATTCTTCACCAAACTTTGATGACCAACAACTTGGTCCACCACCATAGTTCACTACTCATCCAACTTAGTCAAGCACATGATCCTTTTGTCAATGGAGCTTTCATATGTCTGATCTTTTACTTCCTTTGCCAATTTTAGTGCTAGCAATTCTAAGGTGCTTGGTATCTCTACATTTAGACCATAAAAAAGTTAGAAAGGTGACAAACCTATCACCCTCTTGGGTGTAATTCTATTTGCCCATAAAGCATCAACCAATGCTTTATGCCATGTTCATTGGTTATCATCCACCAGCTTCTTGATGATGGTCACCAGGTTCTTGTTGCTCGATTCAACTTGACCATTCCCTTGTGGGAAATAATCAAAGAGTGAGAGAGGGTAATCCCATAGTAAAAATAAAACTAAGTGATCTCATGAGAAGAGAAATAGACATCATTATCTATTATAATTTTGGTTGAGACCCCAAACTTGGAAATGATGTTCTCTTTGAAGAAATCACATACTAATTCTGAAGTAGCATGCTTGGCTGGAATTACTTCCACCCATTTGGTGAAGTAATCTATGGATGTGAGGACATAATCATGTCCAACACTTGAAGATGGGTTTACAACACCAATGAAATCAATTCTCCATTGCTGAAATGGCTCTTATATCACCACTAGCTTGAGAGGTAGAGCAGCTAACTTAGGTCTTCCCATGAACTGTTGGCATAGTTCACACCTCCGTACACATTTGTATGCATCCTGAAACAAAGTAGGCTAGTAATACCTGGCTCTAAGAATCTTGTGGGTAGTTACAGGAGTATAAAAATGTACTCCATAGGCTAGATTGTGGAAGGACCTCAAAAATTGGTTCTGTTATTCTTTATCCACGTAGCAAAGGAACACTCCATCAAGGCTCCTCTTGTATAGGCCATTGTCCTAGAGGACAAAATTGGCAACTTTCAATTTGACAGTCCTCCTTTCTTTATGAGACAAGTGGGTAGGACACTCACCATAAGTAAGGAAATGAGAAATACTTAAATACCACTCATTCATGGTCGAGACAAAGAGGACTGTTGGCATGTCTTCTACTTCTTTTTCTTCATACCCTACTTCTTCAGGTCTATTGTCAGCAATCAATTGATAGAGGCCTTTTCTTCTCACAAGCTTCACCAATTTGATAACTAGATCAAACTCCTAGTTTTAGCAATCCAATTCCCCCTTTTGGTTCCAAACTCCTACTGAGTTAATATAGATTTGACTATGGTATAAGGAACTAGGGTAGTAATGCATGAATTGAGGATGTAGAAATGGAAATGCTTCATAGCCTTGACCACTGCATAAGCATGCTTCTCCGTGTTTGAATACTTTAGCTTATGAGATTTGAGAGGATAACTCATGAAATATATGGGAGATTCCATACCTTCTTCATTCTATTGAACCATATTTATTGAAAGTGTGTATTTAGAAGCATAAATATACATGATGAAATACTTGGTATAATCTAGACAAACTAGAATTGGTGCATGGGCAATAGCTATCTTGATATCCCATAATGCCAATTTGCCTTCTTTAGTCTATCTGAAAGTGGCCTTTCCTTTCATCATATCCATAATATGACTAGTCTTCTCAGTGAACTCAGGGATGAACCTTCATAAAAAATTAACTTTTCTAAAGAAAGAGTGAACTACAGTCTTACTCATGGGTAGAGCAAGTTTCTGGATGGATTTGACTCTCTCTCTGAGTCAATATTTATGCCTTCTTAAGATATAGTGTATATGAGAATATTCCCTTCTATCACTCCAAAAATAGTCTTCTTGGGATTTATCGAAATGCCATTCTAGCAACAACATTCTAGCACTTGTTGTAAATGGCACACATGATCAGGGTAATGCCTAGAAAAGATGGTCAAGTCATCAAGGTACACCATAATGAACTTACCCATTTCATTTTTGAAATCAAGGTCCATTGCTCTCTAGAAAGTGGTGCCAACATTTATCAGGCCAAAAGGCATTCTCTGATATGCAAAGGTGCCCCAAGGTGTGGTGAAGGTAGTCTTATGCTAGTCTGATTCACTAACTTCAACTTGATTGTATCCTAAGAAGCCATCTAGCATTGATAACATCTTTGAACCGGTCACTATTTGAAGTACTTGGTCCATGATGGGCAAAGGATAGTTATCCTTTAAGGATGATTGATTCAAATTCTTGAAGTCTACACAAAGGTGAATTTTTCCATTCTTTTTTCTCATAGGTACTATGTTGGAAATCCATGTGGAATGATGGATTGAGAAGATTATCTTAGCATTCAACATTTTTTGTATTTTAGATAGAATAGTACCTAATATCTTTAGATTGTACTACCTATATTTTTTCTTGTAAGGCGTCAAATCATCCTTGAGAGGAATTTTATGGCAAATTTCTTTAGGCCTGAGCGACTTCAAATCATCATAAGAGTATGATAGGACATCTATGTACTGGCTAAGCAGAGCAATGAACTTGAACTTTTCTTCTGAGTGTAGCACTTTCCAATATTCACCATCTTGGGATTTTCTTTAGTACCTAGATTTATATGATCAAACTCTTGAGAAGAGCTTGAATCCATTTACTGTTGTTTGATGAACCTGTCATGCTTGTCAAACAACTTCTCAAGGGAGACCAATCCTTTGGGAATTCTAATCCCTTTAAGTTGTAGTAATTCTTCACCTACATTTGAACTTGATTCAAGGGCTGGTTCACTGCCTTCAAAATGGAGCTATTCAAAGCTACCTTTTTGTTCTAGGAAGGCAATGATCTGGTTGTCACCATTAAATAATTGCCAATAATTGGCATTGTCAAGCAAACTTGGCTAAAAGACGAATTCGATAGTGCACTTGTCTCCCTTAAAATTAGGGTGAGGGACCAAAAGAGTTGCTAAAATAGCCAAAGCATTTGCTCAATTATTAAATTCCCTAAGAACTACAGAGATACTGAAAGCATCTAAACTTTTAATTTGATCCCAAACCAGATTGTGGTAATGGCACAATCTCTCATTTTTGGTCTGGTACAAGTTTCTCACCTGACAAACCACTAGTTCAACATCTCCTTTAGCATGAAGGAGCTTGACACCTTTGTCTTGAGTGGCCTTCAATCCAAGCAGTAGTGATTCATATTCAGTAGTATTGTTAGTATTGCTAAACTATAATTTGTATGATGAAGGAAATATATCTCCTTGAGGAGATATCAACACAATCCTAACTCCTAAATTGGAAGAGGAATAACTGCCATTAAATTCTAGTATCCATATATCATCAAAAGCTGAACTTACCTTAGATTTTTCTTTGCTTGGAAGGGGAATTCTTCTACATTTACACCATGCTCTATTATGTCTACTGCTACTCCTTCTGAACCAATTTTTAGACTATTATTTTCATAATTTTCATTAGCTAAAACATGAACATCCTCCATGGTCAAGAAATAATTACCCATGCCTGAAGACTCAAACAGAATTTGAGCTTCAGGCACTGATGTTTTAGTGACCATATATTTTGCTTCCTTCTTAGGGAGAAATCTCTGCATGATACATTTAACTAGGATCCTTGCTTCAAACAAGTCCATGCTTAACTCACCACCAACATCCTTACATAAATTTCATCTAAGAAGAATGTCATATGAGGGGGGGGATGTTAGCCACCAGGATTGTCATCTTGATTCTTTTATCTGGGAATGTTGCAAATGCAAATTGGGCATCCTCGATTTGTCCTAGCAATGGCACTTATTTTTTCTCAATGGAGAAACATCTCTCAAATGTCTTGGTCAGTTTAAGACCAAGGGATTCAGTTACTTTGGTAGGCATGACATTTTTTGATTCACCTGAGTCTATGATGCAGTTGTTCAGTTGATGTCCATTTATCAACAGGGAGACATAGAATGGTTCAATCCTTCTAAGAGTATCAGGAGTAATGACAAGGTTATTCTAGGTGGATGTGCGAGTGACCTTTAGAGTAGCTGGTCTTATAGGGATGGTTTTATTCCTCACACATTCCACTAACTTATCCAACTGCTAAGGGTTAGATTTTCAAAATTCAAATTCAGACATTTGGATCTTAGTTTTCTTGACATGATCAATTACGTCAAATGTCTGAAATGAATTATGAAGAGGGGAAGGGAGTTCATCCTTCTAGTTTTTAGGAGGAGGAGGACTGATCTATGAATTTGTAGTTGAAGGTGAAGGCAAGTTTGGAGAACTTATTTTTTAGTAATCACCAGGTTCTTTGGCTAGAAAGGCAGAGAAGTTCCTCATTTGGCAATATAAATTGTAGGTTGGGGTTTCTCCTTTGTCTTTTCTTTATCAACTTTCTAGGCTGACTGGTTTGTAGACCATGTGAAAATAGCATATGATCCCTCAATTACTTTACCTTCACTTCTGGGTTCATCCTGTTAATTTAGGAAACTAATGTTGGAGTCGCTAGCTAGTTCTTCTTCTCCTTATGTGAAGAGATTATCATCATCTTCTTGATTTAATTTAGGCTAAAAGGAGAAATCTAATTCTACTTCAAGGTATCCAATTGTTGAATTGGTTAGAGGTGCTTCAATGGCCAATTTTCCATGATTGGGAGGAAGATAGTTTGGCTGCCCTTGATTCCTAGTAGCATTGCCTTGGTATGCCTGATTAGGGAATGTCCTTGGTATATCTTTATATGAAGGAGTAGATGACATCCCTTGGGCCATTTACTTTCTAAGAGAAAGCAACACATTTTCTAATTTTTGCACCATTGGATCAGTGGTGCCTATAGGTGAGTATTCCAAAGATGAAGAGGATTTACCTCTGTTAGGATCTCTCCTTATCTTTCCTACCAAGATAAGGTCATCTTCCACTTCAGTAGCCAAGTCTTGAGTAGTAACAAGGTCTATGTGGTTAGTTCATCTCAGTAGAAAACTCACTTTAGGTAGCTATGAGTTGATGAAGAAACATTTGAGATTCTTAGGTGTAGGCTGAGCAATGGTAGGAATTTGATTCCTCAGCTTGTCAAACTTGGCAATGAAATCCCTCATAGGTTCATGAGGTTCTTTCTTCATTTGTGTGAGCTGGGCTAGTAGGGCATGTGCATCTTTTGTAGGCTTAAACCTTGCTTTAAACTTGGCTTTGAGTGTGTTCTAATTAGTTACTAACTGAGCCTATAGGTGGTAGAACCAGTCTGTAGTAGCACCTTACAATGTTTCCACAAATAGCCTGACTACCACATCCTCAAAATCCATGCATATCACACCACAGGCTATGCTAAAGGCTGTAATGTGTTCATTAGGGTGAACTCTCCCATCACCAAAGAATTTAGGGAAATTCTTCTTTGAACTGAGTGGAAGCTCATGTAGGGGTGGATTTAAATTTAGTGGGCCAAAAGAGTTACCCCATTGGCCTTAAATTGCCATGATTGGATTATGGAAAGTAGGGATAACAAATCTAGGTGGAGTATGTATAGGCAAAGCTCTAGTGATAGTAGAAAAATAAGGTATGCCTTGTATTGGTGACCTGGTACAAATGGGAAGAACACTCCTAGATCATTGAGCTTGAGGTTGTGGAGGAAATAAATCAAAATTTCCTTGTTGCACCAACTCAAAAATTGGGTCAACAACACCTTGGGTTCTCTAGCTTTTGGTATAGCGTGGAGTTGCCAGATTGTAGAATAAAAATGGAAAAAAATTGGTCCTGCTTCAGCTTGAAGCTTGAGGCTTCAAATAGTTTGCAAACCAAATTATATAATAGAAATAGATAAGGCTAAAATGATAATGGGTAAGACCTAGATGAGAGTCACCAAAATATATAATGGATAAGGATAGGAACTACTTGTTTGAATCCCCAGTGGAGTCGCCAAAAAATTATTGGGTGAATATTTTGTCAATCAGCTAACTGATTAGTAAAATAGGTCATATCAACCATAGCAAGGGAGTTTGGTTGGCCAGATGTGTAGGTTTACCACATCAAGAGGGGATAAATCTCTCCTTTCATCAAGGGGAGTCTCCCTAAAAGTATGAAGGGATATATATATATATATATACATAAATATATATACATACATATATATATATACATATATATATATATATACATATATACATATATACATATATATACATATATATATATGTGTGTGTGTATGTGTGTGTATGTATATATATATATGTGTGTGTGTGTGTATATATATATATATATATATATATATATATATATGTATGTATACAGAAAATAACACTCAGGGTAGGATAACACCATCCATCTCTTTTTTTAGAGATGATGCTCACAAACAAAGGAAAAATTTAGGTGAAAACATTGAAGGCACTTCTCTTCCTTTAAAAGTGGTCTTACAGGGAATAGCAAGAGTTCTTTCAGGTAGTGACAAGTAATAGGTAATAGGGGTGTAGTAACTAGTAGACTGAGATGTAGCACAAAGTCTCCACCTCGACTGCCCAAGAGTGAAATATGAAAGACAATGAAGGCAAAAAGTTGTTCCAAGGTCTTTTACACAAAAATAGAAAAATACAAACACACTAAAGGCAATTGTAGATAGCACAAAGTCTTCTCATAGTTGGCTTCAGGACACCTTCCTGATTATCTCCACTAGCTCTGCTTATTTTGTTAACTAGATAAGAATGCATCTAGAAGGCAGACATAAGAACAATCTCCTAAATGACACAAGCCATGATAGCACAAAGTCTGAAAGTAACTTGCTTTCTCATTCAAACCAAGAAATATGACTAACAACCTAAGCTCAAAGTCTAAGTGATAGCCTCTCAATTTTGGCAGAGTTTAGCTTCGATTAACCAAAAAAATCTCTCTAGTGAAAATAAGAGATTTACAAGATATAGCTGCCTAGAAGGACTTGGTGCTCTTTTCCATGGAATGATCCATGTTACATTTAATGTTTTGAATTCATCTTCAATTTTGTCAAAGGACCATGCTAGAATAGGGTGGCTTCCTTAACCATGGCATGTCAATTCATCTCAAATGTCTCCTCCTGGGTCTAGGTCATCTAGTTTGTCACTTGATGTCTATGCAACTATCTATTTAACCTTTACTCCAAGGGAGACAAAAAAGGTATGCCTTAAATTTTTTCAAGCTTGAAAATCTACTTTGTGGACTGTTCTAGCTACTGGAATACCTACTACATAGATATTTCCCTTTTTGTCTCTTCTTAGTTTTGTCTTTTCCTGGAATCTGAGCTCTCAGGGCTATATTCTCAGCTTTACTAGCTCTTTTGGCTCCTTCTCTCAATGGTTCTTCCCATTAGCATTTTGGCCTTTGAATGCATTTAAGTCCATGCTTAAGCCTTTAAAGATCAATGGCTATTTCATTGCTATGAATTTGACGTCTTCGGGCCTGTCATCATTTGAAATCCAATAGCTAGTTTATGATACTCAACTTTGATGTTCACGTACCCATCATCCTCGGCAATTCTTTCAAGTTTATTTTTTGATCCTTCCCAAAGGGGAAAAATCCCTTCAGCTTTGGCCAAGAGTCCACTGCAAGGGTACTTACCCTTCGGGGTCCTTCGAGCTCTTTGGTCTATCCTTAGGCGGTCTTCGGCTTTAATTCCTTTGAAAAAAATGTTTGAAGGAATTCCTTCAGACAATTTTTTTGAAGAAAATATTCCTTCACCTTAACCATTTATTCATCAGGCTTCATCCTTTGATCAAAAAAATTCCTTCATTCAGGCCAATTCCTTCAAAAAAAGACTGAAGGAATTCCTTCAGACTTTTTGTCTGAAGGAATTGCCTTCACCATTTTATCATTGAAAATCCTCCTAAAGGAATTCCTTTGTTCGCTCAGCCTTTGAAACGGTCCAGCTATTCCTCACCTACCCTTTGAAAGTGTTGTCTAACCTCCAAGGTTGCCTTTTGAAAAAGTTGTAAGGGTCCATTTTGGCTCCCAAGTGCCCTCTGCAAAGGCACTTGTCCTTTAGGCTCTTGGAAGACCATCCTTTGAACTTCCCAATTGAAATTTCCTAAGTGTTGAGAACCTATTTATTTCATACAGAGTCTATAGAAACCAACCTATAGATTCTGTAGATTTCTTCCTATAGAGTCCATTGAAATGAAGCTACGATGTTTGTATAACTGAGTCCATAGAAATGAGTTCGTAGAAATCATCTTTTAGAGTCCATAGATTCTTTCTTGTAGAGTTTGTAGAACTTAGCCTATAGAGTTCATAGATTTAAGCTTGTGGAGTCCGTAGATTTGAGTCTGTAGAATTCTACCTATGGAGTTCATAGAAACACATATGCGGAGTCCATAAAAATGTATCTGCAGGGTCCCTTAGCTGAAATTTTTTTGGAAAATAGAGAAATTGAAGGCTCAGAACAATTTTTGAGAAGGGAAGAGAGAATTTTTGGCTTGTAAGACCAAAAATAGTTCATGTGTTGTCCCAAAAATGAGTCATAGACTTTGGGAATAACACGTACTAAAAATAATTTTGGCACTTCCTTCAATATCAAAGGCTCTAGTAATAGATTTACCAATATTTGTCTCTAATGAAATGGTTTGAATCTTGGCTTGAGAGGGATAAAATGAGATAAAATATAGGTGTTTAAGACTTTCATGTATTTTTATCTCCATGATATAACATCCTTGAAGTCCTCTAGGGATTGAATTAATCCTTGTTTTTCCCTTTGGATACATGTTGTGCCTAGAAGCACATTTTTTGATTCATTGACATTGCCTAAATTTCAATGATGGTTTAGCATACCATTAACATGGGTTTTTTATCCTTTTCAAATTGATAATCCATGTCAAATAGTCTTTCTAGTGATACCACACCCCTTTTTTTACTATTGGTTTCAAATTGATCACCCCTTCCTCATTCAGTTTAGACTCTTCTCGATCATCTTCCTCAATGATCTAAGACTCAAATGCATTGGTGTTTGTGATGAATTCAGTGATATGATGATAATAATCAAATACATAGAAGTTTTTATATTATTGAGAATGGAAGGAGTAGAGGCTAACTCTATTGAGAACCTTCTCAACTTGGAGTTAGCTATTGGTTCTAGAGTGCTCACAACTATTGTAAATGCATTTGTTGTATAGTTTATTCTATGAGGTTGTGTTTGAATATTGAATACATCAGATCATTCTATTAAATTCCACACGTAGTTATTCTATCTATATATACACTTGTCATTATAAGCATACTAGATTCTAAATTACTCAACTACCAATTCTAAATCACCAAGCAACTCGATATTATTAACCTTCTACTTTAAAGCAAACTAGAAACCATGAACTAATGCCTCATATTTAGCCACATTATTCATGAAAGAAAATTATATGTGAAATGCAAAAAAGTATGAATTACATTATGGGTTATAGATATCAACATTGGTACTAGACCCACTCTTTGACTTAGATTCATCAAATTTCAAAGTCCACAAGTGGTTTTTAGCTATGTATAATAGATTCTGAAAGGTGGGTGTGGCTAAAATATTGATCTCTTTTATCATTTTCTCAATGCCAAGTGGGCATGTACTTTATTTATCAACTAATAAGGATATTTTGGTTGGGTCCTTTGTAGCATAAGTAGGCATAAGGGATATCTAGAATAGTTATTTTCTCATTTAAAGAGTTTGAAATTCCTTTATTCTCACTTGGATCAACATATTTCACACCCTCATATGTTATTGAAATACTAGAGAATGAAGGTATATTAGGTACAAAGAGGATATCCTCCTCATATAGATGATATAACTCCTCAAATTCTAATTTTTATTATATGTTCAACATATTAATGTTGTGTTTCTTAAGGTTTTTCTTCTTTCTCAAGTATGTATACCGCCGGGTCAGATTCTTTATACAAAATCTCATTCATCTTGTTATATTCAATGATCATATGTGTCATTTTTAGAAATCTTTAAATTCATATATAATTGGGTATGACATGCCATGGGATCTACATATGAGATAAATTAGATGCTATGTATTTTTCTATATTCTTGATCAATATCTACTTAAAAGCATACCATATGCATCAGGTATATCCACTACCTAAATATCAATAAATTATTGCACTCTTGGATCATAAACCAAGTGTATATGAATGTTTTCAAGTTCACCAACCACTCTAAACTTTGATTTTTCTAATTAAACAACTTTTTAATTTGAATTGGCAGGAGTTAGACCTACTTTATGGAAATTTTCATAGGGCATCACATTGCTAGAAGCACCTAAATCCACCAAACAATTGTGTAGGTTTTTACCAAAATTTTGGATTATTAGGATAAAGGGAGGATTTTCTATTTTTATTTGTAAATTAAAATGTGAGAACACAATATATTATTAGCTTCTTTCCTTTTAGTATCAGATACTTATTTTATTAACATGTCAATTTGGTTATAAATTTAGAGTAAACCAAACATTGTTATATTGGCCTTAGTTTTCTTTAGGTCATCTACAATACTATATATATGTTTATTTTATTCCATCAGTTTGTTATTTTTTGGTGGTGTAAATTTTTTTTGGTGATAAGATGTTATAGGTATATCAGGTGGAAATGGATTGTTAATAAATTTCTCATCAGGTCGAACTTGAATGTTTTTAGGAGTAGAGTTAGTTAACATATTTTGAATTTTACTCCTCAACTAGTAGTTATTTCCTCTTTCAAATTATTTAAACATGAACCTTATCTAAGTTTTTCTCAAGCTCATTTCCACTCTCAGACTAAAATTTTTAAGTTTTCAAGACTAGAGATATACCAAGGTTTCCTTTTCCTTTATTAGAATTATTGTTTTTAGGTGTAGGAACTATGTTTAGGTTGTTCATCTCCTTTTGGAAGATGTTTGAGTCCATACAAAATTGGGGATACTTGATTCCAACATGATAAACAATGTTATGTAACCTACACTATGTGAAAAATTCCATATCATCCAAATTCATTGTGATTGAATCACTATTACTATTTATATAATTTGCATTATCAAGTGGACTAGGCACTCCACCATTGTTAGGCCTCATGTTATGTTGCCTATTGGTTCTCTGAAAGTTGAAATTTATATTTTATGTTGGATTATTTTTTATTTTGGTTGGTGTTATGAAGCACCATATTATGTAAATTAACCATATATTTTTTAACCTTTAAACCATTTTCTACAAATTTTCTACTTTTGGGTTCACAATATCATTTTGTTGATTTCCAATTTTCAACTGTGGTTTAACCATAAGTGTAGTAGCATTTACAAACACATGGGAAGTAGGATTTTTTTGTTTAGGAGAATTATTAATAGGTGTCTAGTTATTCAGAAATGATGGGATAGCCTATTGTTTGCTAGTAAATGCAACATAAACACTAGTTCTAGGCATGGTAGCAGTGTTGTTATAGGCAATGGGGAGTAAATATTAGTTGTTTACCTATACAAAAATTTGATTGGGAGGCATATAAAGTTTACCATTGGGAATATAATTCATATGCATTATATTTTAGACTAGATTTAGGTTTGCATATAGGGCACCCAAGATTAGATTCATCAATAGAGTATTGTGTTAAAGAGCATGGTTGATCATTGGAATTTGATTATAAGCAACCGGTTGGCCAATTGAAGGTCAAAGGCCAAATTCATAACCTTTTGGTGTTATATGTTTTTAAATCTAGATAGCCTCATTTTAAAACAAAGATAATGATAAAAGGGAGACCAAAGTTATTTTGATGAATATGGAAGTCGTTAAATTCAAATCTCTCAGGTATGTCTGTGTGGTGGCCACATTAATTTGTGTATACTCATATTTTAAACTTTGATAAATATTTTGGAATCATGCATTGAAGACATTAATAGGTTTTTTATCTCCCTAAAACATCAAAAAAGTGATGGTATAGGATAGTCAAATCAATGTGGCAACTTGAAGTGATTAATGAATATAGTTTATAAATCATTCCAAGAAGTGATAGACCTATTTGGTATCACAAATCGCATCCATAGGCCATTTAATCCAAATTTTATGGGAATAGGGTACAATATACATCCTCATGATTAATTTGGGTTTGGATAATAATGTCCTTGAATGCTTGAATATGTTCTTTGGTAGTGTGGATTCCACCATGCACATACCTACGGTATAAATTTTCTAGATTTTTTGGTAAGTCTTGGGTAATCCATGAAATGTTGATAGAGTAGTTACCTCCACCAATCAAAGCTTGGGTCATTTGTGGGTTTTGAGGGGTAGCAAAAAGATTAGAAAAAGGAACTATAGAAGTGGTGGGTTAACTACTAGTTGATTGAATGTGTTTGATTTCCAATTTTCCTTTTTTCACTTCAAGTTTTATATGTTTAAAAGGATGTAAAAATTAAAATTTATCCCCAAGGGTATTTTATTTGGTGATAATTTTTCTATTTTATAGCTTGATGTTTACAATTCTTTAGCATTGGCAATGCTTCTAAAGTATCAAAATTTGAAATTTTGGGTTTAAAATTTTAGTTTTATATATTTTAATGTTAGGGTATATTTATAGTTATAATTATGTTGATGAGTTGTTTATCACACCAAATTAGGAGGGATAGGGACCATCCAATGTTTATATCTGCTAGTTCATCTCAGACTAGATATCATTAAATTGGTTCATTAAAAAATGTTCTATATAAAATACCTTTGCTAGTTATGGAATTTCAAACTTTATTTTAGCCTTTGACATATGAGAGGGATAAACAAATTTATTTATCTCATTTTTTGGTTTTCAATTGTGTTTTGGAGAACAATGAAACATGTATACAATGTTTTCCAAATAAACCAATTTTTTATGTGGAAGGAAGTGTAGTTGATTTTTAAACATTCATTACATACATATTCATTAAACAATGTATTAATGGAAATAAATGACTTTAACAATCAAGATAAAATGAGAGAATAATATTTCATTATAAACTAATCTAACCCTAGATTAACTGATTTAATAAAAAAGAGAAAAATAAAGAAGATCATATTAAAATGTGACTAAATTTGATCCATTTAAAAAAATGCAACCCATAAAATTGATTACCTACCTAGCCAAAAAACACACAACCACCAATAGGAATGATGCAAGATTATATGGAAAAATAAGCCAGGAATAGAAATAACACATCTTCCATTTACACGCATAAGAAAATGAGAATAATATTTTACAAATTCATTTAATAATGATATTCATTTCAATAGGACAATGTTTGGGTTTACACTCACTAATTATTTAAAAAATTTAGTAACATAACAATAGTGCCAAAGAAAATAAAGGGATGGAATTACACTACAAAGAAAAAAAGTGTTTAGTTTTATATCTCCTCATTTAGAATCAATAAGAGTCAACACTTTGAAATGACCCTGAGCTAGCTATTTATAACAAATTTGGTCAATGGATGGAAAAGGTGTTCCCTAAAAAATGAAAAATTACTTTAATTTGAACTTGAGTTGTATTCCTCCCCAAAAGCAATCTCCTTATACTTTATCTCCATTCACACTTGTAAAGTAGATAAAACTAGTTATTTTTTGGCATGTGTGAATAAAAATGACATTCAAATCAATTAGAAAACACTTTATAAAATTAGTCATATTAATGTGAGAATAATTTTTTGGGAGGAATTTCTCATTAAATGGACTATGCCATATAGACTATGCCAAAACTAGATTTCCAATGTTGTAGATGGTTCACAAAATAGACTCTTGGTGTGTAAGATATGGGCAAAAATACGTCCTAGGGCCATTAAAGTCTTTAAAATCAAAAACATTGAGTTAGGGAGAAAAAATTCATTAATTTCTCTAAAATTATTTTAAAAAGGTAATAAATTTTGAAAATCACATGATCGTGATTTTATGTGTTGTAGGGATAGTCCAAATGACCCTTGGCCATGCAATCATGTGACACAAGGTAATCACATCTACACACTTATAAGGGCTTACATACATAACCTCCACTGGTTCATTTTTGCATGTGTGAGGGATAGGATGGTGCATTCACATACCTAGGAGGGCTTGGTAGGTCAACCTCCACCCATATGTCTACATGGTTGATGACCATTGTGCCTGTGCACTTGAGGAGAGTGGTTGGCCAACCTTTGTCACCATAGATACATAGATACAATCCAAGATTAACCTAAAAATTTTAATTCATAAATATTTTATTGGAAAAAAAAATTGGTATAAATTTGGAGCTCATAAGGAGGTTTCATGGAAACCATGGTTTCCATAAACCATTAAACTTTTTGATTTTTGGCTTCAAACAAGCATGAGCATTTAAAAAGCCTTTTAGATTCATTTTTTCACATTTTTCCATTTAAAAATCCTTTTCTTTTTTTGTTTTCAAATGAATATTTTTTAGATAATTTGAATTCATATGAAGGTTCAATATCCTTGGATTATGTCACTTCATTGAGATAATAGAGGGTTGAGATGGTGTTTTCAGGTAAAGTGGTAAACATGAAAGTTATTTATAAGAACCCAATATTTCAAAAAAAGGTAATTTTAAGGTTATAAGATACACACAAACCTTGATACATGTAGTCAAATTAGGGATACAAGTGAAAACAATTAAGTGATTAAGACATTCAAATGTAGATTAGGAAGCAAGACTCCATTTTAGCGTGAAGTACTAAACATGAAATTTTATTACACAGATGTGGTATTTATAATAGAAGTGGTTGTGGGTATAATTTTGAAATTAAAACCAAGTATAACACCAAATATCTTATTGAGTGCTATTACCGATGAGTCGTTAGTGCAAGTGGGAGTTGATACAAAAAATAAAAAGAGGTTCCTTGATTTTGAAAGAAATGAGGAAGTGTTGTGTGAGTAACAACATGATGGTTTATGAATAACTAGTGAAATATTATAGATGTTGGTGTAATATTTATGTGAATAAGTTCCTTAATAGTGAATTATTACCTATAAAATTTATTTAGACTTAAGTTATGTACTACAAGGTTTGTATGTAATCAAAATTGGGAATAATAGATATAATGCTCTCAATGTGGAATTATGATTCTAGTGATTTTTGATGTGGAATCATCCCACTAAAAAAAAGGTTTTGAAATTTTTTATATATTGATGTATTTTAAAATACTTAGAAATGGGTCTCATTAGGGACATATTTTTACCTTCCTATATCTTTCGATTTTACAAATTAGTTGTTATCAGGGAAGAAAATAGGAGATGGGGCTAGGACACTAGAATAATGCACTGTGGTCCCCTAGGTTTATCTTTTACAATGGGTGATTTCATCATTTTTAGGGTTAGATAGGGCCTAGAATATGTCTAAGGTTGATAATAATAGGGATTAGTACATTCAGGGGTCATTTATTAGCTTAGAAGTGTGTTTAAGGTGGTCAAAAATGATAAAAAGGGCCTTGAGATAGGTCCATAGCTAAGTATGTAAGATAGTGGTCAAAAGTGCAAAATTTTAACTTAAATTTTATTTTACATGTATACATTTCACTAGTTTTGTCATAGTAATTCAACAAAGTGAAAATACTAGAGTAAAAGGAAAAAGAGTGCATACCTGACCTTACCTATAAAGAGGACTCCTAGATGTAGGCCACAATGTTGAACTATCATCCATGTAAATCTTAAAATGAAACATATTTAATATTAGTATTTACTTAATAATAATATACAAAATTGAAATATTTAGAAATAGAGAATGACAAGGAACAAATACACTTAGTTGGGTGTAAACCATTGTGTTTTTCTAGTGCAAAAACTAATGACTATGGCAGGTTTTACTGAAACTAAATAACTTGGATTGTATTGTGCATGCCCTAATCCTCATCAATAATTAGGTTTGATTAATAATTCAAGGTGTGTTTGAATCCATAAACACCTACCTAAAGTAGTGAATAAATTTGGAGTCTTTATATGAATTCTAATTGGTATTTTTGGTGCAAAAAAATGAAAATATTGGTAAACATAGTGAACCAACCACTATAGATTGAATAAGGTTCAATTTTGGTAAAAAAATGGTGAAATAAAGGTGACAATGTTGAAAATAATCTGGGTCTAGTGTTTAATATGTAGAAAATGACATGTAATTTCCATTTTATCTATAAGACTAGTGCAAAAAACTAAGCAGTGAGGAAACAATGTGCCACACATATAGCCCCAATTGCTATCTAATGCATATGTATTCTTATACTGAGAAAAAAAAATCAATTTTTAATAAACCTATGTGCTACCTAGAAACAATGTGACATGCATGATTGCCCCTAAGCTAAGAAAATATGATACAAAATTGAGCATTTTATAAACTAAGATTTTGAAATTGTTAAGTATTGTTTTGGGTAAACTAAAGTTATAATAAATACTTTAAATTAATATTCTTTTTAGGAATTTGGACAATAATTCTTAGAAGGAAGCTACATATGTGTTATCATGTCCAATGTAGCGCTCCTATCTAAGATTAATTTTTCTATAGTTTATGATCCTAAAACTATGTGAATTGTGTAATCATTGTTAAATCATGTCTATGTAATGATCTAATAAGTCTAATCTTTAATATAAACCTCTATGAATTTCTATCTTTTGAGGTGAGTTGTTGAGACTACAAAATAACTTAACTCAAAATAAAAAGTTAGGCATTAGGTTTTTACGATGTTTAAAATGGAAATCTAATAAATATTGACAACATGTAAATATAATGAAATCATCATGTATGTAAAATAGGCATAGTAATAATGTAATATGGATGTGGAAACAATCATTAACAATAAGTGTGTCTATGTGATAATGAAACATAAAAATACTTGATCAATAGTGTATATAACTCTAGTTAGAAAGACTTTGGGACGAATGTATGATATCCATCATAGCATTGAAAGGGTTGGGTGGATTCATGATGTCCATCATGATAAAAAAATATCAGCAAATAAAAAATCAAGGTTTCATGACCATGACTCATACAACCAAAGAGTACACATATAACAAAAATAATACATAATATAAGGCCAAAGGGACAAATATAATAGATGTGTTCAAATGTCACTCACTTGAATAGAAAACAAATACAAATACATGTTTAAATGTCTTCACATGCATAGAAGTAAACAACAGAGGATTAGATCCACATAAAATGAGATGTGCAAATGTCCACACACATGAATATAAGACACACACAAGGACGTGTTAAAATTTCCTCTATTGATAAGTGTTATCATTGATGTTAGTGTTGATGTCATTGATGTTAAGGTGCATCTAGTGAATATGCATGGTGTGTGGTCTATGAGGTATGAGCTTGTGTTTATGATGTGATAAGGAAGCCATGTGACAATAGATAATTTGAAGGCAACCTAATGTCTCTTTTATTGAGAGAGAATTTGAAGGCAACCTAATGTCTTTCTATTGAGAGATTTTGAAGGCAACCTAATGATTATTTTGTTGGTTATTATCAAGGTTGTTGTAGTGGTGTGAGATTTTTTCTTGATGAATGTTATTGTTTGATATAATTACTAAGTTAATCATGTTTGATTACAAGTCCTTGAATAAAAAGTGTCTTGAGAAGCTTAGTCATAAAAAGCATAGTCATATCATGAGCATGTGCATGGTGAGCATGAAGAGGTATGTGTAGAGGTATGACATTATTTGAGGAGAATGTAAGGAATGTAATTAAGGTCTAGAATCATAAAATAATGTTTCAAGATCAGTTGTCAAGTGCTTGAGAAGCCTAATCATAAGACTAGTCATGGCATATAAAGTGCTAGTGAGAAGGTTTGAGCATGGTGGCTTGGTGAGATGGATGCACAGAGGCATAAGAGGATATATGAAGTTGATTAAACATGTATATTATGTGTTGGATCACTCATGATAATATTAGGGTGAGCATATATGGGTAAGAATTAAAAATCAAGTCTACAACTAGACCACTTATAAACCCTACCTAGCCTAATTAGGCATTATGATTTATTGATAAGGAATTTTAAGGATGTATGATAGTGTTTAATCATATATTTGGTTGATTTAGTATGTGAGTAAAGTGGAGAATGCATGAAAAGAGGCATGAATGTTAGGTTTAAGGCTTAATGTGGTTTGCAGGTCAAAGTTGAAGAGAGCAAAGAGAGAGTGTATGGCATAATGGGGTATGAGGTTTTGTTTCCACTAAAAGTATGGATATATGAGTGTTTTTAGAGGTATTATATTTTTTTTAATCATGTATACAAAATTTGAGGTCTCTTGAGTATAAATAATGAAGGCATGTAAACCCAATAAGGACTTTCAGGTGTTCATTAACATGTATAATTTTTTCATGGGAACCTAAAATATTAAGGAGATATGGGGAAGGGTCCTAGATAAGATGTATAGTCATTATTTTTGGAACTAAGGGGTAGTCCTTTATAAACAATTGTTAACATGAGAAACAATGTTAACCCTCTCTAAAACCCTAATAATAACCCAATGTTGAAGATGTTAAAAATGGACCAGAATGGTCATAAATGATTGGAAAAATTATTGGATGTTGTATTAAACTCTCCCAAGTAGCTCCATGTGTGATTGAGTTGTCAGGTGTGTGAGTAGACCTTGTAAGAACATGTTAGTTTCTTAGAGATTTGTTGTAGCAAATTCAACATATGAATATAATTAGATGGATAATTTTGAATCTTGTATTTTATTTCCATGGTGGTTTATGGATATTTTATATCCCTCAAGTGTGCTAAACTAGTCATCTAAGACAACCTATCATTAACAAGCCTAATGGTACAAATAGTGAGAAACCCAAGTAGAAGTGAGAAGATGATTACAGATGTGTTCTCATGGAATACTTATAGAACCAAATATATGGAGGTGTTTTTAAGGACTTATAATACATGCTCATGTTTGGTATAAGTGTTTTATGATAGTGATTATAATTAAAAAATTTCTCCCAAGTTGACTTATTTGGTTCAAATGAGATAGTGAGATATAAAGTTATCAGATTAGTATTTAAGACCATTATTTACATTTTAAAATATTATCCTTCTATATGATAATGGAATAATAATATAATTATATCATACACATACATCAGAAGTCTTTATTAATTGTCATATAGGTGTTAAAGGTCATTGTCACCATGACTCTGCTTTAAGGCAAACTAGTAGTTCTAGGTAAGCAAGTTGCAGTGATGTGTTTGAAGATCTATGATATGATTTGATATATATAATGAGTATGGTGTTATTTTTTGTGACTTTAAAGTATTTATAATTTTTTTTTAAATATTTTAATTTAGTGAAATTGGTTGAAACATTGAAGCCAAAATGGGTTGTCTAGTTCTGGTCTAACTCTATGTAATGATGTCAAAAGATTGGCCTGGAAGATAAATATTTGACATTATACCTTGTGATTATTGTATATGATAGTGTTATAGAGATGTAAAATTATATTTTTAAAGTATAATTTTTCATATTAATTTTTATTTCAAGTATTAAATATCAGGTTTTTCATGAATGGGTTTTTGGAGTGTTCTAGCAATTCTGAGTGGACTATTAACAAAGAAGTGTTTGATTCCTTTTTCTCTAAGTAGTGAAGTATAAATAATATGGTTATGAAAATGAGGTAATTTAGTATATATATATATATATATATAAAATTTATTTCCATTTTTGGTTAAATTATTTATGTTTAATCTCCTATAGTTCAAGATAGACTTTCTGTAGGTTCACTAACCTAATTGTGAACATTACTAATGGTGTGCTTCAAGTGATGATTGGAGTTAGGAAGTGCCATGGACCTAAGATGAGATTATTAGAGGTATATTTAAGTTTCATATTAATTTTTCATACTCTGTGTGGATTATTTAATCATTCCAAAGAGATCAAATGGTAACGTGTGCTAATGAAGGCCTAATTGGCATAGCTCTCATTACGGCCTAAAAAGAGGTTTTGTTCTTTTATGTTATGGATGACCTATTGTAATGATCAATACATGTATGAAACATGTTATAAAAACTATTTTATGTCTATTTAAAGTGTACAATTCTATATCTATGACCAAGAGTTATATAAGCAAGAGGCTTGTCTATATACAAGGCAATTTTAGGCCTATTTTGTGTGAATGTCTATGCGAATGAACTAGCATAGTGTTGAGTACAAGGAGGTATATTAAATCATAATAAGAGTGTATAGGATCAGTCATGATAATATAAAATTATATTTTAATATGAATATCAAGGTCATATTATCTAATCAAGTCAATAAAAGGGTTAGTTTAGGGAAGAAGCCTAGAAGGTAGTTTGAGAGGGATAAGAGTGTGAAGCACTAAAGAGGTGGTCATCATCAGTTAGTTTAGAAAAAAGGTTTTTTTAAGGTGACCAAAATAATTAGGTTTATTATCTGGTGATGCATCATCTATGGAAATGGTGCCTCGTTACAATTTGGTGATTGTTAAAGCCTTGTTAAGTTGGTGCTTAGCTAGTTGGGGTTGGTGATCTATGTGATGTTGTTGATTGAATAAATTTGGTATTTATATTATAGGAATTTATTAAATTTGAATATATCATTAAATTTTATTCCCATTGAGGTCTTACAAATTTTTTTTCAATGTGTTCTTATGTGGAGAGGTGCTTATGTTTACTAGATATATATGCTTGCTTGAATGGTTCATAATTGCTTAAGTGAAATTGATAATAAAGTTTTTAAGAGTATTTAAACATCCTATAAATCATTTTTATTCTAAAATTTGGTATCAAATAAGGTCCTTTTAAGTATTTTTAATAGCCTAAAGGATATCCTAGAAGGAAATATGACTAGTCAACAAGCTCAAAGTGGTTTATCTACTAGTAAATCTACATTCTTCAATGGAAATAATTATGATTTTTGGAGAATTAGAATGAGTACATATATAATTTCAATGGTCCATGACATATTCAAGTCAATTTTTTATGGATACACTCCACCTCCTAAACCACTAACTAATGTAACAATCAAGAAAGAGAGTGAAATCAATTCTAAGGCAATGAATGTCATTCTATGTGGCCTATCAAAGGAAAAATTTGTGAAGGTGATGCACTATGATTTAGATAAAGTAATATGGGGAAAATTGAAGACTATATATAAATAAGACACAAAGGTGAATAAGGAAATTTTTTAGACCCACCAGAGATAATTTAAAAGTTTAAAGATGAATGAAGATGAAATAATTGCATCTTACTTGTTAAAGGTTGATGAAGTTGTCAATGTCATAAAAAGATTAAGAGAAGAAGTAAAAGATTATATACTTGTTAAAAAGGGATTGAGATCAATAACTCCTAATTTTGATTCTAACTTATCTACAGTGGAAGAGATGCAATATTTGGACAAACTTGAAATGGATGGGCTTCATGGTATATTGACTACCTATGAGATGATAACAAATGAAGGAAGGCCTCCCAAAAATGAAGTAGCATTCAAAGCTGAGAAGAAGTCAAAAGCTAATAAGGTCAAGAATGAGGAATGTTTATATTTTGATGATGATCAATTAATAGCTATGTTTTTAATAAATTTGATCTTTGGCTCTGGTAAGTACAAGGGTAAGCTTCCCTTCAAATGTCTTAATTATGGTAATATTAGTCACTTTGCATCCAAGTTTCCTAATAAGGATAAGACTGAGAATGATGAATAAAATGTTGAATGAGAGGATATTCCTACAACAAATTAATGAAAATTCACAAAATAATAGATTTATATAATTAGTAGAAGCATCGAAAGGATTATATTGATTACAGGCTACTTTGAGGGGGCAACCTCCTCTGAGCAAGCTCAATATAGTAAATTCATGGATGCCTTAATTCACCTCAAAACATAATTATATACTAAGTATAATCTAAGAAACTACTACTTCCCATGAATATGGGATTAAAAAAGTGCTCATGGGATGACTTACAAATCATATGCATTCATAACAACTAATATACTAAAAAAATAAAGAGAAAGGGTAGCACAAGTTCCTAACATCCCCACCCTTTTAGAAAAACTTTGTCCCTAAATCTTTAGATGTGGGAATTAGTGATGAAAATAAAATAGTTATTCCCATGTTATATCCTCTAGTTGCACTCCATTCCACCGAATTAATACCTCTATGATGGAGTGGTAATAAGGTTGGCATCTGCACCTATCCAAGATTTCCTCTAGCTAAAGAAGGATGGATCCTTCGTTATCAATTTCTTGTAAAATAGTTTTCACTCTGATGTTTGTGACAAGAAATTTCTTTAGACAAGAGACATGAAATATTAGGTCAACTTGAGAATAATATGGGAGCTCCAAATTATAAGTAACCAACCCAATCTTCTGGAGGACCTTATATGGCCCATAGAACCTGGAAGCTAGCTTATGATGCCATTTGAGTTTTATGGAGGATTGATTGTATGGCTATAGGTGAATAAAAACCATATAACCTACTTAGAAAATGTGCTTGAAATGGTGTTAATCAACCTAATGTTTCATTGCATTTTTTACCATATGAAAATTATCCATTAGTATGCTAAGGATTTGATTTTTGGTTCAAAGAAGCATGTCGACCATTTGAATTGGTGAACTACGAGGGTTATACAAAAGGAAAATTAGTGGTGATTTACCATATATTGCTTCATATGTAGTAATTTTAGTTTAAGTATGGTATGAGGTATTCTACCACCATTCAAAGAAAGGGAGACACTTTGCCCACTAATGTTGTTATGGGGTGAAGTAATGAAGAAACGTTTCCAAACATTTGTTGATATTTTTAATCTAGTCATCCATCTATATATGATACCCAAAAATCATCTTCAATTGGGTGCTAGTGCATCAAAATATTTCAATCAAAAAATGGATGGTGAAGGTTATATCACAATCTGAGATAATGGAAGAAGGAATGCCATGAAGATGGAAAATCTGGTTCAATAAAATTTGTGCGATTATGGAGGTGGTATAGGGATGGATGAGGGCAAACAAATGACTATATTTAGAGAGGTGATCAACCACAACCAAGATCACTATTTTACCTCTAGATTTATGGATCCCCTCAAAAAATATATATATATATAAATATCTATCCAAATATTGGTAGGGATATGAAAGGGTTTGAGTAACCTAAGGAATGTTATTTCACCCTTGTTGTATTGGTAGGTATCACATTCAGCCACCTTCTATTGAATTGCATTTTTTATTCCCTTCTAAAAGAATTTATATCATGCCCATTCATATTTTTTTTAAACCCTGAGATCCCTATAGATAGAGAAGCATGGAGTTCATATAAAATAGCCTATTGAAGATCTATGCTCTAGGGAAGCACTAGATGGCCCTTATATCATAAAGAATCACCATATTAAGAATAATGCAATACAATAGAGGGGTTAGTTGATAAATATCGAATGATTTGAGATAATGAGGATTAATTTCAATACCCCTACTATATAGTATGTAACTAATTTAAAATAGGCATATAAATAACTAAAAAGGAGACTTGGCTCATAAATATATGAGATAGAGTATCAACCATAATATTATCCTTACCCTTTTTATAAGTGTTCGCATAGTCATAAACCATGAGTCTGCTGATCCATTTATATTTTTATGGGGTGGAGACCTATTATTCCAAGAAATATTTTAGACTTTGGTGATCAGATTTGATGCAAAATTGATACCCCAGTAGGTATGGCTACCATTTCTATACTACATGTAAAATGGCCATCATTTCCTTCTCATACGTAGAGAGTACTAAATTATTTATAGAAAGGAATTTGATGATGAACACAATGGGGCATCATTATTGGAGGATAATATCACCAAGTCCATTTTTGCAAGCATCACTCTTGATTGTGAAGGCCTTGGAAAAATTTAGCATAGCTAGAATAGGTGTAGTACACATAGATTGTTTTAATTCTTAAAATGCACAATAAACAACTTGAGTCGATGTAAAAGAATCCTTTTTTAACATACCTATTAGTGGAGCTAAAATATTGTTGTAGTCCTTGAAAAAATTGTGATAGTATTTAGTCAGCCCAAAAAACCATAGAGGATCTTGAGTGTTTGAGGATGAGTCCAATTTGTGATGGCATCTATTTTTTTGGGATCCACCTGAACCCCTTGGGATGAAAAAATATGATCGATAAACTCCACTTCATCCTAGCAAAAATCACATTTGGACTATTTTGCACAAATATGATCAAAGAGAAGTTGCAGTGCCAGCTCCATATTTTGGAGATGCTTAGACCATGATTTACTATAGATGAGGATATAATCAAAGAAGACTAGAATGAATTTCTATAGGTAGGGCTAGCATTTTTTATTCATCAATGCCTAGAATGTTTTAGGAGCATTAGTGAGTCCAAATGGCATGACCATAGACTCATAGTGGGCATCATGCATGTGAAAAGATATTTTAAAGATATCATCTTCATAAAGCTATATCTGGTGATATCTAGAATCGAGATTCAACTTTGATAAAACATGAGCACCACGAAGCTCATCAATAATAGGGATCAAGAACTTATCCTTGATTGTGATGTGATTAAGTGTGAATATCTCAATACAAATACATCATGATCCATCTTTTTTTTGGACAAAGGGAACTAGGGAAGAATATGGGATAGTACTAGGGAAAATAAGGCCTTGTATCAGTAAGTCTCAAATGAGCATCTCGATATTAGTATTTTTTTTGAAATGGGTAGTGTCAGGGCCTAATGTTGGGAGGAATGCTTCCAAGAAAGAGCTAAATATAGTGGTCATCTAGCCATGTATGTGGCAATCCCACTTATTTTCCAAAGACACATGCATACCTATGTAGAATGGTTTGTAGATTAGAAGGAGTAGTGGAGATAGTTAATGGTTGCATTTGAATGAATGGAGCTGGACAATGATGCCATTTGAATTATTATTAAAAATATTTTCCATGTGATGTGAAATTATGATGCTGAGAGACCCTATGTGTAAGCCTTTCAATGTGTGTTTTTTTTCATTGTCTGAAAACTACATCCAAAGTTTAGCAAAATCCCATAAGATGTGTCCAAATGTGCATAACCATTGGGCTCCCAAAATAACATCACATCTACCTAAGGGTAAGGTAAACATGTTGGAGTGCAAGTTATAATATTCAATAGAGATACCCATAGTGTGACACTTCCTTTTTCAAGGTAATGTACCCCCATTAGAAATCATGACTTCAAAGTTAGAGCAAGGATGGATAAAGCAATTAGTTTGTTTATTGATCTGAGGTTCAATAAAGTTATGAGTGCTACCTAAATCAATGAGTATTATAAGAGAGGTATTAATGAAGTAACCCCTAACCTGCATGGTTTTTGGGGTGGTGACTCGTACTAAGGCATGGAGAGAGATCTTGAGTTGGTCTTCTTGAGAAGCAAGTTCCACAATCAATAGATATTTTTCTAGATCATCTATTGTATCTCGAGCATGTTCCAAAACTTTAGTTTTAGGTTGATATTATACATCCAATAGGTAGATCTTTATCTCAATACATCGATGTCCTTGAGTGAGTTTGTCATCACAATTATAACATAGTATTTTTTCTCTACATGCTTGTATCTCTGCTTGAGTCAAATGCTTGATAGGAATGGTTCTAGGGACTAGCATTGTTTGAGATCATTATGGAGTTGTATTTTTAAATGGATAAAATTTGGATTTGAATCATTAATGAGATATGATATTGTCTTATTCCAAATTAGTCAACCCTAGGTATTCCATCATCATGTTGGGCTAGAAAATTTTGACCTCAAATCAAATTACATTGTTTAATCTACTAACAAAGCAAATATTGAAGAATTCATCAGATAATCCCTTTGTATGATTGGTTAGTTTTTCATATTCTATTTTATATTATCTTATGGTTCCTACTTGGAAAAGTTTAGTGAGTGCTCCATTGAAGTCATCATAAGCACTCAAGCCAAACCATTACAAAATGAGGGTGAAAAAATTGGTTCATATGGGTTCATCATGAACCTTGGTATACTAATGATATCATTGAAGGGCTTCATGTTCCAAGTGAAAGGATGAAAGTGGGAACTTATTGGCATTAAAAGTATTATGTAGACTAAAATATTGTTCTACCTGATAGATCCATCGAGTTAGATCTAGAACATTGAATGAATAAAAATCAAGCTTCAACCTATAGAAATTACCGAAAGAAGAAAACATGGTGTCTAAAGAGGACTCTAGATGTTGTCTATTGTTCAGGGTGGTATGTTGAATATTGAGGCTAATAATTTTTTCATTAAGACTTTAATTTGGGTCTTGAGGGTTATAATTTCATCCTCCATGTTTTTTTCTTCTATTCAGGTTATAACCATGACCAAGATAAGAGATTTTTTTGTTTTGAAATGGGTAAGAAAATTAGATTTAAGACATGTTTAGTAAGAAAAATTTTAATTTGGGTGAAATCAAAAGGAGTAAAGGTAATTTTACTAATTTTTTTGCATAGTGGAAGTATGATTGACAAACGCAAAGGCAATTTCAAAAATCAAAATGGAAAAACTAGAAAATTTATGAGAGAGGGACAAAGAAAAAAAAAGGGAGATGAATACTATGGAAATATTTTGAGGTAAATTGATAAAAATAGAAGTTATAGCAAAACCCAAAATACAGGAAAATTGATATTTATATAAATTAGGAGTGGAATCCTAATATAGGGCATAGGGGGAAAAAGTGGAGAATGGAATTTTAGGTGTTTGGACAAAGTTTAAGGATCAACAGGGATACAGATGGAGAGATATGGTAAAAAACAATTTGTTTTTTTGTTTCTTTTTTGGTTTTTGGTTTTTGTTTTCTATCAAATGTCTGGCCACAAGTCCTCTTAGAGTCTTCTAATACTCTATTGGCAGTTTTATGAAATTGATAGGATGAAGATTTTTTGGTTTTTGGTTTTTGTCAACTATCTGAGTGCAAGTCCTCCGAGAGTCTTTAGATATTTTAATTGTTTTTTGGTAGTTTGATATAAATATTCTAAAACTAATGAAAATGGGCCCAAAATTTCAATGGTTGCATAAGGTTCTAAAGATATCTTTCTAGCCACTAATGTTTTCTAAGCATGTACCACTCTCCAAAAACCATTTGACCATAGATTTAACTAGCCATGGATTTACTCCAAGCTAATAGCTCTTGGTTTTCTTTATAGGTGGGGACTACTCAATCAAGAAGGGGTCATTACCCATTTCACTGGAAGGTCCTCTCAATGGGCTAACTACTTTGGGGTTCTTATGGTACTCCTCACAGTGAGTTTTAGTGATTTCACCCAAGCACTTCCCATAGCTATATAGACATGTTCTTAACCTGATCCAAAATATATTATTGTAATATATAAAAATACTTAAATGAATTATGTAGTAGAACAAAGTTAATACTTTTTAAGAAAAATACTTAAATAAATTATGCAGTGGAACAAAGTTTAGACTTTTTTAAAAAATTGGCCCTAAAAAGTGCTCTGATACTAGATGAGAGGATCCTCCTACAAAAAATTAATGAAAATGCATGAAATAATAGATTTATATAATTAGCAGAAGCATTAAAAAGATTATATTGATCACAGACCACTTTGAGGGGGCAACCTCCTTTGGAAAATATCAATACAATTGATTCATGGATGCCTTAATCAGCCTCAACACTTACTTATATACTAAGTATAATCTAAGTAACTACTACTTCCCATGAATGTGGGATAAAACAAAGTTCTCATGGGATGACTTACAAAGAATATGCATCCATAGTAACTAATATACTAACAAAGTAAAAAAAGGGGTAGCACGGGTTCCTAACAATAAACATCATGGAGATGATAACAAGGTTTAAAAGTCTAAAAAAAATAGGAAAGATTTCAAAAAGTATGAAGGTAAGAAAGGGCCATTTAAGAACAATAGAACTTTTTATACCAAAGAAGATAATAAATCATCTAATGTAAGTGACACAAGCACATCTGATAGTGATGATGATAGTAATGAACATGAACATGATAATAAAACCTTATTCATGGCTATAGAAATAGACAATGAGGGTTACTCAAAATGTAAAGACCTTATGAATGTTGAAGAATCAAATGAAGAAGACGTTGAGGTGAACATTGAGGTAGAATTGGTGAGTGCTCTAAAGGAATTGAAGTTCTAAATAAGGAATAATCACAAGATAAGATCATTAGTTAAGGACTATGAAGAGTAAATAGGTTTCTTTGAGGAGAGACTGAGTAACACATCCAAGGAGTATGATGAGATCATCAATTAGATTGAAACACAAATGGAAATAGTCACTGCTAGATTAAAAGCTAAAGAGAAATAATTGCCCAGGTATGAAACTAAAATGAAATCCTTGAAAGTTGAGTTGGAACAAGAATCTACCAAGTTAAATACCTTTGTAAAGTTTGAAAAGAGTACTAATGATCTAGATAACATCTTGAGCAGTCAAATGTTTGAATGTGATAAGTTAGATTTTGGTTTCATAGAAGAACAAAAGGAGGTAGCTCAAGTCAAGGATAAGGCTACTGAAGACACAAAGGTTAACATGAAAATACCAACCAGAAAACATAATGATATGAAGTATGTCCATTCATTCAATTATTACTTGTATACATGGAATCAATTTGGTCATAGATCAAGAGAGTGTAGAAAACTCTCTAAAAATGAATATGCATGTGATTATGAAAGGAATCACCAATCAAGAGGTATGTATAAGGTTGTTTTACATAGCTAACATTGTAATATTTTTTCCTAATAGATTTAGAATGCTATCATGTCAAAATAAGAGGTTTGAATCTCCTAGTATGCAAATGAAAAAGAAAATGAATGTATGGAAACCAAAGATAGTAAAGGTGAGTCATGATCAGTCTATAAGCTCAAGTGGACTATTTTCTATTGTAAAGCATATGTTAGATAAGAAATCAGTTTAGGAATGTTCATTATGATCTCAAATTGTTGATCACATGAATGATTAAAAGGTTAAGCCTAAGGTGAAAATCAATCCTAATAGAATATTAAAAGATATTAAGTTTTGTAAGAGTATGGAGATCTAAAAAATCTTATGAGTTTGGTTTGTTCTAGTGCTCTACGAATTGGTGAATCCATTAGGCTTCATGGAGACACACTTCATTTTTGTAGAAGAATAGTGGATGCTTGGTTTGAGTGAGAGTTATTCAATTTATTCATAAGATCGAAATGTAGCTTTTGACAAGCATAGAAGAGGTAATAAAAACAAGTTCTATGTTTCCATAAGTTGGTAGTTGAGCATGAATTTTTTTGTATATGGTTTTAAATTTTGTTTATTTTTTTTGGTGAGCCCATGTTATGAAGACAAATGGGGAGATTAGTAGCTCTGATTTCTTTTGCAATGTTTTTTAGAATAGTTGACAAAGAAGAGGAATGAGTGGTTCTAGAAGTTACATTATGTATGACACTTTTTTATTAGTGTCAAAGGGGGAGAAAGTTCAAGAAGTAATTTTGACCAATTTGGGGAAGATGTGAGTGTAGACACCAAAATCATGTCTAACTCTTGGTCATCCTCCCCCTTGGTCCATTCCTAACCCATTTTTATACCATGCACTTACTAATTTAAAAATAATAATTTATTATTAATATCATCCCCTTTGACACATCACCTATAACACCTCGTCTGACACCTCACCTTGGACTATTTCCACCATATGACTCACCCAAGACCTATTCTTATTCCTTTCTAACTGCCTAACCAAATCTCATGCATATTTAGCCCAACCTTCGACAATTCTCCAACGGATCGTGCACTCGGTGGATGGAGAACGGACTTGGTGGCTCTTTTACTCATTCTCCACCCACCGACGTCGGTCAAATGTCGACCGACGCCGACGGGATCGCCGATGTCAGTTTTACTCAAACTAGATTTCTAACCTCTAGTGGGGGTAATCACAAATGGTTAATCTCTGGAGCTAATCACGAATCTTGAATCCTCTTCCGGTGAAACAAAGTTCTTGTGCTTTTGCTTTCTAGTGTTCTGGCTTCTTGTTTTCTTGTAGGGATCAGCATTCTTGACAACATTTTCTAGGCACTGAGGTCTTGCATCAGACATTCTGCACAGGGATTGCATGATATCTCCATCACCAGTGACAACAAAAACACAGCTTCTGCACCTTTTCCAACTCGTGTCACAGCTAAGTATTTGTACTATTTTTATTTCAGTGTCATTTCAAATATATTAGCATTATGTCTATTATCTATTCCAAGCATCCTTGACCCAACCTTCTATGTTCTTCCTGGAGAGGCTGAAAAACCTTCTCTCACTCCTTATTCTCTTTTCTTTGCCTTTGACACCCGTTTAGTCTCTCTTTAGACAATACCCTCTATCCAATCAACTCAGCACAAGCTATCAGAGACCTACAGACCATCTAAGACCAATCTAATCAACTTGACTAAATTGCTTCCCGAAAAGGCTCAAAGGCCTTTTTCCTACCCCTTACCCCTTTTTCTTACAACATACCCTCTGCCTTAGTTCTTATTAAAGATTCTATCTACTGTTTTACCATCCCAAACAAACTCTCTAACTCACAGACAAGACCATAGTCCTTCTTGTAGACCAAAAACTAGACCTGTAACCCGTCCTTGGCCATTACCCTGACTGACCTCATCCATTTCCCCTACCGATGTCGACATTCTAACCAATGTCGGCGACCTTCTTGATCGACGCTGGCAACATCACCGACGTCGGTGACTGTGCAAAGTAGACTGCAGATTATCAGGTATGCATTTGCTTTTAGTTTTTTCTTTTCAGTCTTTTATTATTACTCATTTCTGTCTCTGTCATATTTTATTTTAACAGTGGATTGTCATCCTCCAAAAAGCCTTAGCACTTCTAGGACCAAGCTTTTGCTTGGAAATCCACCCTTTTGTCAGCTAACGTTTTTCGTGTTTTAGTATCTTTCTCTTTCAAGTGTCATCCTCCACAACCAAAGAGGGGTTCTCACTATCATCTAAATTCTGGTGCACAAAACTATATCCAGGTACATACAAGACTTAGACCATTTCCCTCTTAGTTTCTCATTTCCCTCTTTGAATGTGAAAGCAAAAATAGCATAGAAACATTTTGGCATGCCCGGTGGGACACTTAGGGCCTTCCTTGGGTTCCTTTCCTTCTTTTTTCATTTAGGTGCATTAGGTTTCTCCCTCTTCACCTCTTTCTTCTCTTCTAAAAGACATCATAAGCAAGAATAAAAAGAACTTTTCTTTCTTTTCTTGCATTTCTAGACTAGTCAAAAATCATATTCTTCAACCCTTTCTCAACTTGTTTTCATTCCAACTTAACATTTTGACTTGGGGCTTAAAATACATTGCATTCCATTTCTGCTTGCTTGCATTTCTTAGTCCACACTTAGTAATTAATAAACCGCATATTG
This sequence comes from Torreya grandis, assembly GCA_037957365.1. Taxonomy (NCBI): domain Eukaryota; kingdom Viridiplantae; phylum Streptophyta; class Pinopsida; order Cupressales; family Taxaceae; genus Torreya; species Torreya grandis. Next base: position 4,095,782 of record JARHVA010000891.1, on the reverse strand, counting down.
AATTAATCGTAGATCACTTGATGTTACACAACCAAACCACGTACACTAAATCAAACATCAAACTCACCTGAGACAAGGCCTGACTGGGATTTCATCACCCAGCGGATACCTTACCCGTCCCAGTGATCCTACTTGGATTTCACCACCAAGGGGAAAGCCCACTTTGTTCTCTGACAGAGTCTAATCTATAGGGAAATTATATTTTGGCTAAGCGAGACCAACTTACCACTAGAATCATGAAGTGAGGGGAGCTTGCTCCTTAGCACCAGGCCAAGTACGGAACCTAACAGAAACTTTTGAGCACCTAAACAAATCTGAAACCATGTTTAGACTACCTCTTCTAGGACCCTTCTAAAAGCCAACCTCCCCAAACATCACTTTAAGGCATAAGCCACACGATCCTAATAAAATTATTTCTAGGGATTTAACGCTTAGGATTTGCCTGTCTTCATCTTATTTTCTATTTTTATCTTGTTTTTTGAGCTGGTAAGGACGTTGTCTTCTTTATTTCCAAAAACTTTTAAATTTTTTGAGTTTTTGTAAAACACAGTAACCGACATCAGTTTTGTAACCGACGTCAGCAACTTTTCTCCACCAGCATCGGTTATCTGACCGACATTGGCAGACTTATTCACCGACATCAGTTCTTCTACCGACGTCAGTCACTATCCAATCTTTTTTTTTCCCAAAAATAGCAAGCTTAAAATCCAACTTTGTTGTTGTCTAAACACCCATTTTGAGTTTCTAAAACTGAAAAAACACAGTTTCTTGAAACCTGACCCTTTTTTGATTTGAATGGTTTTGACACGCAGTCAAACCAAGGCTCTTCTTGACCATACTAGGCAACAACTGCTTCCACCTTCACCATCCATAACCAGTCCTATAATGGAGTTCCACTCAGAGACTGAAAGAACTCCTACTCGCCCAACCCCACCCCAGACTCTTATTGTCCCAAAAGGGGACCAAGATTTCGCACGATTCTTGGACCTCAACGTCAAAGCCTTGCAGCACTATCTCGCGCATAGCCTAATGTGAGACTCCCTAGGCAACCCAATCTATGGGATGCTGACTTCCTTAGTCGAGACAAGGATCACATCAACATCATCTACAATTCAACCTATAGACAATCAAGCCAACACCTCGACTAATAACCCAACCGTGTCCTACCTTCAAAATTTAGCCTCTCCTTCTAGACTTACCTCCATGGGGGTTCTGATACCCCCTCAACCTCAAACTACTCAACCAAATCCTACACCTTTCCAAAACCTAGTGGTCTCTATCCCCCCTACTCTTGCACCTATCAACACAAGAGTAACTGTCTACCCTTCAACAAGTGTGGCTACTCCTCAACCTTCTTTGACAGCCCCTATCCAACTTGTGCCTACCAACCCCATAACACAAGTGCCCTTGGCTTCAACTTCCACCCCGATAACCATCTACCCATATGTTGCGTCTACACAACCAACCACGTCATATGCCCCTCTCAATATCTTTCAAGCACCTTATAATCTAGGAGGTACTCCACCTGCCAATCCGTCAGTAGATATCATCAAAATGCTGATGGACAAGATGTCTAGCCTAGAGACCTCTATTTCTGGCTCACGCAATGCTCTCTCATATAAGAAAATTTACAATGAGCCCATTCATCCTTCTATCCTGATTAGGCCATACCCCAACTAGTGGGAGCTTCCCAAAATTTCTCACTTTCAAAGCAAGGAAGATCCACAGCAGCACTTATGGGCATTTAGACATGCCTGTTACCTTATTGCCCATGACAATGCATTACTTTTATGCACATTTCCTATGTCTCTCTCTGGTGCTATGCTTGATTGGTACAGCTCTCTTTCCAGCCATTCCCTCTTCACATTTACACAGTTGGCCCAGCTCTTTCTTGATCACTTCTCCATCGACATCACCAAGAAGGTCTCGATCACGGACCTCTATTCTATCTGCCAATTCGAGGATAAATCCATAGCTGACTTCATTGCTCGCTGGAGAGGCCTCATCAATCAACTCTCCTTTTCCTTACCCCAACCCAAACTTATTGAACTTTTCTTCCGAGCCTGTGCCAAACATATTTCTTCCACCTTACGGGTTTAGACCTTCCGCACCTTCGACGAAGCCTTCACGATGGCCCACAAACTTGAATTGCGTGCCATCAAGGAGAATAAAGTCAAGTTACAGAGCAAGAATCCCAACTCTAAGATCAATGACTCCTCTTCTTCTAAACCTTCATCATCCAATCCTAAGTCTAAAGCTTCAGCTAACGCTGTGGTCATTAGACCTTCATCCTCTTCAACCAATCAGCCTGAGCCATCCACATCTCAGAGTGCCACCCGCCAATTCTAGCAGAGATACGTATAATGAAAATATACTCCTCTCAGAGAATCATACGCGTTTGTGCTAGAAAAACTTATTAGATAGGGGGTTCTCAATCTCCCCCAGATCCAACCACCTCCACAATTTGATCCCTCACGTGCCATCCCTGCGTGGTATAGGGAAAATAACTTCTGCAATTACCACCGTGTTAAAGGTCATGACACAGGTAACTGTAAAACCTTTGAAAACATAATCCAAGACATACTTGAAAAGGGTGACCTCATCCTAGACAATCCCAATGCACCCCCTAATTAGGGCATCAACATCTTCAAGCAACCATTCTCCAATCATCCACCGACCCAAAACAATGTCCAGACCTTGATTGACAACACTCATGAACACAACATTCAAACAGTTAATACGGTCTCGCCCTTCATCCCCGACCAACCTCAAGAGGTTAGTCCATCTATCAGTCCATCACGTGTGGACGAACCTCTTTCTCTGGTTAGTTCTCCATCACCTCTCTCATCTTGGAGGACGGCTCAACCTTACCGGCACCACCGGTCTCACCATCCTCCTTCTTGTTGCCTATGGAGGACCTGACCCTTCCTACTCCTTGATCGAAAGTGGAGGGCACCATCATCCCTGCCCTTTACCCGCTTGAGGAGCCACATTCTCCAGTTCCTTCTCCACCAAGAGAAGAACCTGACTCTCCATCTTCTTCGACCAATGACAATCCAGTTATAACTCCTACACACCTTGGGTCTGAGACTACTATGACACCTAACACATTTTTAGCCCCGTAACCACTCACATCTTCTGAAGGACCGAAGTCTCATCCTACAACTTCCCAACCATTCTCTCGATTAGTAGAGAAATTAGGACTTCTCCAACCAAGGAAAGTAGAACATCAAGCATTATGGGAGCAACTCAAAGCTCCTCATCTTACTCAGCCTATCTCATCTCATGCCGTTAACTCTCTTGTGACAAAACCCCCCAAAGTCTTTGACACGAATTAGACTTCCACTTCTAAACCTTTGAAACATCAACCATTCATATTAGAACACAAAACCTCATCTACCCCATCTAAATCGATCAAGTCACTCGGCATTCGTCCTGTCTCTACCCTCACTCACCCGCAAGTGAAGGTGAACTTAAACCAGACCTCGACCAATAGTAGTCTTCCAACCAAGTTCAAGAAGACTGCCAGACCACAGAAGTGAACCCCTCCTCCACCATCAACATTACCCTCCATTTTAGGCCCTCATCCTTCTACCCTAATCAGAGTGCTCCCTACTCCAACCCTTAACTAAAACAAATTACCTCGATTACTTCCTTTGCCAACCACAAGTCTACCCCCTCTCAAAAATTTGGCACCTCTCACGAAGAAAGTGCCATCTTCACATGTGGCCGCACCACCAACCCAAAAGGTGGTATGGAAGTCTTCTTCAACACCTCCCAAGCAAAAGTCACCAGCACTTCATGCATCAACAAGCACGGACCCCTTAGTAGGTTCATACACTTTGATATTATGCCAACTTTTGCAGACTTCTAGCATAACCCTTCCATCTATCAAGTCATTCCAACCCCTCGAGTCAAAACCTTCTTGGTTCGACAATACAAAGATTTGCCTATATCATCATACGCCAAGACATGATACCGAGAATTGTTGTGCCCTCAAAGTAGTCATTCACCAATACGTGGAAAAAGACACTCTTCTTCTTGAGGACACTGTCAATAGACATCTGACACCATCCCATATCCCTCAAACCTCTTCATCGACTATGACTCCTCCACATCCTTCACATCCTCTCTTCGAAATTAATGCCATCCATATAGCCACTAGGTCACAAAAGGATAAGGCAAAAGAAAAAGCTGCTATTCCTTGGACCTATCCTTTTGTCCAGTTACCTCAACCACCAAAACCCAAGATTTCTATCTTAGGTACATCCCAACCCCCTTCTTCAGAGGCAATCAAAGACTCTATGATAAAACAACTTCACCAAATGCCTGTGAAAATGACCTTATATGACCTTATCCAAAGCTCCCCCTAGCATCATCAAGCTCTAATCAAAGCCTTACAGGCAGCTGAGGTCCAACCTAAAGACCCTCAACCACTAGCTGCCCTAGTCCATTCTTTATCCCCCATCACCTCTATCACTTTCAGTGATTCTGAAATTCCTACCTCTACCTTGGAAGATTAGGATGCTGCTCTTTTCATCATAGCCTACGTTGATCGAACCCATATTAAACGAGTTATGATTGACGGGGGCGCCAGTATTAATATCATTTCTACCCATGCCTTTGATCAATTGGCTCTTCCCAAGAATTGCGTATCAAAAATTGATGCAATCCTTAGATCCTTTAATGACACCACCGCTAACACTATTGGCACTGTTGTCCTCCATATTCGCATTGGGCCGTGCACAATCCTGGAGCTCTTCTACATCATTGAGGGAGAATTCCAATATAACATGCTATTAGGGTGACCCTGGATCTGTGCCATGGCTTACGTCCCTTCAACACTTCACTGTTGTGTCAAATTTGAACACGACAGACAAGTCCATGTCATTCCTGCCAACCCATCCCCTTTTAAGACTTGTAACACAACTTATCGACCAAATGATGTTCTTATTCCTCTCAAGGCACCAACCCAAACATCATCTCCATCTGCAGAAGTGTCAACTAGAACACAAACAGCGGTTGCCATCACATCACCTTCTCATGTGACAACCAAAGACCCCATGGACGACATCTTCCAAAGACTTTCACTTGGGGAATATCGCTTACTTACTCTAGACATGTTCCAGACTCCTCAAGAGTATGGACAGCTTCATCAAAATCCAAGCTATGACCGTCGGATCAGAATGGTCATTCCTTATGGTCCTCCTAGCCTTCGAACCAATCTCGTCTATGGGGGGCTGGATTAAGCTCCTACTGACAGGAATCCTTCCTCCTCACCTCAACTATTCACATCTAATTTCTCCTTTCTTGGCAACCCCACCTTTGCACATACCTACCTTTATAGGTGTGCATGGAAGGGTTTTGGCTTTGGGCGCTATGAACAAGGCTCCCATCAGCCTATCGAACCACCCAATGACGATAATGCCAAGAAACGATATGGACTGGGTTTCCAAGAACCCACTGAGGCTTCCACAAACCTTTGCCCCGAACCCACCATCGACCAATCTCTTCCAGACACGCCTATTCTTCCATCCTCACCTACGGAGTTGGTGGTTTCCATCCCTCCTAGTTTTTTTTTTTTGCATAAACACCTTCCACTTGGAACCCCTAACCTATCAGCTCAATGGGGTTTCCAGGTCTCTCCCTCTCATTTATCCCAGTGTGATAGATGATGAATCGGCAAACATCAACACTATTTACTACATAGACGACGATGTCATTCTTACCTATATGGGTGCCGGTGATTCTTTCATTCAGTGCTCCCTCCCTTCTGAAACACAGGTTATGTTAAATGAATCAATCATTGACATTAACCTTCCATCTTCTGGTGTTCCTCATGTCTTAAAGATTGGTCAATCTTTAGACACCCAAGAGCAGATCAACTATACCACATTTCTCTCAGACAATCGTAAGGCCTTTGCCTGGACCTACGGTGACATGCCTGGCATCGACCCTAACATTGCCACTCATAACATCATCACAAACCCAGAGGTTAAGCCTGTTAGGCAAAAGCTTTGCAAAATGCATCCTCGTGTTGCACTTCTTGTCAAAGAGGAGCTTCAGCATCTTCTCTCTATCTCTTTCATCCAACCCATTGATTATCCACAGTGGGTATCTAACATCGTTCCTGTTACCAAAGCAACTGGGGGGATTTGAATCTGTACGAACTATCACGACCTCAACCTGGCTTGTCCCAAAGATGACTTTCCTCTTCCAAACATTGACCAACTTGTTGATCTTACAGCTCGCCATGAGATGTTATCACTCATGGATAGATTTTTAGGATATAACCAAATCCTGATTACACTGGAAGATCAGCACAAAACCACTTTCATTACACCATGGGGAACTTTCTGCTATCAGGTCATGCCTTTTGGTCTAAAAAATGTAGGTGCCACATATCAGCGTGCCATGACCTACAACTTTCACGATCTCCTCCATAGAATCATGGAGGACTATGTAGATGACCTGCTTGGCAAGTCTAAGCTTCATGGTGACCATTTGACTGTCATGTCCCCTTTTTAGAGGACATTGATAGACTTCATGATTAGCCTATTATGCGACCTTTGTAGGCTAATAGGATGGATAGGGGGTCATAATGGAGCTTGGCTTGACTTTGATTCACAGGATTTTCTACATTTGGTTTTCATTCGGGCTCTTTCAAACACATTTAGCCTGAGCTCCTACTTTTTAGGGATATTTGATATGCAGCGGAGCGCCTTTATTTTGGTATGGTCATGTGCGGAATCACTCCCTGATTCACCAACTTTGATCGGTTCGAGGATCCGACGTATGTTGAGGGAGATATTAATATTTGATTGATTTAATCAAATATTAATTATTTGGTCTAATTTTAAATTAGATATTAATTAATTATTAATTTATTAATTAATTATTTGGTCTAATTTTAAATTAGATATTAATTGATTATTAATTATTAATTAATTGGTCTAATTTTAAGACCCAAGTTCTAATTTAAGAAGCCCAAGTTCTAATTTGAGGAATTCTAATTTTAGAACCCCAAGTTCTAATTTGAGGAAATCTAATTTTAGCAAGCACACCTTTGGAAGGGTATAAGAGTTTCTCATGGGAGAGAGTTGGATTTTATGTATGATGATTATTTGATATTGATTCTTGTTAAGAAATTCTTCTGTGAAGACTGAGCCAAGGGTTCCAGGATTCCAATTGCATTGAAGAATGTCAACTCTTCATTGTGTGCGATTCAGAGGTTGTGAAAGATCAGCCGATCTATTGCCAAATTGAGAGATAACTTCACCCAGAAGTTATCACAGTATTACAGGTATTTGAGAGATAACTTCACTCAGAAGCTATCACAAGGGTTTACAGGTATTTTCATTAATTTTGGGTTTTGATTCAAGAATTATCCATATATAGATCTTTTGTGTTAGCCCATAATTCTACAAATCAGGATCAAGCATACAGGTTAGGTGATATTAGCGGCCGTATGACTTCTGTACAGATTCATGAAAATCCAAATGCATCTACAGAAAGTTTAGGCACCGACATCGGTGAACAGAGACCTCCAGGGACCGACATTGGTCGACATACCACCGACATCGGCAAGTTAGCGAATATAGGTCGACCGACGACGGCAGTATAACCGACGTCGACGACTGTGTTTTTTACACAGCAGGCCGAGACGAACCAGAATCAGATTTCTTTCCCAGTTTGTAGAATATTTAGGCTATTCAGTCCGTACTTTTCAATATTCTTTGTATACTTGACAGAGGATCTCTATTGTAAGCTTATGAGCAAATAAATAAGCGTTTATACTGTGATTTATTTATATAATTGAAGATATTTTGCAGAAATTTAGATAAGCAATTCAGAGCTTTTGTTTTGATATTCGAAGGGATATCACAGTGGTATCAGAGCTTTAGAGTATATATATTCCCAATTGGTTGGGGATATCACAGTGGTATCAGAGCTTTTGTGTAGATAAGAGAGCCCCTAAGTAAGGGACATCAAAGTGGTATCAGAGCTTTTGTGCAGATAAGAGAGCCCCTAAGTAAGGGACATCACAGTGGTATCAGAGCCAAATTCCTGCCATCCTGTTGGGCACATCAGAGCCAATGTCTTGCCATCCTGTTGGGTAGTTTGGGTAGATTGAATCAGCAAAGTATCATGATGACTTCATATACTCAGAAATAGTGGGACAAGGATATGAAGAAGCTGAAACAAAGTTTGAACCAGTTGGTTGAAACCCAAAGGAAGATGAATGAAACTCTTTCAGATCCTACATTTGAAGACAAATTAGTAGGGTATATGGCATCCATTCGTAAAAGGTCCACATCACAAAATAAAATGAAGGAGAAACAAGAGGTCTCTATAGGGGTTGAGGGCAGCTCTACACCAGTTGTTAGACATGTGGATGAGCTTAGTCATGGGGATTTAGACTCTCAGTTAGTTGCAGAGGACGTGGGAGTGGGAGATTGTGAGGATGAGATAGTTTCAGCAGCAGTCTCTTCAGAGATAGATGAGGATGAGTCTGATGTTTGCACTCAGAGTGTAGAGGTGTACCTAGATGTTAGTACACTGAGTGTTGATGACCTCTTAGATATGGCAGAGATTGTAGCAGAGTCCCAGGATCCGATTATTGCAGATGACACCCAAGAGAATGCAGTGGATAGTTTTGAGGACTTAGTTTCACCGGCAGTTTCTTTCGAAATGGAAGAGTTAGACAGTGATGCTACAGTTGTTGATACTCTGTATGTTGATATGAGCTTTGGAGTTGATTCACAGAGTATGGATGGTAGTACTCCAGAGATCAGTGATTTTGAGTCTACTCTTTTGGACCATGCATCAGAGGAGGATTGTAGGAGACAATCTAGCCAGTGCCACCATGTGTTTAGTCAGCTGAGAGTTAGTGAGCGAGACATTACGACCGCTTGCAAGCATTTCGATGCTGCTCGTCACTTGTTAGCAGTTTATGGATGGGGTTCTCCTACTAGCATTGAGCAGGGAGGCAGTTATTTATCCTTGATAGAGATCCACTCTTTATGAGAGGCTATCCAGATTCTGAGATAGGATTATATGCAGTTGGTAGCCGACAGAGATTATCTTATGGAGTGGGGTAGCCTATGATGCATTGTTGGTCGAGGAAGATAAGGTGAGTGAGCTTACTCAGCAGCTAGAGGTGACTTCTGAGATTCTTGAGACTACGCAGTTAGCTTATGAGGAGTCACAATTTCATTTGGCTGAGATGACCATGGAGTTAGAGCATTTACGGTCTTCACCAGCCCCAGACTCAGAGGTTAGTACATTGAGTGTTGTTGGTGAGTACGTTCCTATAGTTGTAGCTGAGGAACATGTTGTTGAGGCTAACACACCGGTTCAGGATTTGGGAGTACCTAGTTCTGATGAGTTTGGGATACCTCTCCAGATTGATTCTTCTCACACAGATGACAGTGTGGTCCAGTTGGTTGTGCCACCTTTACAGAGAGATCAGTTGTGGTGTGTGGGGGAGTACGTTGATGCTTCCACATATAATTTTTACTACATGGAGTCATTCATGGAGTATTTGCTGGATAGTGTGGGTGTTCATCTGGATTTGCATAGGGTGACAGAAGGTGTTCTCATCCAAGGTACTGGTGCTATTAGCAGATTGGGTGGGGAGATTATAGGGATCCTATCTACTAGGCTACCTCACAAGGATTTTGAGGTGGGGTATGCTCATTATTCTTCTTTTGATCCAAAGAGAGAAGATTTGATTTCACACAGGTGTAGATCGGCTCCAGTTTCTTACCATCCATTATGCGACGGATTAGCACCATCTCTTGCAGATGGAATTGGCAGTTTGAGTTGTCCATTCTACTTGGGTTATGATGCTTCGAGAGTTTGGTTCTCATGTGTTCTTGACTATGGCAGTTGTGCTCTTAGAGTTTGGTTGAGTTGCATCCGTCAGTTCAATTTTGGATTCCCCTTTGTTCTACTACTAATGATATTGTAGGTGTTTGCATTGATTTTCATCAGTGTAGATCATGACTACATTTGGGATCCAGGAGGATCGAGTGGTTCATTGTTCTGAGATTGCTTGGGGACAAGCAATTTCAGGAGGGGCGGATTGTCATGTCCCCTTTTTAGAGGACATTGATAGACTTCATGATTAGCCTATTATGCGACCTTCGTAGGCTAATACGATGGATAGGGGGTCATAATGGAGCTTGGCTTGACTTTGATTCACAGGATTTTCTACATTTAGTTTTCATTCGGGCTCTTTCAGACACATTTGGCCTGAGCTCCTACTTTTTAGGGATATTTGATATGCAGCAGAGCACCTTTATTTTGGTAAGGTCATGTGCGGAATCACTCCCTGATTCACCAGCTTTGATCGGTTCGAGGATCTGACGTATGTTGAGGGAGATATTAATATTTGATTGATTTAATCAAATATTAATTATTTGGTCTAATTTTAAATTAGATATTAATTAATTATTAATTTATTAATTAATTATTTGGTCTAATTTTAAATTAGATATTAATTGATTATTAATTATTAATTAATTGGTCTAATTTTAAGACCCAAGTTCTAATTTAAGAAGCCCAAGTTCTAATTTGAGGAATTCTAATTTTAGAACCCCAAGTTCTAATTTGAGGAAATCTAATTTTAGCAAGCACACCTTTGGAAGGGTATAAGAGTTTCTCATGGGAGAGAGTTGGATTTTATGTATGATGATTATTTGATATTGATTCTTGTTAAGAAATTCTTCTATGAAGACTGAGCCAAGGGTTCCAGGATTCCAATTGCATTGAAGAACGTCAACTCTTCATTGTGTGTGATTCAGAGGTTGTGAAAGATCAGCCGATCTATTGCCAAATTGAGAGATAACTTCACCCAGAAGTTATCACAGTATTACATGTATTTGAGAGATAACTTCACTCAAAAGCTATCACAAGGGTTTACAGGTATTTTCATTAATTTTGGGTTTTGATTCAAGAATTATCCAGATATAGATCTTTTGTGTTAGCCCATAATTCTACAGATTAGGATCAAGCATACAGGTTGGGTGATATTAGCGGCCGTATGACTTCCGTATAGATTCGTGAAAATCCGAACGCATCTACAGAAAGTTCAGGCACCGACATCGGTGAACAGAGACCTCCAGGGACTGACATCAGTCGACACACCACCGACGTCAGCAAGTTAGCGAATACAGGTTGACCGACGATGGCAGTATAACCAACGTCGGCGACTGTGTTTTTTACACAGTAGGCCGAGACGAACCAGAATCAAATTTCTTTCCCAGTTTGTAGAATATTTAGGCTATTCAGGCCGTACTTTTCAATATTCTTTGTATACTTGACAGAGGATATCTATTGTAAGCTTATGAGCAAATAAATAAGAGTTTATACTATGATTTATTTATATAATTGAAGATATTTTGAAAAAATTCAGATAAGCAATTCAGAGCTTTTGTTTTGATATTCGAAGGGATATCACAGTGGTATCAGAGCTTTAGAGTATATATATTCCCAATTGGTTGGGGATATCACAGTGGTATCAGAGCTTTTGTGCAGATAAGAGAGCCCCTAAGTAAGGGACATCAAAGTGGTATCAGAGCTTTTGTGCAGATAAGAGAGCCCCTAAGTAAGGGACATCACATTGACTATCCTCAAGATCATCTTCTCTCACCTTCTTCAGTACAATGTCCATCTTAACCCCAAGAAATGCGTCTTTGGGGTGCTCTCAGGAAAGCTCCTAGGGTTCATCGTCTCTCTTCATGGCATCGAGATAGATCCTACCAAAATCCATGCTATCCTCGAGATGCCACCTCTAACCAATCTCAAGCGACTTCATAGTCTACAAGGGAAGCTCCAATCCATCCACTGTTTCATTTCGTAGCTTTCTGACCACTGCCAACCCTTTCATCTTCTCCTCAAGAAAGACGTCTCCTTTAAATGGGATAAAGATTACCAAGAGGCTTTTAAAGCCCTTAAATTCTATTTGGTCTCTCCACTAGTCCTTATTCCACCAAAAGATGACCAGCCCTTCTACCTCTACATCTCAACAACCAATCATTCGTTAGGTGCCATGATCGCACATCAAGACGAGCAACATCGTGAGCAAGCGGTTTACTACATAAGCTGAACACTTGTCGACTATGAAACTCGGTATACTCATACTGAGAAACTTTGTTTGGCATTAGTCTTTGCCACTACCAAGCTTCATCACTATCTTCTCAATCACAAACCTTTGTCATCACTCACACTGACCTGCTTAAATACATGCATTCCAAGTCATATCAAAACCAATGTATGGCTCGTTGGCTCATGCATCTTGCTGAGTTTGACTTAGAATTTGTCTAGCAAAAATCTATAAAGGGGCAAACAATCGCTGGCCAACTAGCGGATGCCCCTCTTCCCGACAATCAACCTTCTCAGTGCAGGTTTCTCGATGAATCTATCGCCACTCTCTCGACTGATGACACATTATACCAAATGACGATGTTCTTCGACGGCTCCAAATGTCAACTCGGTGGGGGTGCGGGGGTCATCCTCATCCCACATGAGGGTGAGCCCATGCCCCTCTCTTTCAAGCTCAACTTTGAATGTACCAATAATATGGCCGAATACGAAGCTTTAATTTTGGGACTTCAAACTACCCTTTCCTTAAACATCAAGACCATCAACATCTTCGGTGACTCGCAACTTGTCATCAATCAAATCAACGGTTCATATCTTTGTAAAAATGAAATTTTAAAAAGGTACAAGCACCATGTTGACACCCTTCTAGCATCTTTCGACTATCACTTATTACAGACTGTCCCTCGATCTACAAATAAGATTGCTGACACCATGGCTTCCCTCGCCTCGCATATTCCTTCTTCATCATCCTCATCAAGAATTTATGTCATGGTACATCGTGTGTCGTTGCCTTCATACATTTCCACTGACATCAGCCTCATCAACACCATAGACTCTAGTTCACAAGATGTATGGTATAAACAACTTGTAGACTACTTGGCTCATTCTATCATTCCTCCCAACCTCTCTAGCAATGCACGACGGGCTTTCATTAAGTGCACCACTCGCTATATCATGCTAGGAGGCCTTCTCTATAAAAGAGGTTTTGACGGCCTTCTTCTTCGTTGTTTACACTCCACTGAAGCCTCTCATGCTGTTAAACAAGCCCATGACGGGATTTGTGGTGGACACTTTAGTGGTAACTCAGTTGCTAAGCGCATCCTTCGCCTGGGTTATTATTGACCCACTCTTCATTAAGGCTGTAGCGATTATGTTCAGTGTTGCATCAAGTGTCAACATCATGCTAACTTGCTTCATCTCCCTAGCCATGCCTTATAAGTTGCTCAGGACTTCTGGCCTTTTTCACAATGGGGCTTAGATCTCATCAGCGAGATTAACCCTCATTTGTCTCTTCGTCATCAGTCCATCATCACTACCACCGAGTATTTCACTAAATGGGTGGAAGCTATTCCTCTCATCTCCACAAAAGCTGACAAGATTGTTGACTTCATCAACACCCACATCATCTGTCATTTTGGTGTACCTCACAAAATCATCACCGATAATGGAAAGTCATTTAAAAACAAAACTGTCCAGAAACTTTGTCACTCCTTTGGCATTAAACTCAGCTTTTCTTCACCTTATTACCCACAAGCAAATGGGCAGGCTGAAGCTTCTAACAAAATCTTAACTAAAATTCTCATGAAGGTGGTCAACAACACTGGAATGGATTGGCACGTTCACATTCCCTTCACTTTGTGGGCCTATTGCACTAGTATTCAAACCTCTACAGGTGCTACCCCTTTCTCTTTAGTATACAGAATAGAGGCTGTCTTACCTCTCGAAGTACAGATCCCGTCTCTTCACATTTCTCTACATGACATTCTTTGTAATGATGACTTTCATCAAGATCGATTAGCTCAACTTGAGTTACCTAACGAATGTCATCTTGCTGCCCTCAACCATCTCTATGTCTATCAAAATCACATAAAACGAGCCTATAACAAAACTCTAAGAGAAAGAGATTTCAATATCAGAGACCTCATCCTCAAAGAGAACCAACATGTGACCAATATGGAATGGAGTAAAAGAGGCAAATTTGCTCTTAATTGGCTCGAACCTTATATCATCATGCACAAGTATGGATCAAGGACTTATTGCCTATCTTCTCTTAAAGGCCGACCAAAACCTGAGCCCATTAATGCTTTACATTTGTGACCATTCTACTGTTAGTCGAGTACTCATCCACTTGACATTTAACTTGAGCTCGTCCCTTGAGCAATCCCTATCCTTTTAATCCTTAATCCTTTCCACCCTTTTTTCCCTTGACAAATCCTCTACAACCCTTTTATGACATATGGATGCTTCATCCTAATAAAAGGGAGCCCTTGACCTTCTATAGTCTTGTCCATGACTCAACATTTTGTCAAAAATAAATCAAGATGTCAAAATATCCAAGGTCACAAAATCACATCAAAAAGTAGACTGATCCCTCGAAGGACAGCTATACTATCATTGCTGTAGCTAATAGACTGCTCCTTCGAAGGACAGCTATTCAAAAGCCCTTATATATAAAGCAAAAATATAGACCACTCCCTCAAAGGATGGCTATGACTAAATCTTGTTACAAACAACACTTTCTCTTTCTTAGAAGCTTCTCGCATTGATCAGCTTCACAAATGATCACCAAGCAAAGTGACATCTCTATGTGGACTTCCCGCATTGATCAGTCCTCTCTCTTAAAAAAAAATAAATAAAAAAAATGGGTCATGGACTTGGCTTGTAGTTGTCTCAGGGTCTCCTATAAAAAGGGGCAAGGTTATCCCTGCTCATAAAATGGGTTACCCTATCCTCCTCTTATCATAACACCTGCTCAAGGGACTTAGAGATCACTTTAATGTCGAAGTGATTTGATTACCACTCTAACACAACTCATGGTCAATGACGCAACGCATGAATGGGGCTCTTGGTTCTAACAACCCCTATCTATGCTGTCATTATGGTCCTTGTCAATGAAAGGATGCTTATGCCTTTTACTTTCTGCCTACACTTTGGTCACATTCAACCCCATCATTTGTCCAAACAATTCAACCTGACTGTTTTCAAACCACTCACATAGCCTACTCATTTTGCTTTCCATAGACACCAATACACAAGGAAACTATCAACCACACAATTTATGTCAAGCATAAACCATTACTTGCTGAAGCATAAATTGACCTGCAATTCATTTTTAGCATACATCCATCATGAATATGGATAGTTGCTAGGGATGGAGAACCCCGACCAATGTTAAAAAATACACCATTTGGAAAAGGCTGTAGCATCATCTTCTCCTCATCATTTCAAAGCATGTACCCTCAGACAAGTGGGAAGTGTTATATCATTATCATTACCAAAATCAACCACTTCAATCTTTTTTTCCTCCCTCTTGGGAGAACTACATTGGCCTGAGGCCCTTCCAATAGGGGCTATGTAGGCAACACTCAGTTGACATGGGGTTTTCTGAGGTTAGCTCGGCCATTCCTTCGTCCATCCACCTCGACCAATGACCATGGAGATTGTGACAATCTCCTTCGACTATGACCACTTCCAAAGCAACTTTGCCTTGGTTGTTTTTGCATGTATGCTACCTCATGATTGGTTAGCAAAATTGTGCACATATTTTTGACCCTCACAAGTATAGGATCGCAAGCTGGTTGATCCCCACTACTTGTGACTTTTTCGTGTTTCTGGGAGCACTTCCTAAGTTTGGGATACCTGGAACATGACGACCCATTAGAGATTTAGCTTAGATTGAATCACCTAATTAGCTATGACTATATGCTGGGGCCCGATTACTTCAATTTTGGCACTCCTCGACCCTTGACCTATGAAAATTTGACCTGACCATCTCATGAAGTGGTATACATGCAATCATGACTTTTGTAGCGATCACACTCCATCTTCACCCTTTTTCATCCACTCTTTGTCAAATCAGCACCTAATTCCAGGTTCCCTTCTCTCGACTCCTGCTTTGAGGGGGAATACCTCATCCACAATCAGGGCAACCAACCCTCCTATTTTTGTCTTGCAGTTCACTTGAACAACCAACAAGACGAAATCAACCTTATCCCATACCTGGGGTAACCAACTCCTATTTTTGTCTTGCAGTTCATCTAGAGCAACCAACAAGACAAAAAGGGGCAAATGTAGACACCAAAATCATGTCTAACCCTTGGTCATCCTCCCCCTTGGTCCATTCCTAACCCATTCCTAAACCATGCACTTACTAATTTAAAAATAATAATTTATTATTAATATCCTCCCCTTTGACACATCACCTATAACACCTCGTCTAACACCTCACCTTAGACTATTTCCCACCCTATGACTCACCCAAGACCTATTCTTATTCCTTTCTAACCACCTAACCAACTCTCGTGCGTATTTAGCCCAACCTTTGACAATTCTCCAACGGATCGTGCACTCAATGGATGGAGAATGGGCTTGGTGGCTCTTTTACTCGTTCTCCACCCGCCGACGTTGATCAAATGTCAATCGATGCTGGCGGGATCACCAACGTCAGTTTTACTTAAACCAGATTTCTAAACTCTAATGGGGCTAATCATAAATGGTTAATCTCTAGAGCTAATCATGAATCTCGAATCCTCTTCTGGCGAAACAAAGTTCTCGTGCTTTTGCTTTTTAGTGTTTTGGCTTCTTATTTTATAGTAGGGATCAGCATTCTTGATAGCATTTTCTAGGCACTGAGGTCTTACATCAGACATTTTGCATAGGGATTACGTGATATCTCCATCACCAGTGACAATGGAAACACAGCTTTTGCACCTTTGCCAACTCGTGTCACGGCTAAGTATTTGTACTATTTTTATTTCAGTGTCATTTCAAATATATTAGCATTCTGTCTATTGTCTATTCCAAGAATCCTTGACCCAACCTTCTCTGTTCTTCTCAGAGAGGCTGAAAAGCCTTCTCTCACTCCTCTTTTCTTTGCCTCTGACACCCGTTTAGTCTCTCTTTATACAATACCCTCTATCCAATCAACTCAGCACAAGCTATCAGAGACCTATAGACCATCTTAATACCAATCTAATCAACCTGACTAAATTGCTTCCCAAAAAGGCTCAAAGGCCTTTTTCCTACCCCTTACCCCTTTTTCTTACAACATACCCTCTGCCTTAGTTCTTATTAAAGATTATATCTACTATTTTACCATCCCAAACAAACTCTCTGACTCACAGACAAGACCACAGTCCTTCTTGCAGACCAGAAACTAGACCTATAACCCATCCTTGGCCATTACCCTAACCGACCTCATCCATTTCGCCTACCGACGTTGGCAGTCTAACCGATGTCAGCGACCTTCTTGACTGACGTCGGCAACATCACCGATGTCAGCGACTGTGCAAAGCAGATTGCAAATTATCAGGTACGCATTTGCTTTCAGTTCTTTCTTTTCAGTTTTTTATTATTTCTCATTTCTATCTCTATCATATTCTATTTTAACAGTGGATTTTCATCCTCCAAAAATCCTTAGCGCTTCTAGGACCAAGATTTTGCTTGGCAATCCACCCTTTTGTCAGCTAACATTTTTCATGTTTTAGTGTCTTTCTCTTTCAAGTGTCATCCTCCACAACCAAAGAGGGGTTCTCACTATCGTCTAAATTCTGGTGCACAAAACTATATCTAGGTACATACAAGCCTTAGACATTTCCTTCTTAGTTTCTCATTTCCCTTTCTTGAATGGGAAAAGCGAATCTAGCGTAGAAACAGTGAGTGATCAGTAATCAGATTGAAGAATTTTTTCCATCAATGACAAAAGGGGATTTTGTTGAGAAGTGTTGTCATTAATGTCAAGGTGCATCTGGTGAAGATGCATGGTGATTGGTCTTTGATGTATGAGCCTGTGTGCTTGATGTGACAAGTTATCCATGTGACAAGATAGAATTTTTAGGCAACCTAATGTATCTTCTATTGAGATAGAATTTGAAAGAAACCTAATGTCTTTCTATTGAGAGAGAATTTGAAGGAAACCTAACGATTTTTATATTTTTTATTGTCAAGGATTTTGAAGTGGTGTGAGAGTGCTATCTGATGAATGTTCTTGTTTGATAACATCATTAAGGTAAGCATGTTTGAGTACTAGTGCTTTAGTACAAAGTGTCTTGAGAAGCCTATTCATAACAAGAATAGTTATATCATAAGCATGTGTATGGTGAGCATGAAGAGGTATGTGAAGAGGTATGACATTGTTTGATGAGCATGTAAGTTATGTAATCAAGGTGTAGAATCATCAAATAATGTTTCAATATTAGTTTTTAAGTTTTAAGTGCTTGAGAAGCCTAGTCATGGCACTAATCATGGCATGAAAAGTCCTAATGAGAAGGTTTGAGCATGGTGGCTTGGTGATATGGATGCATGGAGGAATATAAGGTTGTATTAAGTTTATTAAAAATGTATATGTAGTGTTAGATCACTCAGGATAATCTCAAGGTGATCTTACAAGGGTAGGACCTATAGATCAAGTTTGTAAACTAGATCACTTATAGACCTTTCCTAGCCTAATGAGGCATCATGATATATTTTAAATTAATATTAAGGATGTATGATAGTTTTTAATCATATATAAGTCTGAATTAGAATGTGATTAAAGTGGATAGTTCATGTAAAAAGGCATGAAGGTCATTTCTAAGGCATGATGTGGTTTGCAAGTCAAAGCCTAAGAGAGCAAAGAGAGAGTGTATGGCCAAATGGGGTATGAGGTTATATTTAAAATTAAATTATGAATAAATTAATTTTTTCAAAGGTATGATATGTTTTTTCAATAATTTTCACAATTTGTGAGGTCATGGTTTACAAGAAAAGGCATCAAACGTGGTTTTGAGATCTCTCAAGTACATAGAATGAAGGCATGCAAACCTAAGAAGGAATTTAAGGTGTTCATTGGCATGTATAAACTATAAATTTGAACCTAATATATTAATTATATATGTGTAAGTTTCCTAGATAATATATCTAGGCATTAGTTTTGGAAATGAGGGGCAATCTTTTATGAACAATTGTTAACACCAAAAACAATGTTAACCATCTCTAAAACTCTAACAATGACCTGATATTTAATATATTGTTAAAAATAGACCATAATGGTATTAAATTATTATAAAAACTATTTTATGTTATATTCAAATCTTCTAGGCACCTCTAGGTGTGATTGAGTTGTTAGGTGTATGAGTAAACCCTATAGGAAAGTGCTAGTTTCTTAGAGATTTGTTGTAGCAGTCAGAGTTGACCAAGTCAAAGTATGAAAATAATTAGATGGATAATTTTATTTAATTTACGTGGTGTTTATTATACAGGTTTTATCCCTCAATTTTGATAAACTAGTTATCCAAGATAGCCTATCGCTAATAGGCTTAATGGTGTAAATAGTGAGAAACCTAGACAGAAGTGACAAGATGATTAGGGATGTGTTATCATGAAATATTAATGGAACCAAGTGAATGGAGGTTTTCTTAATTAATTTTCATTCATTCTCATAAATTTTATAAGTTTTTTAAGATATATATTATAGTGAAAATGTTGCTTACAAGTTGACATGGTTGGTTCAGATGAGATAATGAGATACAAGGTTATGAGATTGGTATGCAAGATCAATATTTATATTTTACCATATTATATTTATATATAATAATGGTATTATTATATAATAATATCATCTAAATTTATCATAAGTATCTCAAAATTGGCATACATGTGTTAAATGTCATTGTCACCATGACTGTGCTTTAAGAGAAATTGGCATTTCTGGGTAAGTAACTTGCAGGTGATAAGTTTGAAGCTTTATGAAATGAGTTGATGTATATAATGCATATGGTTTTATTTTTGTGAATATAAATTAGTTATAATTTTTTTTAAATATTGGAATACAATGAATTTTTTTTGAAACATTTAAGCCAAAATGGCTTATCTGGTTCTAGTTTGACTGTGTGTAATGAGGTCAAAATATTGGTCTGCAAGACCAACATTTGAAATTATACCTTATTAGTTTTGTATCTAAGAGTGGTTTATATATGTAAAATGATATTTTTAAATTATAAATTATCATGGGAATTTTTACTTTAAGTATTAAAGATCAAGATGTTAATGATTATGTTTTGGAGTGTTTTGGTAGTTCTAAGTTGGTTATTTACATAAAGGTGTTTGAGCCCTTTTACTTTGTCTAGTGAAGTATAAATAATATGGTGATGACCATGAGGTCATGTATTTTATGTATATATGATATATTTATCATTTTTGTTTAAATAATTTATGTTTAATCCCCTATAGTTCAAGATAGAATTCCTATAGGTTTATAGACCTAATTGTGAATAGTATTAATGGCATGCTTCAAGTGGTGATTAGAGATAAAAAGTGTCATGGACCTGAGATGAGATTAGTATGAGTATATTTGACTTTAATATTAATTTTTAATTCCATGTGTGTAATTTTTAAGTATTCCAAGGAGATCAAATGGTAATGTGTGATTATGAAGGCCCAATTGAATTAGGTCTCCTTAAGACCTAAAAAGAGGTTTTGGTATTTTATGTCATGGATGACCTATTGTAATGATTAATACATTTATTAAAATTTTTATAAAACATATATTAATATTTATTAAAGTTTTGAAGTGTATATGGATGACTAAGAGGTATATTAGAAAAAGGTTTGTATATATATCAGGCAGTTTTAGGCCTATTTTGTGTGAATGTGTATATGAATGAAATAACATAGTGTCGAGTAGAAGGAGGTCTAATATACCATAATAGGAGTGTATAAGATCAGTCATGATGATATAAAAATATTTTTTCATATTAATATCAAGGCCATATGACCTAATCAAGTCAAGAAGAGGGCTAGTTGAGCATAGAATCCTAGATGGTAGTTTGAGAGGGATAAAAGTGTGAAGAGCTGACGAGGTGGTCATCATCAATTTGCTGAGAAATAAGTTGTTAGGAAGGTCATAAAATAAATTATTTGTCTTATTTTTTTCTAATTCATCTATGGGTTGGTTCCTCCTTTCAATTTGGTGCATGTTAAAGCCTAGCTGAGTTGGTGTTTAGCTAGTTGGGGTTGGTGCTCCATCTGAAGTTGGTGCTTCACTAAATTTGGTGTTTGTAATATAATAATGTAGTTTATTTATAGATATCAGTGTTTTTTCTTCCCATCAATATTTTACAAGATATTTTATGTGTTCTTGTGTTTATTTATGATGTGGATATGTTCTTATGTTTGATAGATTTATATGCTTGCTTGAATGGTTCATTATTGCTTAAGTGAGATTGACAAGAAAGTTTTTAAGACTGATTCACCCCCCTCCCCTCTTAGTCATTTTTATTCTAACATCCTAAAATGCATACAATCATATATATATATATATATATATATTCACACCTTTTGTAAATGACATATTCAAATGTCCTCAAAGTAAATAAATAATGTATACAATATGTGAAGCTAGAAAAAAATATAAAAACATGCTTCATTATGTAATTAAATAAATAGGAGTTAAATTTTAACCTAAGTAAACTAGATAACTAAGATAAATATTAGTATATTACAATGCTATTTTGTGATAAATATATAAATATTTAATTTGATATAAATATTTGAGCCATGAGTAATGTTGATGGTGTTTTTGACACAACAATAATTAGTCAGGGTTTACTAAATGTAGGGGTTCAAAGGATGGTATTATTTTTATTAGGATTGTAGTATTCTTGAGTGAATTTTTGAACTCAAATAAGACTATTTATGATTTTAATATGTTTTTTAATTGGATTTAATGTTATCTAATCCAAGAAACTGATCTTTACCTTTCCTGAAATGTAATTCTTGAAAATAGGTTTTATAGACCTTATGTTTTTAGGCTTTTGGATTCATAAGAGAAACATACAAGCAATAAATTTGTTTGAATGTGATAAATTAATTTTCATATTTTAATAATTTAATACATTATTTTGATAATATATCTCATTTAGGTATGTGCAATAAATTTAATAAGTACTAAGAAACTAAGGGATAAAGAGAGTGTATCTTATTTTTTATTATGTTCTAGAGTATGGTGGCAATCAGGAATTGTCATAGGCTTGCCCTAAAGATCTTATCTTTGATCACTCTATATTCTAACTATTTTTTTAATTTTAGATAGTTGCATCGACTAGGGATAGTAATGTGGATGCTTATTTCCAATCCTAATGAAAGTGTTAAGTCAAGGACATATACACGAATAGTTATAAATTAGTATTGATCTTCCATTATGACATGTATAAATAATTTACATCACTATATGTGTCCTCTTATTCACCATATCCAAATAATAAGAAACCCTAATTCCTTTACATTTTACCTCTTAAAACCTACTAAAAAGGGGCTATTAACATGAGTCGAGATAGCCTTAACAACCCCTTTTATTGTTAAGTGTTATTTAGATAGCCAATACTCTTAAGAGGGCCTTACACTCTCATGTAGTTATCTCTCATATGCATGTGTGTGTAATTGTAACAATGTGAATATATGCTCTTTCTCCTAGTAATCCTTAGTACAAATTATGCAATAGTATATTTGACCTTTTTAATAATTCAAATATTTGATTTAGTGTTGTAGTGCAATTTGATAGTTTAAGATCAACAATACTTTCTAATTAAAGTATTGCCTTGTCAAATTGTTAGGTTTGTTAATTATATTATAGCCTTTTTATATATAGGGTCATTTTGAATTTACATTAGAATCTAGTGATGTGAAAAAAGGGATAGCAAAACAATCATAAAATAAAATGAATGGAAAAAGGATAAAAAGATAACCCTAGATAGTTGTGTCTAAGCTAGACACTAACATCAATGCTAATGACTAGGATGACACAAGTGTCTAGTGGATAAAAACCTATATAAAATAGTCATAAAATCCAAGGATCCTTGGCATGCATTGGATGAATATAAAAAAATATAGCACATAAGCCTAAGGGGTAGGTAAATCAAGTGAAATAAGATGGAATTGATGAGGTCCATGAGGGACTATGACACTATATGTATATTTTTTAGTTAAAAGGTATATACATATAATAAAACTAGAAATATGTGTACTTGTATGAAAATGGGTATCTATATTTTCCCCATTTTAATCTAATAATTCAAGAAAACTAGAATTAATAGTTTAAAGGGAAAAAAAATGCATACCATCATGTGGATGACAACTTTTCTTCACTTGATTTTTTATTCAATATTTTGTTTTAACACAACTTAAAACCAACAATATGCCAAAAAATAAATCAACATATATAATCTGTATGTAAGAAAAATAACAAGTAGCATAAACAAAAAGCATAGATATAATACACCTATGTATGTGTTATGTAGAAATGATTCCAGAGTGTTAGAAACTGGAGAAGTAGATGAGGGGATTGTAACCTCATCCATTTTATATCCAGGAAGATGAGTGAGAATATAAGTGGTCAAGTGTGTTACACAATGGTGGTACTATACCTGGAGTATTGGGAGTTGGGAGGTGATCATGCCCCCAACCTAGAATAGGAAGAGTGGTGATTAGGCCATCGAGAGTATTATTTCCTAACTAGCACAAATCTAGTGCAAATACACACACACACACACACACATATATATATACATATACATATACATATATATATATACATATACATATATATATATATATACATATATATATATATATATATATATATATACATATATATATGTATATACATATATATATATATATATATATATATACATATATATATGTATATACATATATATATATATATATATATATATATATATATGTATATACATATATATATATATATGTATATATATATGTGTGTGTATATATATATATGTGTGTGTGTATATATATATATATATGTGAATATATATATATATATATATATATATATATATCTTAGTATAGGTTTAGTTATTTAATCAAGTTCACCAAAGATATTTATGATACCAAGTGACTTAATCATTTCAATCATACCAAAAATAAGAATCAACTACTATAGATGGGTAAGGCTCAATACAATGTATGAAAGCTTGACCGAGGTATGAGTATGTCAAGATATTAGTATGTTAATTTTATGTGCTATGGTAATAGTCCATAAAAGAGTTTTGGAATATAAAAATATTTTTTTGTAATATTAGGAACACATTTCATAAAATATGCACCTTGTATATGTCTCATGCTTAAACTATGTATATAAAAAGGTACCAATGTACAAAATTTTGACACAACTATGAATCTAAATCATATATTTTGTATGTTTTACCAAATTTTAAAATATGAGAGTGTGTATAACATGATTTATAATCATGCCCATAATATGTATAGATAAATCAAAACTAAAATAAGTACCAATGTGAAGGATATGTTTCCAAAACATGACCCTTATATAATCTAGAGATGTTGAATAGGTATGGAGAACATGCTTCCAAATCATGACTCCAATAAATATGGAGAACATGAAAACTATATCTGATTATGTATAACATGTTTATAAATATTCTCCTACTAATATTCCCCCTTTTGGGAAGAGGTGATATAGTTCTTATTGATTATTTCTTTGCAAAAAGAAAATGGATGATATGCTCAATATAATTTACTTGATATTGTTATGAAAATATTGTGGATGTCTAACCCTAATTTGGATTAACTAATCCTAATTAGGTAGATAGGGTTAATAATATATAAATTATAGGGCACAAGGTTGAGTATTAGATCTACAATATGGCAATTAATGTGCTAAAATTATGTGTACCATATGCTGAATTTATTAAACTGAGATAGGTTATTAATGTAAAATATAATTATGCTATATATAAAAATGGCATAAAAGAGAGTACTTAGATTTTTATTATTATAACACATTTTTGGATGTGGTATAATTAAAATCTAGGTAGGAATATAGTTTTGGATCAATTGTCAGATTCAAGATCTAGTACTTCTAGCTCTCTAGATAGTTGCATCATCTTAAGATGTTTGCACCAACATAAGTTTTTGAGTTTGACACTAATTTCCTATAAATAATATCTATTTAAATAGGATGATACCAATAAATATTCTTCTAGGTTTGGATTTACATTCACTCTAGTGCATTCAGATTTGGGTCATGGACTATAATTTCTAGTGAAATCGTAAGACCCTAGATTTCCATCTTTAGTGTGACCTTGGGGGAAAATGGGATAGTCGGAACATGGTGTCAAGATGACCCACAATGACCCCATTTTCAAAGGGCACATATCCAATACTCTATAAGAGGGCCTTAGACTCATATATTTATACATTATGTGTTGGCTTGTGTGTGAATCATGTAATGTGTGTAAAGAAAGTACTATAGTGACCTAGCTTGTAACTTGGAAAGTATGACCTTATGAATACTCCTTTATTACTTTATACTTATAATTGGGTTGTTCCTTTGACTAATATGAGAATAATAATTTTTTTGATAACTTGAGTGCTTATTGAGTGTTCTTTTGATCCGATTTCTAGGTGTTCCCTATGTGAGGAATGAATGAGGGTTGATATTGTATTTATAACAATCCTATTAGGAGATATCTCACATTAAATAACTTGAGCCAACCATTGTCATATATTTCATTTATAAATTTGATGAACTTAGGGAAATGGACACCTATATCGAGCTAGTACAATAATGTTGATGCTATTGTTAGTCCCAAATTTTAGTGTCTAGGGAGGAGATTAGGCACAAGCTCAAAAATTATAGAGGTGTAAGATAAGTTCATTTTAAGCATTCTAGGCAATATGGGATGTCTGTGTTAGCAATATAAGGTTGGTTAGACTAAGAGATAGGCCAAATAAGTATAAGATAGAGTATATGTGAGGCTTATAGAAGTAAGGAATATGTATAACTAATAGGAACAACCAGGGTTTGAGTTTGTGTACAATACTAAGGTTCTACATAATCACAAAATATCATCTACATCTCCCCCCCTTCAATGTAGTAATGAAATTATTATTTTAAACAAAAAAGAATCAATACCTGGGTGTGTATGCACACCTTATCTTTTCTTGAGTTAAATTTTAGTGCCTTACTATTGACTGACATGAAACTAATAAAATGTTATAGTGTATAATTAGTGCATATAATTTGGGTCAAAATTACTTGAAATATATTTAAATTTAAAGATTAAATTTTAGGGATACACACCTATGTGTCAATGTAACCATCTTGACTATTGGCAAGTTATTTTCTTAAAATATGTATCATTGTAAGGATTTAAAATTGAGATTAGGATAAATACAGATAAATATTTAAATTACATATATCCAAGGAGATAGAGAGAGGGGAGTTAGAAGACACATGACCCCAAATTTAGAGCAAAAGAGTTACCACCTAACAGTTGAGATTAGCTCACATGTGCAACCCAATGATACTTATAACTTGGTGAGTTTAGGTGATAAAGTCTAAAATAAAAAAATTGCAAAGATTGAGTAATTTAATCACCCCAATCATACCAAAAGGTGAACCAAATACTACAATATATTAGCTCACTAAATTATTTAAAAGTATATGGGGTATCAGTACATGCAATAATTTTGAAATCTAAGATTGATTTGAATTTTTTAAAATTAGGCACATGTTTCATAGTATATACACCTTATATATTTTTCATGTTGAAACTATGTGTAATAATGGTACCATGTATAGGATTCTACCATAAATGTGTATTAAAATCATATAACTGTGTGCTTTGGTCATTTCAAAAAACTGTGTAACTATAGAGGACACACTTCCAAAGCATGAAACCAATATATGTGGATAAATATGAAATTGATATATGTTATTAATCCAAATAACACCCAATAGAGGTCAGATTTGTTCAAGTCTAGCCCATACCTAGACTAACATGTGAATAGTCTAAGGCTATGGGATGTCTATAACTAGACTAGAAGTCTAGGATTTTTCATGAGGCTAGCTCCTTAGATTTTATAATTTGGACCGTTACTACTAAAACTTAAAACTAGTTGGGGTGAAAAAAGTTAAGAGATTTACATAAAGTAAAAACTATTCTAGTATGTGTGTTTCTACCTCAAATTTTGCTTTTCAGATGTAAGATAAAGAAGAAACTAAAAGAAAGTAATGGACAAGGCTTGGGAAGTACCTGGACCAAAGATTGCGCACCGTAAATCCAGACGCTTGTGAGCACTCCTCTTTGGCTGTGGAGGAATGACACCTGAAGGATTTGTTGGGCTGATGACAGTCGTCGAGGTCAGAAATGTCGCCGGCATCGGTTATCTGATCTGCCGGCGTCGGCTATCCTGCCGACGTCGGTTAGGGAAGTGACCGGCGTCGGTCGGGGTCGTGGCCTGTAGTCGGGTCTGAGTTGCTTTCTGGACTATGGACGGGTCTGGTTTGTGAACGGGGTGGAGACAGAGTTCAGGGATAGATTTAGATGGACTGAGGAGTGGTCTAGATCTGGTTGGGTGCCTTATGCAAGGTTTTTGTTGACAGGGGGATGGGGAAGAGGGAGAGACACAGAGGACAGGACCTGAGAAGGCTTTGCAGCCTCTCAGGGGGAAAAACAAAGGGAGTAGGAGACAATAGATAGGATAGATTACTGAAT
The DNA here is from genome assembly GCA_037957365.1 of Torreya grandis. Taxonomy (NCBI): domain Eukaryota; kingdom Viridiplantae; phylum Streptophyta; class Pinopsida; order Cupressales; family Taxaceae; genus Torreya; species Torreya grandis. The sequence goes on along the minus strand of JARHVA010000891.1, from coordinate 4,068,153 downwards.
ACTAAATAAATGAAATAAAAAACCAGACTTGCTTACCTTTTAGCTTGCTGAATGAAGAGAGGAGAAGCTGTTGCTGGAGCCACGGAAGACTTGTTGAGAAGAAAATCTCTGATCAAGAGCCTTTGCACTTGTTGCTATTGCTGCATGAGGTCAAGACGGAGGAGAGACGAAAGCCAAAGCGCCAAGAGGATTCTGTTTGTGAGCTCAAGAGTCCAGGGGCTGCAACGGATGCAGAAAGGGATAATGAAGGTTGCCGACGCCGGCAGTTTCGCCAACGTCGGCCAAAGGGTCGCCGACGTCGGCAGTCGCAGGATGGGCACAGAGGCTAAAAATAGCCCCTGCCCATTCTTGCACACCGCCGGGTGAGGGGTCATGGGAAGAACGGTCATGAGGATGCCAAAATGGGCGTGGGGGGATATAATGGAGAGATTTGGCCTAATAAATGCTAGGGGGAAGGTGGAGGGATTCAAGGGAGGATCCAAGGTGGCAAGGGTAGGGTGGAAAGGGGGCCACTTGATTAAAATACTTAGGTTATTTTAATCAAATGGAGGCCAAGGGTTAGGATAGGGGTTTGAGGTGGACAAGGGGGAGAACCAAGGTGCAGACATGTTTGCGGTGTCTACATTTGCCCCTTTTTGTCTTGTTGGTTGTTCTAGACGAACTGCAAGACAAAAACAGGAGTTGGTTGCCCCAGAAAAAGGATGAGGTGTTCCCCCCTCAAAGCGATAGTCGAGAGAAGGGAACCGAAGGTCGAGTGTCGATTTGACAGAGAAATGGATAGAAGAGAGTGAGTGAAAATGCTACCATAGTCGTGATTGCGTGTAGTCCACTTCACGAGAGGGTCAGGTCCAATTGTCGCATGTCGAGGGTCAAGGAGTGCCAAAATTGAAGTAACTAGGCCCCAGCATTTAGTCATCTGCTGATCGGGTCACTCAATCTAAGCTGAAGCTCCAAATGGTCGTCATGTTCCAGGTATCCAGGGCTCAGGAAGTGCTCCCAAAACCATGAAAAAGCCACAAGTAGCAGGGATCAACTGGCTCACGATCCTATACTTGTGAAAAAATAGTCTGCGGACAATTCTGCTAACCAGCCGTGAGGTAGCACACACACAAAAACAACCAAGGCAACATTGGCTTGGAAGAAGGTCGAAGGTCGAAGGAGATACGCATGATCTCCAATGGTCATTGGTCAAGAAGATGGATGGACGAAAGGATGCGGCTAAGCTAACCCCAGAAGACCCCATGTCAACTGAGTGCTACCTACATAGCCCCTGTCATAGGGGCCTCAGGCCGATGTAGTTCTCCCGAAAAGGGAGGAAGGGTCAGAGGGATTGATTGGTCTTGGTCAAAAGAAATGATTGGTCTTGGTCAAAGGTCGATGATTGGTCTTAGTCAAAGGTCTTGGTCAAAGGTCTTGGTCAAAGTTGATGAAGTTGGGTGTGATAAGAGTTAAAGAAGAGAAGGTTTGTCCATCATAGAGACGAACAAACGGGGGTGGTCGAGCTAACCTCAGAAGATGTGGTATCTGAGTGCTGCCTACATAGCCCTAGTCATAGGGCCTCAGACCAATGTAGTTCGGACAAAATGAGAAGATTGGTTGATGATGAGATTGGTCATGTGTTGAAATGACGAGGGGAAGATGAGGATAAAAGGATGCTATAGATGGTGTATTCTGTAGAATTGGTCGAGAGTCTTTCATCCCTAGCAAGTTTCCATAGTCGCGATGGATGTATGCTAAAAATGAATGAAGGTCTATTTATGCTTCAGCAAGTATTGGTTTATGCTTAACATAAATTGGGTCTGGTCGGTAGTTTCCATGTGTATTGGTATCCATAGAAACTATGCGAAATGGACAAGGTGACGCCTGATGTCATGTTGAAAATGTCGAGGCTGGTTTGAAAAATGTTGAAGTTGGTTTGGTTTAAGGATGAGTCGACAATTGATGTGATCAAAGTGCGACCAAAGTGTGGAGAAAAGGTGAAAGGTGAATCACTCTTTCATTGACAAGGACCAGAAAGGAAGCATAGATAGGGGTTATAAGAACAAAAGCCCCGTTCATGCATTACGTCGTTGACCAGTGTTGAGTTAGAACGGTAATCGAATCACTTTGACATTAAAGTGAGCTCGAAGTCCCTTGAGCAGGTGATAGGAGGAGGATAGGGTAACCCAATTTAAGAGCAGGAATAACCTTTCCCCTTTTATAGGAGACCCTGAGACAATTACAAGCCAATGTCCGTGACTCGTTTTTTTTTTTTTTTTGGCGCAGACTGATCAATGCGGGAAGCCTACATAGAGATGTCATTTGATGTAATGGTCATGTTGCGAAGCTGATCAATGCAGGAAGCTTCTAAGAAAAGTTGATGTTTATTGCCAGAGTAGTCATAGCCATCCTTCGAGGGAGTGGTCTATATTTTTGCTTGATAATGTTTGAAAAGTTGGCCTAGCTGTCCTTCAAGGGATCAGTCTAGTAATACAGCAATGATAGTATAGCTGTCCTTCGAGGGATCAGTCTGTCTTTTTAATTTGACTTGATTTAGTGACCATGGATATGTTTCGACATCTTGATTTGTATATTTTGATAGGAATTTGAGTCACGGACAAGACTGTAGAAGTTCAAGGACGCCCCTTTTATTAGGATAAAGCATCCATGCATCCTAAAAGGGTCGTAGAGGACTTGTTAAAGGGGAATAGGGTTGAAAGGGATGAGGATTAAGAGGACGAGGATTGCTCAAGGGACGAGCTCAAGTTACGTGTCAAGTAGACGAGTACTCGACTAGCAGAAGAAAGGTCGAAGATGCAACACATTAAGAGGCTTAGGTTCTGGCCGTCCGTCGAGGGAAGACAGACGATAAGTCCCTGACCCATACTTGTGCGTGATGATAAAAGGTCCAAGCCAATTGGGGGTGAATTTTCCTCGTTTACTTCGCTCCATATTGGTCACGTGCTGATTCTCTTTGAGGACGAGGTCTCCGATGTTGAAATCTCGTTCTCGCAGATTTTTGTCGTAGGCCCACTTTATGCGACTTTGGTAGACATGGAGATGATTAAGGGCAGGAAGACGGCGCTCGTCGAGTAACTCCAATTGAGCTAAGCGATCTTGCCGAAAGTCGTCGTTGGAGAGAATGTCATGCAGGGAGATGTGGAGAGACGGGATCTGTACTTCGAGAGGTAAGACAGCCTCTGTTCCGTACACGAGAGAAAAGGGAGTAGCACACGTAGAGGTTCGGATGCTAGTGCGGTAGGCCCACAAAGCGAAGGGAATATGAACGTGCCAATCCCTTCCTGTATCATCGACCACCTTCATGAGAATTTTGGTGAGAATTTTGTTGGAAGCCTCGGCCTGCCCATTTGCTTGTGGGTAGTAAGGCGAAGAAAAGCTGAGTTTGATGTCAAATGAGTCGCATAGTTTTTGGACAGTCTTGTTTTTGAAGGACTTGCCATTGTCGATGATGATTTTGTGAGGGACACCGAAACGACAGATGATGTGGCTGCTGATGAAGTCGACAATTTTGTCGGCTTTTGTGGAAACAAGAGGAATGGCTTCCACCCACTTGGTGAAATACTCAGTGGCAGTGATAATGGACTGATGACGAAGAGACGAGTGAGGGTTGATCTCACCGATGAGATCCAAGCCCCACTGAGAGAAAGGCCAAAAATCCTGAGTGACTTGCAAGGCGTGGCTGGGGAGATGAAGCAGGTTAGAGTGATGCTGACACTTGATGCAACGCTGAACATAATCGCTACAGTCTTGATGAAGGGTGGGCCAATAATAACCCAGGCGAAGGATGCGCTTGGCAACTGAGTTTCCACTGAAGTGTCCACCACAAATCCTGTCGTGGACTTGCTTTATGGCATGAGAAGCTTCAGTGGCGGTTAGACAGCGAAGAAGGAGACCGTCGAAGCCTCGCTTATAGAGAAGGCCCCCTAGCATGGTATAGCGAGCTGTGCGCTTGATGAAATCTTGCCGCGCATTGCTAGAGAGGTTGGGAGGAGTGACAGAAAGAGACAAGTAGTCTATAAGTTGCTTATACCAGTCATCTTGTGGGCTAGAATTGACAGCATTGATATGGTCGATGTGAGGAGAGATGTATGAAGGCAAAGGTACGTGATGCACTGTGACAAAAAGGCGGGATGACGATGATGAAGACGGGATTGCGAAGCAAGAGAAGCCATGGTGTCGGCAAACTTGTTCGTAGAGCGTGGAACAGTCTGCAAGAGGTAATGATCGAAAGATGCCAAAAGAATGTCAGCACGATTCTTATACCTCTGTAAAACTTCATTTTTACAGAGATACGAACCGTTAACTTGATTAACGATGAGCTGCGAGTCGCCGAAGATGTTGATAGACTTGATGTGGAGAGAAAGGGCAGTCTGAAGTCCCAAAATTAAGGCTTCATATTCGGCCATATTATTGGTACAATCAAAGTCAAGCTTGAAAGATAGAGGCATGGGCTCCCCTTCGAGTGGGATGAGGATGACCCCCGCACCCCCATTGAGTTGACATTTGGAGCCGTCAAAGAACATAGTCATCTGGTAGACGGTATCATCAGTGGAAAGTGTGGCGATAGACTCGTCAGGGAACTCACAGTGCGAAGGTTGGTTGTCGGGAAGAGGGGCATCTGCCAGTTGGTCAGCGATGGTTTGCCCCTTGATAGATTTCTGTTGGATGAATTCGAAGTCAAACTCAGTAGGCAACATGAGCCACCGAGCCATACGTTGATTCTGATATGGCTTAGAGTGCATGTACTTGAGAGGGTCGATGTGAGTGACGACAAAGGTTTTGTGGTTGAGAAGATAGTGGCGGAGCTTGGTAGCAGAAAAGACTAATGCCAAACAGAGTTTCACAGTATGAGTATACCGAGTTTCATAGTCGACCAGTGTTCGGCTGATGTAGTAAACCGCTTGCTCGCGATGATGCTCATCTCGGTGCGCGATCATGGCACCTAACGAATGGTTGGTAGCAGAGATATAAAGGTAGAAGGGTTGGTCGTCCTTAGGTAGAATGAGGACTGGTGGAGAGACCAGATAGCCTTTAAGGGCTTCAAAAGCCTCTTGATAGCCCTTATCCCATTTAAAGGAGACGTCCTTCTTAAGGAGGTGATGAAAAGGTTGGCAGCGGTCTGAAAGCTGCGAGATGAAATGGCAAATGGACTGGAGCTTCCCTTGTAGACTGCGAAGCTGCTTGAGATTGGTTGGGGGTGGCATTTCGAGGATAGCGTGGATCTTGGTGGGATTTATCTCGATACCACGAAAGGAAACGATGAAGCTGAGAAGTTTGCCTGAGAGGACCCCAAAGACACACTTCTTGGGGTTGAGGCGGACATTGTATTGCAGAAGACGAGAGAAGATGATTGTGAGAATGGTCAGGTGGTCGCGGTGAAGCTTGGACTTACCGAGAAGGTCATCCACATAGTCCTCCATGATTTTGTGGAGGAGATCGTGGAAAATGTAGGTCATGGCGCGCTGATATGTGGCACCAGCATTTTTTAGGCTGAAAGGCATGACTCGATAGCAGAAATTCCCCCATGGGGTGATAAAGGTAGTCTTGTGCTGGTCTTCCGGTGCGATCAGGATTTGATTGTATCCTAAAAACCTGTCCATGAGAGATAGCATTTCATGGCCGGCCGTGAGATCAATAAGCTGGTCGATGTTAGGAAGAGGAAAGTCATCTTTGGGACAGGCTAGGTTAAGGTCACGATAGTCCGTGCAGATCCGAATCCCCCCAGTTGCTTTAGTAACTGGGATGATGTTAGAGACCCACTGTGGATAATCGATGGGTTGGATGAAGGAGACAGAAAGAAGGCGCTGAAGCTCCTCTTTGACAAGAAGCACAACGCGAGGATGCATCTTTCGAAGCTTCTACCTAACAGGCTTAGCCTCTGGTTTGGTGACAATGTTATGGGTAGCAATGGTGGGGTCGATGCCAGGCATGTCGCTGTAAGTCCAGGCAAAGGCCTTGCTATGGTTGGAAAGGAATTGGGCATAGTCAAGATGCTCCTGAGCGTCTAAAGATTGGCCAATCTTTAAGACGTGAGGAACATCGGAAGAAGAAGGGAGGTTGATGTCAATGGTGGATTCATTTAACATAACCTGGGTCTTAGAAGGGAGGAAACGCTAGACGAAAGAGTCATCGGCACCCATGTAGGAAAGGATGGCGTCATCGTCAACGCAGTGGACAGTGTGAATGGTTGCCGACTCATCCTCTACCATGCTAGGAAAGATGAGAGGGAGAGACCTGGGCACCCCATTGAGCTGATAGGTCAGGGGTTCCAGGTGGATGGTGTTTATGGAAAAAAAAAACTAGGAGGGATGGAAACCACCGACTCCGTAGGTGATGAAGGAGAAATGGGCGAGTCTAGAAGAGATTGGTCAATGGTTGGTTCAGGACAAAGGTCGAAAGGAGCCTGAGTGGGGTCATGATATCCCAGGCCATAGCGTTTCTTGGCATCGTGATCATTGAGCGGCTCGATGGGCTGATGGGAGCCCTGCTCATATCGTCCGAAACCAAAACCCTTCCATGCACACCTGTGAAGGTAAGTGTGTGCAAAGGCGGGGTTGCCAAGAAACGAGAAATCAGATGTGAAAGGTTGGGGTGAAGAGAGGGAAGTGCCATAGGTAGGAGCTTGATTAAGCCCCCCATAGACAAAGTTGGTTTGGAAGTGAGGAGGACCATAAGGTACGACCGTCCCGATCTGATGGTCGTAATTAGGACTGAGATGAAGGCGTCCATACTCTTGCGGAGTTTGGAACATGTCGAGGGTCAACAAGCGATATTCCCCAAGTGATAGTCATTGGAAGATGTCTTCCATGGGGTCTTTGGTCGGCGCTTGAAGAGGAGGGGTGAGGGCAACCGCCGATTGCGAACTGGTCGAAGCTTTCGCAGATGGAGGCGGTGCCAGAGTTGACGGCTTGATGGGAATGAGGACATCGTTAGGACGGTAGGTGGTATTGCAAGTCTTGAAGGGTGAAGGGTCAGCGGGAATGGTGTGGACTTGCCCGTCATGCTCAAACTTCACACAACGGTGCAGGGTGGAGGGTATACAAGCCATGGCACGGATCCAAGGTCGGCCCAGTAGAAGGTTGTATTGAAACTCTCCTTCGATAATATAGAAGAGCTCCGGGACTGTGCGTGGACCAACGCGAATGTGGAGGATGACTGTGCCAATGGTCGTGGCGGTGGTGTCGTTGAAAGAGTGTAAGATCGCGTCAGTTTTGGAGACGCAGTTCTTGGGAAGAGCTAGCTGATCAAAGGCGTGGATAGAGATTATGTTGATGCTAGCGCCGCCATCAGTCATAACGCATTTAATGCGTGTCTGATCAACATAGGCAGTGATGAAGAGGGCAGTGTCCTGATCTTCTGTGTTAGATGTGGGAATCTCAGAATCACTGAATGTGATGGAGGCGACAGGAGACAAGGAATGGACGAGGGCAGCGAGTGGTTGGGGGTCCTCGGGTTGGACCTCCATTGCCTGCAAGGCTTGGATAAGGGCTTGACGGTGCTGAGGCAAAGTTTGGACAAGGTCATAAAGAGACATCTTCACAGGTGTCTGGTGAAGCTGCTTCAGCATGGAGTCGTGAATTGGTCCAAAAGAGGAAGACGAAGAAGGTTGGGACGCGCCAAGGATAGAGATTTTAGGCTTGGGCGCAAGGGGTGCTTGATGAAGGGATAGGTCCAAGGAATGGCAGCTTTTTCCTTGGCCTTGTCCCTTTGCGACCTAGTGGTTATACGGAGAGCATTGATTTCAAAAATGGGAGGCGAAGAAGGGGTCATGTCTTGCTGGTGAGATGTTGACGTGTTTGAAGAAGTTGGACAGGAAGGAGTCGGGGTCTGGTCAAGAGTGTCCTCAAGGAGAAGAGTGTCTTTCTCCATATGGTGGCGAATGACGGCCTTGAGGGCACAGCAAGTCTCGGTGTCGTGTCCTGGTGTACGATGATATAAGCAAATTTTCGTATCGTCGAACCAGGAGGGCTTGGACCCGAGAGGTTGGAAAGGCTTGATGGGCGGAAGGGTTATGTCAGAAGTCTGGAGAAGTCGGTGCAATATCAATGATTATGAGCCCAATAGAGGGTCTGTGCTATTTGATATGTGCGAGGTTGGTGACTTTTGCTTAGGCGAGGTTAGAAGAGGTTTCCGTACCACCTTATGGGTTGATGGCGCGGTGACAGATGGAGACGGCTCTTTCTTGGTGATTGATACCACCTTTTTAGGAGAGGGACGACTGGAGGTAGGCAGAGGAAGCAAAGGAGGCAACGAGTTTTGGTTGAAGGCTGGAGTGGGAAGGATGCTAGCCAAGGTCGAAGGATGGGGGCCCAAAATGGATGGCAATGGTGACGGAGAAGGAGGCGTTCGTTTCTGTGGTCTGGCAGTCTTCTTCACCTTGGTTGGAAGATTATTACTAGTCGAGGTCTGGCCTAGGTCCACCTTCACTTGCGGGTGAGTGAGGGAGGAGATAGGATGAACGCCAAATGACTTGATGGGTTTAGACGAGATAGATGCAGGCTTCGGTTTGGACGGGTTTGGTTGAGGTTTGAGAGTCTGGTCTTTATCAAGAGTCTGACGAGATTCTGCCTTGGGAGGATTAGCGGCATGTGACGAGAGGGCGCGGGTATGTTGAAGGGCTTTAAGACGCTCCCACAACACCTGAGGCATCACTTTCCTCGAAGGGAGAAGTTTGATCTTCTCCACTAACTGGGAAAATGGCTGAGAGGAAGATGTTGATGGTTGCGAGGTTGAAGATGAGATGGGCGTAGTGGTCTTAGACGCATGGTGCGGTGAAGTCATGACAGATTTAGACGAAGACGAAGGGGAGACAGGTTCTTCCCTGGGTGGAGAAGAAACCAGGGAGCGAGGCTCCTCCAGCAGGTAAAGGGCAGGGATGATGGTGCCCTCCACTTGCGGCTGAGGAGTAGGAAGGGTCAGGTCCTCTAGAGGCCGCAGAAAGGAGGATGGCGAGACTGGTGGTGCTGGTAAGGCCAAGGCGTCCTCCAAGATGAGAGAGGTCAATGGAGAACTAGCCGGGGAGAGAGGCTCACCCATATGTGACAGACTGATTGATGGACTAACCTCAAGGGGTTGATTGGGGACGAAAGGAGAGACCGTATTGACTGTCTGAATATTGTGCTCATGATTGTCGTCAATTAAGGTCTGGACATTGTTCTGAGTTGGCGGATGATTGGGGAAAGGTTGTTTGAAGATGTCAATGGCCTGATTAGGGGGTGCATTTGGATTGTCTAAGATGAGATCCCCCTTTTCAATCATGTCTTGTATTATGTTCTTAAAGGTCTTGCAGTTTTCCGTGTCATGGCCCTTAACACGGTGGAAGCTGCAGAAGTCTTGCTCCCTATACCACGCGGGGATGGCGTGTGATGGATCGAATTGCGGAGGAGGTCGGGCTTGAGGGAGATTGAGGACCCCCTATTTAAGAAGCTTTTCCAGCACAAACGCATATGATTCTCCAAGAGGAGTATATCGTCGCTGCACGTATCTTTGCTAGAATTGCCGAGTAGCGCTCTGAGATGTAGATGGCTCAGGCTGATTGGACGAAGAAGATAAAGGTCTGACAACCACGGCATTAGCTGAAGCCTTGGACTTAGAATTGGATGATGATGGCTTGGCAGAAGAAGAGTCATTGGTCTTAGAGCTGGGATTCTTACTCCGCAACTTGACTTTATTCTCCTCGATGGCATGCAACTCAAGTTTGCGGGCCATCGTGAAGGCCTTGTCAAAAGTGCGGAAGGTTTGAACCCTCAGGGTGGAAGAGATATGTCGGGCACAGGCTTGAGAAAAGAGTTCAATAAGCTCGGCCTGAGGCAAGGAAAACGAGAGTTGGTTGATAAGGCCTCTCCATCGAGAAACGAAGTCGGCTATGGACTCGTCCTCGAATTGCCGAATAGAATAGAGGTCCGTGATTGAGACCTTCTTGGTTATGTTGATGGAAAAGTGATCGAGGAAGAGCTGAGCCAATTGTGTGAATGAGAAGAGAGAATGACTAGGAAGGGAGCTGTACCAATCAAGTGCAGCACCCAAGAGAGACATAGGAAACGTGCGTAAGAGTAATGCATCGTCATGGCCAATGAGGTAGCAGGCATGTCTGAATGCCCGCAAGTGTTGTTGTGGGTCTTCCTTATTTTGAAAGCGAGAAAACTTCGAAAGCTCCCACTGGCTAGGATATGGTCTGATTGGGACAGAAGGATGAATGGGTTCGTTGCAAATTTGCTCATATGACAAAGTATTGCGCGAGCCAGAAATAGAGGTCTCAAGACTGGTCATCTTGTCCATCAGCATCTTGATGATGTCTGCCGACGGATTGACGGATTGCGTGCCCCCTAAGTTGTAGGGCGCTTGGAAGAGGTTAGAGGAGGCGTGCGACATAGTCAGTTGTACAATGTACGGATGACTAATCGCAGGGGCAGAAGTGAAGGCTAAAGGTGGTTGGGTAGAAGACATAGCTGGGCCCGTTGTTGCCATGAGAGGTTGGACTGTGGTAACGGGGGCCAAGGGATAAGAAGCCACCCTGGTGTTGATAGGGGCCAGGGTAGGCGGGATAGAGACGACAAGGTTTTGAAAAGGAGTGGATAGCGGTTGAGTGGGTTGAGGTTGACAAGGGGCCGGAACCCCGGTGGAAGTGGGCCCAATGATAGAGGGAGAGGCCACACCTGGAGGATTGGTCAAAGTCTGGTCAGTGGTCAAAGCGATGGCTTGAATGTCCGAAGGTTGAACTATGGATGTTGTCGATACAGCCGTAGTCGCGACAAGGGAGGTTGGCATTCCGTAGATCGGATTGCCCAAGGACTCTCGCGTTCGACTATGCACGAGATAGTGTTGCAAGGCCTTGATGTTGAGGTCCAAGAATCGCTCAAAGTCTTGGTCCCCTTCTTGGACAATGGGAGTCTGCGGCGGGGTTGGACGGGCAGGAGTTCTTTCGGTCTCCGAGTTGAACTCCATTGTAGGCTTGGTCACGGCTGGGGTGGACGGAAGTGGTTGACGGCTGGCGTGGTCGACAAGAGCCTTGGCTTGGCTACGAGTCAAAACCATGCAAGACAAAGAAGGTTCAGGTCTCAGGAACTGTGTTGCTCAGTTTCAGAAGACCAGGATGGAGTCTTTGACAGAGAAGGGACAGGTTTCAGGTTGCTGGTTTTGAAAAAAAAGGACAGTGACAGAGACCGACGTCAGTTGAAAAACTGATGTCGGTAAGAAATATGGCTGACGTCGGTCAGATAACCGATGCCGGTAACAGATGAAGCCGATGTCGGTATCAGAACCGATGCCGGTGACAGGGGAAGCTGACGTTGGTGGAAGAACCGATGTCGGTGACTGTGTCTTCCAGAGAACCAAAAGGTTCTTGGAAAAACAAGGGAGAAAGCGTCCTCACACACTCAAACAAACAGATGAGAAGAGGAAAATAGAGAGAGACAGACAAGCCTAAGCGATAAATCCTAGGAATTAACCTTAGAAATCGTGGCTTATGCCTTAGATGAATGTTTAGGGAGATTGGCTGAAAAATGGGTCCTAGAAGAAGGCGGTCTAAAGATGGTTTCAGGTGTTGTTTTAGGTGCTCAAAGATCTGTGTTAGGGTCTGGTACGTGGCCTGGTGCTAAGGAGCAAGCTCCCCTCACTTCACGATTCCAGTGGTTAGCTGGTCTCGCTTAGCCAAGATATACCTCGCCTAGAGTTTAGACTCCGCCAGAGAACGGAGTGGGCTTCCCCCTTGGTGATGAAATCCAAGTAGGGTCACCGGGACGGGTAAGGTATCTGCTGGGGGATGAAATCCCAGTCGGGCCTTGTCTCAGGTAAGTTTTATGTGTGTTTTAGTGCATGTGGTCCGGTAGTGTAACATCAAGTGTCTACAATTTATTCAATATGCGTCTAAGTTACTAGATGTGGACTAATGCAAGCACAAGCAGAAATGAAAGTGCAATACGTTTTAATGCCCAAGTCGAAATGTGATATTGTTATGAAGACAAGATTGAGAAAGGGTTGAGAGTATGATGTTTAGACTAGTCTAGAATGCAAGGAAGAAAGATTCATTTTAGTCCTGCTTATAGTGTCATTGAGAAGAAAAGAAGGAGGAGAAAAGGTAAGAACCTAATGCTCCTAAATGAATGAAAAATAAGAAGGAACCCAAGAGGAACCTAGGGTCGCACCGGGCGTGCCAGAGATGTTTCTACCTCAAATTTTGCTTTTCAGATGTAAGATAAAGAAGAAACTAAAAGAAAGTAATGGACAAGGCTTGGGAAGTACCTGGACTAAAGATTGCGCACTGTAAATCCAGACGCTTGTGAGCACTCCTCTTTGGCTGTGGAGGAATGACACCTAAAGGAGTTGTTGGGTTGATGACAGTCACCGAGGTCGGAAATGTCGCCGGCATCGATTATCTGATCTGCCAGCGTCGGCTATCCTGCTGACGTCGATTGGGGAAGTGACCGGTGTCGGTCGGGGTCGTGGCCTATAGTCGGGTCTGAGTTGCTTTCTGGACTATGGACGGGTCTGGTTCGTGAACGGGGTCGAGACAGAGTTCAGGGACAGATTTAGATGGACTGAGGAGTGGTCTAGATCTGGTTGGGTGCCTTATGCAAGGTTTTTGTTGACAGGGGGATGGGGAAGAGGGAGAGACACAGAGGACAGGACCTGAGAAGGCTTTACAGCCTCTCAGGGGGAAAAACAGAGGGAGTAGGAGACAATAGATAGGATAGATTACTGAATACTAAATAAATGAAATAAAAAACCAGACTTGCTTACCTTTTAGCTTGCTGAATGAAGAGAGGAGAAGCTGTTGCTGGAGCCACGGAAGACTTGTTGAGAAGAAAATCTCTGATCAAGAGCCTTTGCACCTGTTGCTGTTTCTGCACGAGGTCAAGACGGAGGAGAGACGAAAGCCAAAGCGCCAAGAGGATTCTATTTGTGAGCTCAAGAGTCTAGGGGCTGCAATGGATGCAGAAAGGGATAATGAAGGTTGCCGACGCCAGCAGTTTCGCCGACGTCGGCCGAAGGGTTGCCGACGTCGGCGGTCGCAGGATGGGCACAGAGGCTAAAAATAGCCCCTGCCCATTCTTGTACGCCACCAGGCGAGGGGTCATGGGAATAACGGTCACGAGGATGCCAAAATGGGCGTGGGGGGATATAATGGAGAGATTTGGCCTAATAAATGCTAGGGGGAAGGTGGAGGGATTCAAGGGAGGATCCAAGGTGGCAAGGGTAGGGTGGAAAGGGGGCCACTTGATTAAAATACTTAGGTTATTTTAATCAAATGGAGGCCAAGGGTTAGGATAGGGGTTTGAGGTGGACAAGGGGGAGAACCAAGGTGCAGACACGTTTGCGGTGTCTACAATGTGGTGATAAACCATAAATTTAACAGATTCACTCTTGAACTTGGATTCTTTATAAACTAATGGACTATGAAAGAAGCTAACACAATGATTACTATAGTTTATTTTCAATATTATTTCATATAGAGGTCATTTTGATACACTCAAACTAGGAAGCAGTGGAAATAAGTTATAGTTAAAGACACTTAAATTTAGTTATCCATTATATCCTTGAGATATCAATGCTAAGAGACATTATATGAACTGTAAATAAAGTTGCTAGCACTTAAGTTGAGCTTGGACATGAAATAGAAAGGTAATAATCACATTTTAACATTAAAAAAACACTAAACACTAAATATAGATTAGTAAATGACTTCAAAATGTTTTATTCACTACTCCAAGAGGTGTCAAATATAATTTTGGTAGAGTCTAGTTCTACCAACCTGAGGGATGAAAAACAATAGCTTGAACGATATATTTATGGAAGAAAGGAATCAAGAGAGGGGGAGTTTTGACACTCAAAAGAGAATAAAATGATCTCAAATCCATTTGAAAATTTTTTACAATTGCCTCCATAAATTAAGCTCATTCCAACTTCTTGATTGATCTAGGTCACTCTAGTCCATTACATCATTACATTATTATCTTAGTGATGCTCCATGGTAGTTGTAATGGTAGGATCAAGTTGATTTTTATCTAAGTTTTGACATCAATGTAGTTATAACAATTGGATCCATCTATTAGAGTTTTGTCTTATTGTTAACTGCTCCTTATTAGTTTTTTGAGGCATACAAGAGTGAAGAGAAGGGTCACTTTCATGAAGTTGGATTTGGTGATGAACCCATTGAATTCTATGTGTTTACCTTTTTTTCCCATGCCATATACCAATTCTTATTCATTATGAGGACCAAATCCTCATATCTTGAAACTAATAGAGTTACACCATTTATTTTTTGAGTGGAATTTCATTGAGTAATGATTGTGTTTGAAGAATGAGAATCCCTAACCATATCTCATTTATCTTCACATACAAAGTCTTAATAGTACTATTCGATCCCAAAATATCCACTCTTATCCCAATCTAGACCAGGCTTGAGCTTAGTTCCATTCATACTTGATCACATTGGTCAAAAATTGACCCTTCAACCTCTGTCTACATTATTTGGGCTCACCTTCATTTGATTTAATTTTAGAAGCTAGATTAGATAATTGAAACCTTGAATCATTTCACTTTATTAATCTACCTAACACAAATGAATGTGATCCATATATCCTTTGTCAGGACTCATGCACTTGTGTAACTTATTGATAACATGTTGATCTTAGGATCCTACTGACTCTTTGACTTGTTCACGTGTCATTTATCATGAATACATGATTGAATGTGAACCATTTATCTATCTACGTAAATTAGCTTGCACTTAATTGGGGACCCCTTTGATGATTTTTGAAAGAAATAGCTATTTCATGGGCTCAACTTTTGAAATTTGTGCAACCATATTTAACATATGCATAGATGGATTTAACATGTGTGTGATCATCACTAAGATTTTCAAATTTCAATGGTCATTTTTTGCAGCTTGAATTTTACATCTACTCACCCATCAATTAATATTCATGGGAATGCCAATGACATCAAAATGACTATCCATATTTGGTATCTAATAGATGACTATTGAGATTTATTTTGGTACTTGTGTGAATGTCATTCTAATGGATCATAAATTTCTTTAGTTATTTATTTCAAACATTTTGTTATAAATTTGTTGTAGGATTTATGTCTCAGTCACTTTCTCCTAAGGAATGTATTTATGACTATTTTACATCAAACAAAATGTTTAGGGAAATTATTGTAGGATAATCTCCCAAAAGAATTAAGTCTACCTTATCCTTTCCTTGGATAATTTCTTGTAGACAAATGTTTTGATAGAATTCATGCCTTCAGGATCTCTGTCTTGGACAAAGTGTCTGAAAGAAATCATACTTAGTCTATTGCCTCTGAACAAATTATTTGAAAGAATTCATGCCTTTAGGAAAATTATCCCAAATAAATTTCCTAAAAGAATTTGTGCCCTTGTACCTTTTGTTGGAACCTTTGTCTTCAAGGTTTTTTCAAAGGGAAGTTTCCTAAAAAAATGACTCTTTGACATTTTTTTATTGGCCCCTTCCTCAAATAAATGACCCTTTAGGGGAATCATATAAAACACTTTCTTAAGAAAAATATGCTTTTGATTTTTGTATAGGACATTTTTCAAATCAATGGCCCTTAGTAACCTTGTCTTGGTCACTTTCTTGAAATAAATACCCTCCAGCCTTTTTTTTGGGACACTTTCTTGAGAAACTAATCCTTTAATATTTTATTTTTTTTAATGTATTTTTGTGGGCCTTGTGTTTTGGATATTTTTTCCAAAATAAACCTACCTTTGAAACTTTTGTCAAACATTTTCCCTTTGAGAAAATTATATTGGCAATTTTACTAAAATAAATTTAACATTTAGCTTGAAAAATACGCTTCAAGATTTTTGTTTGGTTCACTTTATCAAAGAATGATCCTTTGGGAAAAATTCTTTAGACCAATTTCTCTGAAAGATACTCTTCAAAACTTTTGTCTAGGACTGTCCTTGAAGAAATGACCCCTCAAGATTTTAGTTTTGGATAAAATATATGAAACAAATCCCAATACTTAACCAAAAAAACTCAAAATAAATCTCTCAAAATTATTATAATACTTTGCCAAATAAAGTGGAATATTTTCTCTGAGGGAATTCTAAATGATCTAACACTTGGCCAAAAGTTGAAACATTTGTCTAAGTGTAAACATAGGATTTTTTTGGACCTATTCTTGTAACTATTTAGCACTATTAAAACCTACTTGGATCCCTCCACTTACAATGTTGAGTCTACTTCTAAGCCACCTATTCCACTCAAAAATTAAGACCCTAATCATTTATTTAAACTAGGAAGAATCTTGGTATGTGGTCCAAAATGGCCAACATTTATGGTTAATCAATTGGCTTGACAAGTTTGCTAGTCATGGAACCTAGACATTGATCAATCTTACTTATGATGATTAATAAAAAGAAAAGATACTTACAAATATACTCTGATTGACTTCTAAAAATGCTTTTTGGAGTAATGGGTGGGAAACAACAATAAATAAATAAAATACAAATCAAAAACTTAAATAATAAATAAAACAACTAAAAATAGTAATGTGCAAAATCACTTGTAGGAAAAGATAGACCTATCTAACTATGTACAAGAGGCAAGATATGAAAATAGTAGAAAAACTTGAGATACCTCCCATTGATAGGTATGGGGAGGCTCTCTCCATTAAATCTATCAAGATAAAAGTCATTTCTCTCTTTGAAACTTGTGATGAAATAGGGTCCACTCCAAATGTTGTCAAACTTGGAGAGTTTTCCTGGTTTTACATGGTCCTCATCCCATTTGAAGACTATGTCACCTTGTTGAAATGTCATTAAAGAAGCTATTTTATCAAATTACTTCTTCACTTGGTGTTGTTTAGACCACATGGTATGTATGGCATCATCCATTATTTCCTCTAATTCTCTTGATTCATTCATTTTGACCTCCATTGCATCACTTTCTAGAAGCTCTAACTGGTGTGCAAGTTCCAAAGCTAGGAGCTCCAATGAGATAAGCAGCCTTGATTCTCTTCCATAGACTAAGAGATAAGGTGAATTACCAATGGCCTTTTTTGGGGGGATTTTATCATCCAATAAATCAATATTCATCTTTGTATGCCAAGACCTCTAATTATCTTTTAGTATTCTTTTGATGATCCAAATCAAATTCTTGTTAGTGGACTAAGCTACTCCATTACCTTATGTATGTTAATTTGATGAAGATGTTAGATAAATAACTTTCTCAACAGTCCACTCACATACCTTTTTAATACTAAATTCCAAAGCATTGTCTGATACTAAAGTGGAAGGTGCTCCAAAATAGGTGACTAGGCTCTCATATAACTCAAGCACAAAGTTTTCATTTGCTTCCTTCAAGGGAACTAATTCCACCCACATGGTGAATTAGTATGTAGTTATCAATACCCACTTATAAAAATCACTAGATAGAGGATTAATCATGCCAATGAAGTGTAAACCCTATTGCATGAATGGTTGTTCAACCTAAATAGGCTTTAGTGGCATAGTAGCTAGTTTTTTGTTTTCTTGCAAACATTGCACATTTTGCACAGTTCCTAACCATGCATGTAAATATATAAATAAATTGGTCCTAAATTAACCATATCTAATTATTTTTTTAGATGTGATCCTAGATGCAAAATGGCCTCCTGAAGGACTATCATGAAATTGCTTGAGAAGCTTATCAAACTAGTTAGTTTTAACACATCTTAAGAGCATACCTCCAATGCCTTTTTTGAATAACACTCCATCAATTAGAATGTATGGGATTTATTTAATCCTAAATTTTATTCTTGTGATACATTGAAACCCATTGGACACTCTCCTATTTGAAAAAATCTATCATTATTCTATATTTATCTTGTAGGAGGAATATTTTTAGGTCTAAACTGAGTGTCTTGAATTACCAAAACTATCTCCTTTTCTTCTCTCACATCTTATGTAATATGTTCACATAGTCATTTAAATTTAAATATATTTGTGACCTTGAATTAAATGTCATACACCATACGCTTCGTGACCCATCGATATCTCTTTTCATTTAAGTCCCTATTGAGGATAAAATCCTTCATGCTTGGATAAGCTACCATGAGTATAATCTTATCTTTTGAAATCAGATCTCTAAATTTATTCAAACTTATTTAAAAAAGTACATGTTTTTCAAAAAATATATATATCTCCTCATATCCCTCTAATGCTTGACTGAAGAAAGCAATGGGTTACTCTAGACCTTCATCATTCTACTGCATAATCATAGCTAAAATTGCATCTAATGTAAAGAAGACATATAAATAGAATTCCATATTGAAATATAGATTTAGAACTGTAAGTCCATGAGATATGGCCTCCTTCATGGCCTCAAATATTCTCTTACCTTTTGTCATCAATGTGAACTCTTTTTCTAAACATATGAGTGAGAGGAATGAACTTCTCTATAAAGCCTAAAATGAACCTCCTAACGAAGTTGATCTTGCCCAAGAACCTTTGCAATTCTTTCTTATTTTTAATAAATGATAGAAAAAATATTGCTTCTATCCTCTACGGATCAATGGAAATGTTATCTTTGGACACCACATGTCCAATAAGTCTTCCCTCATGCACTTAAAAAATGCATTTCTTTAGATTAAAAATAACTCTAAATTGTATGCATCTATCAAAAATAGATCTCAAGTGTGTTAGATGATAATTAGGATTATTTTAGAATATTTTTATATCATCAAGATAAAATAAAACCATATCAAATAAAAGACCATGAAAAACAACATCCATTTCTCTTTGGAAGGTGGCTCTAGCATTGCAGAGTCCAAAAGGCATTTTAGAGTATGCATAGTTGCCCCATTTTTAGTGAAGGCAGTCTTATGCCTATATTCATCTTTGACCATGTTCTTATTGTAGCCAGAATAGTCATAAAGAAATGAGATCCTTTGATAACATACCAAATTTTACAAAATTTGATCCATGGAGGGCAATGGTTAGTGATCCTTTAAGGACACCTTATAGAGGTCCTTGAAGTTAACACATAAATGAATCTCTCCATTATTTTTCCTCATTAGAACAAGGTTTTACACCCAAGAGGAATTCTTAATTATAAATATTATCATTTATTTAATCAATTTATAGAGTTTTCTTCTCATGAAGTCCTCCACTCTTAGGTTGATAGGCCTCTATTTTTGCCTGAATGGCTTGACATTATTTTCTAATTCAATGATGTGTTGTGAAAATTTAGGGTAAAACCCCTTCAAGTTTGTGTAATCCTAAGAAAATATATCAAAAAATTCTTGGAACAAAGAAACAAATGTAACTCGTTCCTCTATTGTATTGACCTTTCCAAGCTTTAGTAATTTGTCCTTAAAGATCTCTAACTTTTTATAGTGTTCTTCCTTAGTTGAGATGTATACTTTCCCTTTCCTTACTTGGTCATCTTCATTGAATAGATTTAATAAGTCACAATCCCTTTGGGTATCTTATTAGACTTCATTTAAACTATCTAATCATCATATTGATTTTGGAAATTGGCTTGGTTCCTATGGCATAATTCTACCTCTTGCATTAGAAAAAATATGATTTGATCATTATTATCAAATACTTGTTAACTCACCTCATTATTAGATATATTTTTTATGCATATAACCTTGACCTTATCTTGGCTTTGGTTTCCTTTGACTCCTTTTGCTATCTCATATTGGGCACCAATGGTAGTGATCTTATCTACATGTTGGTTTTCTTTTCTTGGTATGGACTAGATATTAAATGTTAAGAAATCCTTTATGAGGTTCCATACATGGTGATTATAGGATTTCAAATGGTGATTTTTGATTGTGATTATAGGATTTTAATGCAACCAACATGTTGTTCTAAGATTTGAGAAGACTCTTTATCTTCCCTAGTCTATCAATTTTCTCACCTTCTATTTGATAAAACTTTTTTAAATCTAGAATTGGAGAAATAGTTAGAGTAGGATCATGCATCTTTGGAAAGAGGGGCATCGGTGGCCTCAGAGATAACTTGATTAATTGTATAAGGAAATTTTTAGACTTAATTACTACTTCAAAAGATTTAGGTAGAGTGTTCCCTCTCATGGATTGAATCATCATAGCTACATATGAATTAAGATACTTTAGATAGTACATAAAGGCATAATTAGGTGTAGGCTTGATCACTACATTAACTATGTCCTAGATATTCTAAAATATATAGTTGAAATTGACCATGAACTCATGAATTAATCTCTTACTTATTTTAAGTTATTCCACTAGTGAGAGGTGGTCACTCTTATCCTCAAAGTGCTTGCATAAGACTTCTCTAAATTCATCCCAATTATTGATTAATGTAGGATCCAATCCTCTATACCATTGAAGTGATTTTCCTTTGAAATAAGTTGATAACAACCTCATCGTTACATTTTCTTAAGTCACATGATGCACTAAACATAGGTTAGCAATATTTGCAATATGTTTTATAGGATTAATTAGATTTTCTCCTATAGAATAAGGAAGATCCTTCAAATCTAAGATTGGGATATCATCCCATTGGGTAAGATTTAAAGGATTACCTCCACTAAATGTCATAAAGGCTTGTGCTTTTGGAATAACTATTTAAGGTATGGGATTTATAACAATGTTTGGCTGAATAATATTGGCTTAAAAGGGAGGATTTTGGTAACAAATATGGGTAAAAAGAGGGGTAGATGTAGGATTTGACTTAGAGGCTTTCTTATTATTTATTGATTATAAAGGTATCTCAAATAAATATGTCTCCTTTTCTTCTATAGAGGATCTTATGATAAGTTTGGGGGCAATGAAAAATATGCAAATCTAGAAATGAAACAATGGAATTTGCTACTTAGATATGCAAAATTATGTAAAATGGTGGTCCCATCAAGAATGCTATAACTATTATCAATCTAGATATCACCCAATAGAGGTTAGACTTTTTCAATTTTAGCCCATACCTAGACTAACGTGGGAATGGTCTAAGGTTGTGGGATGCCTATAACTAGACCAGACCTCTAGGATTATTTATGAGGCTTGCTTCATAGATTTAATAATTAAAACATTAAATTATAAAACTAAAAATAGTTTGGGGTGAAAGGAGATAATATATTTTCATAAAGTAAAACCTATTCTAATATGTGGTGATGCACCATGAATTTATCAGATCTAATTTTGAACTCAGATTCTTTATCACACTAATGGACTATGAAAGAAACTAATACAATGATTACTATAGTTTATTTTCAATAGTATTTCATATAGAGGTCACTTTGATACCCTCATACTAGGGAGCAATGGAAATAAGGTCTGGTTAAAGACATTTAAATTTGTCTATCCACTATATCCTTGAGAGATCAATGCCAAGACACATTATATGTTCTGCAAAGAATGTTTCTAGCACTTAGGTTAAGATTGGACATGCAAGAGGAAGACCAAAATCACATTTTCATACTAAAAAAACATAAAACATTAAATATAGATTATAAAATGACTATAGAAAGTTTTATTTGCTTGTCTAAGAAGTGTCAAATACAATTCTAGCAGAGTCTAGTCGTACCAACCTGAGGGATGTAAAACAATAGCTTAAAGGCTATATTTATAGAATAAAAGAAGTAAGAGAGAGGGATTTTTGGCACTCAAAAGGGAATCAAACAAGCTCAAATCCATTTGAAAAGTTTTTATAATTTCCTTCATAAATTAAGCTCATTCTAGCTTCTTAATTAATCTAGGTCACTCTAGTCCATTGCATCATTACATTATTCTCTTAGAAATGATCCATGGTGGTTGAAATATCAAGATCAAGTTGTTTTTATCTAATTTATATTATCAATGTGGTTATAATAATTAGATCCATCTATTAGAGTTGTGTCTTGTTAATTTCTCCTTACTAGTTTATTGAGGCATGTAAGAGTTGATAGAAGGGTCACTTTCATGCAGCTTTATTTTAAAATAAATCCATTGAAATATACATGTCTACCTTAATTTCCCATGCCAGCTAACACTTGATACTCATTATGAAGACCAGATCCTCATATCTTGAGACTAATAGAGTTATGCCATCTATACTTCAAGTGGTGGTTCATCGAGTCATGATTGTGTTTGAAGCATGAGAATCCCATACCATATCTCATTTACCTAACCCTATAGAGTCTTAATGTTTCAATCTTATCCTAAAATATCTTCTCTTGGACCAATCTAGATCATGTTTAAGCTTGGTTCTATTCATACTTGTTCACCTTATTTGAAAACTGACCCTTCAACCTCCATCTAAGTCATTTGGGCTCACCTTCATTTGATATTCAATAAAAAATTGACTCAAATCATTAACCCCTTTACTCATCTCACTCTATCGATATTCCTGATGTGAATGAATGTGATCCATAGATCTTCTACCAAGACTTACGTGGTTGTGCCACTTATCGATGGTGCATTGATCTTAGGGTCCTCTTGACTCTCTAACTTTATTTTATGTTGTTGATCTTGAATCCATGATGGAACATAAACCATTGATCTATTTGTGTCCATTATCCTATATTTAACTACTCACCATTAGATTTCATCTAGGAACCTAAGATTTAGACACTTTTCAAGCTTCTGCTTAGTCAGGGACCCCTTTGAAAATTTTTGAATGCAAATGAATATTTCATGAGCTTGAATTTTGACATTTTTGAAATTATATTTGATGTTTTCATGGACATATTTGATGTCTACGTGGCCATCACTAATATTTTTGATCTTTAATAGTCATTTTTTGTGGCTTGAATCTGATGTCTACACAACTATCAATTGATGTTCATGAAAATGTCAATGACATCTATGTGACTATCAATCTTTGCACTCCAATTGATGACTATTAAGTTTTATTTTTACACTTACACAAAATTCACTATGTTGGATCACAAATTTATTGAGATATTTATTTTGTATCTTTTACTAAACATTTATTGTGGGCTTTGTGTCTCAACCACTTTCTCCAAATAGATTTGTTTATAGCTCTTTTACATCGAACATAATATCTAAAGAAATTGTCATGGGAAAATTTTCCAAAATAATTAAGTCTGCCTTATCCTTGCCTTGGAAAATTTCTTGCAGACAAAATGTCTAATAGAATTCATGCCTTTGAGATCTCTATCTCAGAAAAAATGTCTAAAATAAATCACACTTAATCTTTTGCATCAAAACAAAATATCTAAAAAAATTCATGCCTTTAATAAAATTGTCCTAAAACTTTTTCTTGAAAGAATTTGTCCTTGTACCTTTTTTTGGAACCTTTGTCTTTAGGATTTTTGTAAAGGGCACTTTGCAAAAAAAAATGACCCTTTGGAATTTTTTTATTGGCCCCTTTTCTTAAAGAAATGACCCTTCAAGGGAATCATATCAAACACTTTCCTAAGAAAAATACCCTTCAAGATTTTTCTATAGGACATTTTGTCAAAGCAATGGCCCTCTGGAACTTTGTCTTGGTTACTTTCCTAAAAGAAATACCCTTTGCTATTTTTGTTTGGGACATTTTTGAAAAATTGTCCCATCAAGATTTTTTTGTTTCAGAAGTATTTCTATCGGCCTTGTGTTTTAGAAAATTTGTTTGAAAGAAACCTTCCTTCAAAACGTTTGTCAAACATTTTCCTTGAAAGAATTATGCTTTTGGTAAAATTGTGTGGATAATTTTCTTGAAAGAAATCTAACACTTAGCTTGAAAAATTCCCTTCATATGTTTTGTTTTGTCCACTTTGTCAAAGAATGATCCTTTGAGAAAAGTATTTTGGACTAATTTCTCTGAAAGATACCTTTATAACTTCTATTTAGGACTTTCCTCAAAGAAATGACCCCTCAAGAGTTTTCTTTTAGACAAAATATCCAAAACAATTCCTGATACTTAGACAAAAAACCTAAAATAAATCTCCCAAAATAATTCCAACACTTAGCCAAATAAAGTGGATTAATTTCTCTAAGGGAATTCTAAATACTCTAATACTTGGCCAAATTTTTAAATATTTGGCTAAATGTAAACTTAGGCTTAATTTGGACTAGTTCCTGCAACTATTTAACACCATGAAAATCTATTTGGATCCCTCCCCTTACAATATTGATCATGCTTCTAAGACGCCTAATCTACTAAACAATTTAGACCCTGATCATCTATTTATACTAGACAAAATCTTGGTATGCCATCCAAAATGGCCAACAATATAAGTATCAATGTGTAAGACATGCTTCCAAAACATTCCCCACTATAAATTGAAGATGTTGAATATTGAGTAAGTGTGAATAACATGCTTTGAAAGCATGCCCCCACTAAATCTAAAACTATGAATGTGTGAAATCCATATCCATATGACATGCCCCCACTAAATTTACAAACTAGTATAAGTAATAAATACTAAATAAATGTCGAGTACATTTTTATAAAGTATGCCTCAACTATAATTTAGAAACTATGAATGTGTGTGGAATTCATGTCCATATGGCATTCACCCACTGAATCTAAGAGCTAGTGTAAAGTGTAGAGAACATGATTCCAAAGAAATCCCCTAGTAATATGACCCACCCTTAGGGTGAGGTCAAAACAAATAATTATAAGTTACCTTACCTCAAAAGGGTAAGCCAACATTAAATTATGGAATGTAACCATGTAGAATATAAAAGGAACATGTCTAGTAAATGTATCATTGAAGCATATAGAACCAATTTGATCACATGTAGGACTAAAATTCATGATAAATATAATGGTAGCATATAGATATTAATAGTAAAATCTTAAAAATAAAATAATCACACAAATAATAGCACTCAAAATCAAGTCAAAAGGCAATGGTCCAAAGTGATGACAAAAAAGGGGCATGTTCAAATGCCATTAAATCAAATGGACATAACTTAGTCAAGTATCCATAAATCAAGGAATGAAATATTAAAAATGTCCATACAATAAGAAATGACACATTCAAATGTATAAGAAGCAAAACATAGCCACAAGGGCCACATACAACAAAGCATATTCAAATGCTTGAAAGAATAAGACAATAATAAGGCAAAACATTCAATAAAGTGTGTAAAGGAAAATCATGGGCAACCAACATAAACATGCCATAGTGGCCCATGGATAAAATTTGTTAGAAAAAAATGTAAAGTACATAGAATATAAAGTACCCTAGGTAATGTATAATCATGGATAATAGGCATGTGGAAGTATATATGTAAGATCAAACATGATAGTGTAGAATGATGATTAAATCATATAACTTGTGTGTATCAAGAGCATATAATATGGATTCCCCAACATTATAACATGAGTAGTGTATTCATATAAAATGTCCAAATTCATAGCTTAATTTTGGCTTGTGACACCCTATCCATAGGACCTTCTTACATCCTCTCATGACCCTTATAGACACCTTTTTTCTTATTCCTAGTCATCCATAGCCTTCTAGATGATCATTCCAAATTAGCCAAGCTCTATTTCCAAATCCAATTCTATCCTACCAAGTCCTAAGCCTATAGGATAAGACTATCATTCCTTTAGTATAACATAGTCCTATGTTTGATGCTCCTATCTAATCACATTTTGAGCCCAAATGACCATTTCATCTGATTTTAATCCTTCATCACGTCAGCCTATCATGAATAAATTTAACCCATGATCAATAGTTCCCTATAAAATTCCATATAAAGTTAATTTATGAAGGGAGGTGACAAATTTTACAAAGGAATCAAGAATAGAAATAAACCACTAAGAAAAAATATCCTATTCTTTTCATACAGTCACCCGACATAGCTACAAACACATTCAAACCCTCACACAAATCCATATCCACCTCAAGTACTCTCAATTTGGAATATTGTCATCCTTATTACACTATTTCATAAAGTATATCAAGTGGGAGAATTGCATATGGCTCGATCCCTCTTCAGAGTATTGGTATGTAAAAAGTGTGCCCACACAAGGGGTATGGATACACGTTCAATGCATCTTTCACACACTAACCCCCCCTCTTTCTAAATTTTTATCAAGCATAATGAAGGTCTAGGGTTTTAATATTGAATTAGTTTTATAAGGATCTTTTTAAATATTCAAAACTTAATATTTCACAAGTAGACTCATACATGAACATCAAATAAAACCCAAAAAACTCAGATCTTTATGACTAGTTTGAATAAAAATGGCAAGAGTAGACTATAATGTTACACCTTGAAGTGTCTTGTTTTTATAACTCCTATCCTTTCACTAAACAAAAGCTATATTCTAATTTGTGACACTGTCTTAGTCTTTCACAACCAATTTTAACCTTTATCTCAACCATCTCAATCTAGTTTTAAGCCAAGTTATATTTCTTCTTATTTATTGTTATTTTTAGAGAAGTTTAAAAGACACAATAAATTATACAAATCAATATTGTAATTATTAAAATATTATTTAATAATTTATTATTCCAAACCCTTTATTAAATTAGGAATAAAAATCTATTATTGCCAAAACTATTGAATCATTTGTTGAACCTGACTTAATTCATTTGCACATAAAAACCCTAGAAACCCTAGGGAAAATTCCTTGCTGATTTTTGCAATATTTTTCTAATTTTTCTTGAATAATTAAATCAAAATTTTACATTTAAATTTTAAAATTTACTTTAGTAATTTTTAAAAATAATTTCTTTCAAACCCTAGTTTCCTATACTAGGTCCCAATATTTTTCCAGTATTTTTCTAATCTTTCCTACATATTTAAATCAAAAATTCACATTTAATTTTTAAATTTACCTTAGTAATTTTAAAAATAATTTCTTTTAAACCCTAGTTGCACTATACTAGGACATATTTATTTTGTGGTATCACCTTACACATTAATCAAAATTTCCCATTTAATTTTTAAAATTTACCATAGTAATTTTGAAAATCTTTTTTATTTCAAACCCTATTTGAATATACTGGGTCCCTTCACTTTTGAGGTATCATCTTACATCCAATTCAAATTTCACATAAAAATATAAATGGATCTTACTCATTTAAAAATATTTCTTTCAAATAATAAGGAATTCATACTTGGTCATATCATGTATATGAATGATGAAATTTACCATATATTAATGCAAAGATTTATTTTGGTATTTTCATGGTTAGTATTTTTATTACGGGATGATATCATCACATTCATTAATAAACATTTTAAGATACCTCTTGCCTCACCTCCCTTGGAGCCTCTATCCCATTTTGAGTTATGTTGTATGGTCTATTTTACTCTTCATCAAGTCACTACCCATCACCAAAGAGCCTAGTTGACACCCTTTGTCCCTCCACTACCTCAACCTATCAATTATCTACGATCTCCTCCCATAACTATTACTAATCCTATACATCTAGTAGATACTGTGGTTAGAGTTGTTACTCAACATGACACCATGCCTCCCCTACCTAGTCAAGAGTATTACCACCCTCTTATTCCTTCCCTTCTTAGGCCGAACCCACCCACATAGGCAGATCCACATAAGGCATATGATATTGTTGATCAGTTTAAAAACACACCAACTAAGATTTCCATGTTAGAACTACTTCATAAAAACAATGTGTTCAAGGACATTATTTATCAAGTGCTCATTTAGAATTCTTTGCCCATTGATTCAGAGCATTCTTATTTTACATCAGTGGTCAACACATTAAAAACTATAGAAGATGTAATTTCTTTTGATCATGAGGACATGCCTTCTTAGATAGGTTTTTATCAAAATTTACCACTGTTCATACAAGCTCAATTCAAAACTAGTGTAGTTAAGAGAGTTCTGGTTAATAGTGGTTTTAGACTTAATATATGTAATATTACATTCTTATAAATCATGGGCATATATATGACATCCATGAAAAATTCATATAAGAACATCAAAGGGTTTGATGATATGCCATGAGAAACATTAGGCACCATTGCTTTGGATATCATGGTAGGGCCCAAAACCCTCTCTACATAATTTCAGGTCATTCCAGGTCCTCTTCATTATAACCTTTTACTTGGAAAACCTTGGATACACACTATGGGTGTATCTCCTTCCACTCTTCATTTATATGTTAAGTTTATCCATGAAGGATAGCTATACACATACCTATCAGATAACCACCCATTCAAATATTATATAATTACAAAATCATCTTTGACTATTTTTCTAGATGGAACACCTCATATCATAGTTTAGTCACCACCTCATTATAGTTTTCTTGACCATATACACACATATGAGGTAAGAGAGACTAGCACATCTTGAACTCGTCCAATTAAATTTGTTTCCTAAACTCCTAATACTCAACTAGTCATAGTAACTTCAGTGATTCCAACTACTCCATCAATCATAGTTTCTACACATGTTAGAATTACACAATCATTACCAATATTTTCAATAGTACCACTTGATTCTACATAAATATATCCTCCAATAGTTATAGTTTCTCTATTAGTTACATATACTCTTGTAACATTGCCATATTCTACTAATACATTTGATGAGACTCCCATATGAAATTTACCACTTATGGTAAATTCTGAATTACCATATGTGCATGATGTTGATTTATATTCCCAAGCTACTCAAATGATGATATGACACCTACACTCACAAATCACTATCTATGTGGATTGAGCTTTACACTAGTTGGCCCAGGCAAGTACCAATATGACTATAGATCCCTCATCATACATCTTGCATATCACATTACACTCTATGCATATATTACACATTCATGACCACAAACATGTCACTTGGCACATAGAACTCAAAAGGTTTCCTCTATGAATATAGAGTTAGTCATTCATATTCAAATAGGGAGCACACAACATCAGCCATAGATTATGCTATAAATGTTTCTTGATCATGGATTAATCACACTACCGATAGTATGACACATATCTATTAGCAAGTTGTCATATCAAGATGGTCACCCATTTTATCTCTTTCACATAATCATAGGCCATGATACAAAATCATGTATAGATTTACAATAGAGAGTAAAACTTAATGTTTAAGGTATTATTTAAATTACATCACCACTAGCACCTACTCTACAACTTCCACCAAAAATATCTACTACCAAAGCTAAACATCCCAGAGGAGAATTAACATCTTTACCACTAGAGAAACCTTCAGTTCACCTTCGATAGGATGATACCATTATGAAGGATAGATCTTCATCTATACAAAAATCATATATCTTACTGACACAAGAGGAGATAACCACCATGTATACAAAATCTATGGCATATGATGATACTTATGATGATGATCTTGAGGCATTTGTTGATGGTCATGATCCCTTCCTCCATCTCTATCTCTAGTGAGATCCATCTTTGAACACTTTACCCCCTCCAACATAGTCTTTTACATCATTTGTGTACATATTGCTTTATTCATATGCTTGTACATAGTTTCCTTTTACCTTAACTACACATAAATTTTCAAAGTTAGTTGGTTTATAGATCATTTTCAATTTCATGTACATAGTCTCCTTATGATTTATTGTACATATATTAATTCAAAAATACCAAAAATAATTCAAAATTTTTTAAAATCCAAAAATAATATAACATGTTAAAAATCCAATAACATTTAAATATATCAAAAATACCAAAAATATTTCAATCATATGCATTATCCATGATTTAAATTTATACTACCATGTTAGACTTATATATGTTATTTTATGTTATTATTTGTTGATTTATATACATTACCATGCTTTTATTTATCTTCTTTGAGTGTGTGCATTGACATCCAAATCCTTGATTGCTTCACTATACCCATTGAGGGGGAATCCTATTTCTACATTCAAGACATACATTGATATATCTACTCATTGATGGCATCTTTTTCATGACTACACCATCTAGGTTATGTCATTCCTACACCACTTACTCTATCTATCATGTTGATGTAGATTACTGCATAACCTACACAAATTACTCTATTGACACTCACTAGTATATAACACTCATGTATTTCTTAGAATTTACCTAGTATTGTACTACATGTCTTACATACTTTCACTTCTTGATTTGATTAGTTAGATGTGATTGTATTTCCAACATATTACATGCTTTCATTTCTTGCTTTTTTTAGCTAGATGTGATTACATTTCCTAGTTCCTATTGTGTCTTCTTATCTATGCCTTAGGACATTTTCCAATTTCCTTTGCTTTTAATCTTCTATGTGCTTATGGCTCTCATGCCAACCTTGCTTGTTTTCAACTATACATGTATGTGGAATTTGAACATGGCTTGTATGCTTAACTTCTAGTTTGAGTGACATGTACCCATGTCCCTTGTTTGCTTGTTCCCTTGGCCACTCTTGTACACTTCTTGCTTTCTGTGCTTGTCAATTGTTTAATTCTTAATTATTTATAATGCCATGATCCATATCATACATTATATTACTTTTTTTGGATACCATGATGAACATCATGCTCCATCCCTCTTTGACAACTAACAACTAACAATTAACATGTTTAGTTTCAATTCAGTATAATACACATGCTATTACATTATTACATCTATCTAGGCATTCCCCTATTAATCTAACAATCTCCAATACAAACTATGCTATATCTTGAGACATCTTTTTTATTATCATTTCTATATCATGTATTTTGTAGCATAACACACTTGTAGGGCTCTTTATTTTGAGGGTAGTCATATTAGGGTATTCATCCCTACCCTCGAAAGAGGGAGTAATAATCAAGGGTTTTGTCATAGAGAATAAAAGCCTCTACTGGTCAAAAATTAGTTTTTAAAACACTCAAAATAATAACTAGAACCTAGACTAGGCAAAATAAACCAAGAAAATAGTGACAATTATAGAACAGTGATCAGAATCAGTAAAAGACAATAGCACTAGACCTATATAATAGTGTTAGATAATAGGGTGTCTTATTTTTGGTGCTCTTTTCCAAATAACAAAAAAAATAGATTTTTCAAAAATAGGTAGAAAGGTAAGTTTAGTTATAGTTTTATCAGTAATAGTACAATTTAGAATTAGTAATTTTAGTATAATGTTCTCCAAGAATCTAGATATAGGGGGCATCATACATGGCATGATGAATCTCACTTCCAATTGAGATTGGGTAGTTGGTATAAATTTTAGATCAAAATCCATGTTACAAACACCAGTGATTAGGGGCAATGTGCATGGCACATTTGACTTATTTTCTTTCAAAGTTTAGTACATTACCCAAGTATTCTTAGTATTTGCATACCTTATTCCTTATATAGGTGCTTGGCATCATTTTCAAGTGGCTTCCACATAATCCTAGTTCTTAGTTTTGGAGTGGCTTTCATACAAGCTTAATCTCCACCTTTTAGAGTGGCCAAGATTGGCCTAATTTCTAGTACACATTCAACTATCCATGCCACCTTGTCAAATTATAAATAATCAATGAGCTTCAAGAGTCATCTCATATGACACACATTCATACCAATATCAGTTCATAGCTTTATTTAGTGGGAAATGATGGAGCTAAAGGACTAGTTAGACTTTGTATTCTTTAGCCACCTACTCAGAGGGATTAGACACATAGTCCAAACATCAATTATCATATACATGATCACATAACTTCCCTTAGTGGGAAATGATGGAGCCAAAGGGCTATCCCTTACATTTTTTATCCATTCTCAATGAATTGAGCACTCAACTCAATTCATTATATTACTTTTGGTATGACACATATCCAACATCACTTAGCATCACTGAATAACATAATAAGTTTTGCATTGGTCTATGTATCTAGTGAGGTGTATTCATTCCTTTCTCTTCCTCTCTCTTTCTCAAATTTTATATGTTCTTATTTTAGATATAACATATCTAGTAAGAACTAATCTAATCTTTGTTTTACCTTGCATATTTACACTTCACAAAGTGCTCTCTCTATACACACTCAATATCACATAACTTAATGGACTTCACCCTTATAGGTAAGTTTAGGTATGCTTTCTACTTTTCCTTTATCCTAGTATTTCACTTTGATGCATCACTATAATAAAGTGGGGGGAATGTAGTCATTAAAAATGTCCAAATTGATAGCTATAGTGTGGCTTATGACACCCTATCCATAAGCCCTTAATGCATGCTCTTATGACCCTTATATACACCCTTTTGCTTATTCTTAGTCATCCATACCCTTCTCAATGATCATTCCAACTCAACTAGGATCTATTTTCAAGGCTAATTCTATCTCCCTAGGTCTCTATCTTGTAGGATTGGAGTGCCATACCTGGACTATAGAGTTAAACCTTAGGGTGTCCCATTTTTGGTGCTCATATCCAATCATATTTTGAGGCCAAATGACTATTTTCATATGATTCTTATCCTTCATCTTGTCAGCCTAGCATGAATAATACATTTAACACATGATAAATAGTTCCCTATAAAAGTCCATTTAAAGGTCATTTATGGAGGGAGGTGATAAATCTTACAAATCAAGCAAGAATATAAACCAACCACTAAGTCAAACTTTCCTATTATCTACATAAAATCACCAAACACAGTTACAAACACATTCAAACCCTCACACCAGGCCCTATCCACCTCAATCACTCTCAATTTGGCAGTTTTACATCTTCATTACACTATTACACAAAGCAAATCAAGTGGGAGAATTATATATGGCTTGATCCCTTTTCAGAGTATTGGTATGTAGGTAGCATGCCCATGAAAGGGGTATGTATACACGTTCAATGCATCTTACACACACTACCCCACCCCCTCTTTCTCAAGTTTTATCAAGCACAATGAAGGTCTAAGGTTTCAATATTGAATCAGCTCTGAAAGGAGCTCCATCAACATTTAACACTTAATATTTCATAGGTAGACTCATACAGGGTAATGATTAAAACCTAGAAAACTTAGATCTCTATAACTAATTTGGATAATAGAGGTAGGAGTGGACTATAGCATTAGACCCTGAAGTGTCCTATTTTTGGTGATCTAATATTTTCACCAAATGAAAGCCAAATTTTGATTTGTGACACTATCCCAATCTTACATAACTAGTTTTAGCCTCTGTCTCATCTATCTTAATCCAATTTTAAGCTATGTTTTATTTCTCCTTATTTATTTTTATTTTAAATTTTTTTTAAAAGACAATAAATTATGCAAATTAGTATTGTAATTATTGTAATATTATTTATTGATTTATTATTCCATACCCTTAACTAAATTAATAATAAAAATCCATTATTCCAAAAACTATTAGATCAAGTAGAGGGAAATCCCAACACCCATAAGTGTATCTTATATCTACATATTCCTATGTATGTATGTGTAGGATTAAATGATATGTTAGTCCTCATCATGAAACTAACACATAGATGCCAAGGAGCCAATATAACATGTAGGTACCAAAATAGTTTTGGATTTTTGAATGTTTTGATTTTTTTTGGTATTTTTGGAAGAGATAAGATCATAATATGATCTCATCCAATGGATGATCATTGGTATCTTTTCAATTACAACCTAGTACAAAAAACTAATGGTATTTCTAATGAGCATGTATATGTTCAATATTTATTATTTTAGTATCTATGATGCTCGACATATGTATAATAGGACTTTAGGGTTGTGAAGTAATGATAAAAGGAATAAAGTTTCTTAGAACCTATCTCTATGTAATATATGGGTTCTTTGGAATAACAATAGTAAAAACATGTTTAGGTACTCTAGATATCTGAATATGATACATAGAAGTTGAGGATTTCATGGAACCATTATTTATTTATGATGTCAAGGTCTCTCAAGTATTGGTTGCCTATTAAATAATATTGCTTGTTACTTAAACTTTTTTCAGTGTATTAGCCTTAATAATATTGATAATTAACCTTTTGGGTATGAATTTATCTTGTTTAAGAGGATGTTCATATGGAATACCAAAAACTATAATTATCTAATTGGCATGAATGTACTTAATACTCCCATACACTATAAAAGGTACTATTGAAAGAGTTTGTATCCAAGGTCATCCCAAAAACATGTCAAAGGTACTTGTATAATGTGTAAATAATAAATTAATAAAAAAATGTGTAGAACCAACCTATAAATGTATATCAATCTCACCAATAAATTTCTGGTAAGTCACATTGAATGCTCTGACCATTATAGTAAAAGGGTATAAATCATGATGAGTATAACCCAAATGCATAAGAAATGTCATGGTGCATTCATTTTTTCTTACACCATTATCAATAATAACACTATGTATGGGGTGTTTATCAAGGTATTTTTGAATTAATATAAAATGAATATAAGATTCATCATCCTTAATTTCACTATCATCAAATAATGGTAGGTTTATGGACCATAGGAGGTATATGTCACATGTAAGTACCAATGAACCCATCTAATGGGTGTACATAATATGATGGAGGATGATGTGCATTATATGCCATTTGAACTTTTAGTTCTTTCTTGGAATGGTATTGAAAAGTGTTTTACCCAACATCCCCCTTTTTTCCATAGGAAATGGGGACCCACTTTGTTTTAGACTATGGTCTTGACTTTAAGCCCCTCTTCTATGTTTTTTTTTGCAAAATCTAGGAAAAGATTGATTATTAGCCTTTCATAATTTGGAAAAATGGCATTGGTGATTTGTTTTCATGGAATATCTTTATATTTATTTTTGGTGTATTATATCATATTTATGTTTTGTGTACTTTTATTGTTAGGGTGTTTGTTTTGGGACCTATTCTTTTTAGAACTTATTTTTCAGGGAATTATGCAATTTGTCTTTTTAGGTTTTATGTTTTAGGTGTTTTGTCCATTGCCTTTGTCAACTAATTATTTGTGGACTTATTCCATTGGGGAAATTTTTGTGTACATTTTTTCTATAATAATTCCCCCAGATAAATTGTGTCTACAAAAATTTTGTGAAAAATAAATCCTCTAATAGATTTCCTTTGGCCATACATACTTACCCTTCAGCCTTTTTGAAATCACTCTTTGGCATTTATGAATTATGTCCTTTAGGAAATTTCTCATGAATGAAATACCCTATGAATTAGACCCTTCAAATTTATACCTAATGAAAATGGCTCGTCAACCTTAACCCACCTACTCTTCAGCCTTTTTCAATATCGCTTTAGCATTTTGAAAGTATCCTTCATGACTTTTATCCTAGTTCCTTTGTCTGATGAAAATGACCCTTCAAAATTTTTATCATCAAACATTTTTACTAATGCAAAAATCTTAAAATAATTCCCCAAAGCAATCTTTCCAATAAAATTTTACTAAAATAATGACCCCAAGGGCACATACCCTTCAGGATTTGTGCAACCTACCGTTTAGGACTTTTTTCTTGGGCCCTTTCCCCATCAAAATGTACCTTAAAAATTAGACCTTTTAGCCATTTTCACCACAAAGTAGACCCTTTGGACCTTTTGCACTTACCCTTTGGGATAACTATCAAGGGCATTTTTCTAAATAAACATACCTTTTGACATTTTTTCCATAGGTGTTTTGACCAACAAAATAAACTCTTTGGGATAATTGCTTCAAATATTTTGTCTAAAATAATTTCCTTGATGATACATGCTAAGGGTTTTTAGCTATGGACATTTTGTCTAACAAAAATCCCTCTAAAATAGTTCCCCCATAGAAAATGGCCAAAAAAAAAACCTTTTGCCAAGATAATTAGACCAAAAGCCCTGAGGAGCTGCCAAGTGGCACCCTTGCATTCATAAACTTTATTACACACACACACACACACGATAAGTCACTTTTAAATTTATGTCTATAGGAGATAATCTAGAAATGACAAGTGTCAAGCTTGTAGGAGTCAAATATTCAAACACCAAGATCCATAGTGTATGTTAACTTGCATACCAAAGATCTAATAGTGTGAAATCAACCACAAAAACAAATGGCTTTCCAGAATGAGTATGGTAGTGACAAGTGTCACCCTTGTGGGGATGTTTAGGAAAAGGTCTAATAGTGTGCAGAAGACCAATACATAGAGATCCAATGGCATGAGCAAAGAGTTAAAAATTCAATGCTCCCAAAGGAAATGAGGAGGTACCAAGTGGTATGCTTGCATTACATCATGAAAAATATCAATGGTGTGAGTCCTAAATGGAATTTTCATAGATCCAAACTTGGTGAGAGACATGGGCAACATATAACACACAATTATTTTTAGTCATAGTTTCACTAGTTATGAAGCCTTAGTAAATTTATACTTGTATTCAATGCATGTCTCAGTCCCATGTGAAGGTGGCTAATCTAAAAATATTTAACAAGTTATTCTCACAAGCTATAAAAGGATAAGATATTGTGTATGTACATTTTTGTAATTGATGTATATATTTTGAAGTTTTTCATGCAGTTCAATCTATAATTGTAGAAAATTGTCTTTATCTTTTTACACTTGCACATGTTGCATAGATTTTGCAAAACATATTTTAAATGGATAACTAAAACTGGAATCTTATATGATTTTGACTAGAGTTAGAACACAAGTTATAACTATCACATGTAATGACCTTGCAATAACTTGGAGGATGAGGCAACCCTTTCCCCAAGTCTACATAAATAATTGTAGTCCAACTTGGATTTTAGTCAAAAAAAATATAAGTATAGGAGCATCATTAATTTTGATCATCAATAAATGTGTTTGTTTATTTTCTTTCCAATTTCTATGTAATCAGTTGTTACTTATTGGTTATATATTTTAATAATATTTAATGTACAATAGTTATGAATGGATTCTTCATTATACTAATTGATGTACTAATATGTAGATGTGAAAAATATATTAAAGGATTGGTAAATATATTGATTAGGATAATTAAGTTTAAATTGATTCATAATTTTGATTGCACATGAGTTTTTTCTTATATGTAATTTTCTATGTGTGTGAAATAGTTTCCTTAGATACTTCACTAGACCGAGCCATAATCACTTCATTAAGGGTGTGCAATAGCTTCCTTAAAAGGAGAAACCTTTATTTGAGGCTTGTGAATTTCTTGCATCATTATTTCTATATAATTCTTAGCCACATCTAATTATGTGTGTACAATTGCTGCTAGCAGCAGGTGTAGGTTTTTAAATCACTTATCCTTTAAGAAACTAACTAGGGAAGTAGCTCTTGAAAACCATAGAGATTTATTTTATGCCTTAACCTTCCCTCATTTTTTGAGTTTGTTTTGAGATCTACTTAGTTTATATTATCGACCTACCACCCATCTAACTCACATAGAGATTCACTACCCTTTAAAAACCACAACTCTATCTAAAAAACATATCAATAACCTACATGCCCTACCAGCTATTCCATCAATAGGTTGAAATAGACCACATACTTACAAATCATGATCTAGAGTGGAGCTTACCTCCATTGAGATCTTAAAATGTTAGAGGCTACCTAATTATGTTTTGGTGTGCTTAAAACCCACATCAACAATCAATTGGTGCTAGAAGGAGGGAAACACCTTCAATTATACTAGAAAAAAAAATTGATAATGGATTTGCTTAACAAATCACTCATACATATCCAAGTTATTCAACGTGATCTCCTTGAAGTTCCATTCCCAAACCTTCTTAGGTTCCATAATAATCATCCAAGAACTGGTGAAAGGCATCTCACTATCTACCCATATGTTATGCATGTTATGGATATAAATTTTGAGGATGTAATCTGTAATTTATTTCCATTCGTGATGGGAGAAGAAATGGATGATTGGTTAAGAGAGTTGGCACCTATTTCTATTACTATTTATAGTGATCTTGAGGAACATATGTTGATTTGATTTGGTCCAAATATTTATGTTCACAAATTAAAAAATAATTTAACATCTTCTATGAAGTTACTTTATAGGAGGTATGTTGGATATGAATTTTATAAAAACTCTCAAAATATAAATCTTGTTACTATGCCCAAATAGGAACATAGGTGAATTATTTCCTTTTAATCCAAGCACTATGCACAAAGATGAATAAGAGATCCTAGATGAAGAGAATTTTTTAGCCATCAATCAATAAATTTTAATGTTACAGGAGAAATTGAGATACCAAAAACAAGAAGAGGAATTTGATAAGATAGGATAATTAGATCATGTTGATTCTATCCTTTTATTTGATGAGATAATTATAGAAATAAATAATGATAGTGAGGAAAGTGTCAATTTAAAAGAACATTGTCAACCTTTGTAGTAGCTCTATGAGATAGAATATGCTTAGGTAGAGTATCAATTACTTTGACTTGAAAAATAATATATTAGATCTTACTATGGTGTTGATGACTCTTGTGACTATCAGTTTACATTAGAATCTCTATTAGAAGACTCGTTTGATGATTATATTCCTAACCTATTCTCCTCTAATCATTTAAACTTCAATGTTGAGATTTTAGATTATGTCATGCCTGAGGTAGATATGTATTTTTATCATGAATTGAAAAAGTTATATTGGCTTACCCCAATAATTCTAATTCTATTTTTGACTTCCCTTTCAATGGAATTAATTCACATATATGTCCATGCCTTGATTTTATAGATGTTGAATCCAATGTAGTGCCTAATTCTAATGTGCAAGACATTGTAATTAATTATGTGATTGACCAAGAACCCTAGTGTGTGTGGACATCAACATATTTTGGCATTGAAGTGAAGACCTTTGATTACACATACGATAACCATGAAGTTGCATATCTTCCAGAGCATAACTATTCAAAATAAGTAGATTACTTAGATGGTAATAATCATAATTTCAATTCAAAAGAATAGCAACAAAAGGATCAACAATAGGTAGTAGATGGGATGATCCCTTAGGAATTAATAATTTATAAATATCTCACTCCTAAAATTAAGAATAGTGAGCCCCAGATAATTATAATTTTTATTTATAATTTAGAAATTCAAGAGCTGATTCATTCTAATACTGAAGGTCACACTCAAAATGAGAGTTTAGATGAAGTTTTTGAGGAAAATGTTGTTCATCATTATACTTATGATTCTAATTCTATCTTTGTGGACCTTCCCCATAATGATTTCATAGAGAATGATGACTTTCAAGACTATACGTTAGATCTATTATCCATTTCAGGAGACACTTTGGATAAGTTATTTGTTTATTGTATTTGGGATGTCCCAATGAGTAACCCTATTTTTTTGTTTTAAAATATGATGGAAAGGTTCAAAATTCTACTAAATGAATACATGCATGTCCTTTCCTATCTCAAAACTATAATGGGGAAAACCTTGTTATTACCAAAGAGTGAGAAGCATACCAAATAGAGTTTCCAAATCCATCCCGTATCTTTTTTGGGTTTTCTTTAGAGTAGGATTATATTAGATTTCTTGTTTTATTATATTAGTTTCCTACTTTCTAGATTAATCTTTCTTGATTTTAGTATTTTCTTTTCTTAGTT
Source organism: Torreya grandis (assembly GCA_037957365.1). Taxonomy (NCBI): domain Eukaryota; kingdom Viridiplantae; phylum Streptophyta; class Pinopsida; order Cupressales; family Taxaceae; genus Torreya; species Torreya grandis. Next base: position 4,028,809 of record JARHVA010000891.1, on the reverse strand, counting down.
TAGTTTCTTGCTTTCTTAGATTAGATTCCCCACTTTTTAGAATATTTATTTTTTTCTTTTTTTGATGATTAGAATTGTGTTAGATCTGGCTATAATTAAGTTTAAATTCAAACCAACTAAGCTTATGACATGTAGGAAAGATGGAAAATTAAAATCATGACACTTTGGGACTAGTTTATAGAATAGGTATATTTCTATTTTTTTAGTCTTTAGGATGAAGGTAGGCAATCATGGATTATTATGGATGGTATCATAATTGAATAATTTTACCAGGCATGTGGAAGTTGCTCTTAGTGTAATTCATACAAATTTATAAATTATTCTTATTTTATTGGATCAAATGTACTTATCAAGTTAAATACTCGTTAGAAGTGACAATTTTGGGTATAGGTGTAGCTGGCAGGGATGTTCTAGTAATGATTTGTTTTATAATTATACTAGCTTACTAGGGTTCTAGATCTTCTCTTTCCATTCAATAAAAAAAAAAAAACAAAGGAGAAAGAACTAATGAATTCAAAAGAGAAAATAAAAATTTAAATAAAATCAAGAGGCTCACATGATCAAATAAGGTCAATGTACCATGCATCAAAATCAAAATAAGATAATGGAATGAGAAGATAAGGAGCCCAAGGTATCTCTATCAAGGCTATAGACACTTGGCTAGTAGTAGATCAATGCTTGAGATTTCCTTGTTTTATGAGATTTAAAAGATATTGGAATAAAACCTACAACCCCATCAAATACTTTGATAAAATCATCACAACAAGGTTTAAATAAACTACATGTTTGACATATACTAATCTAAGAAATTAGAGGGAAAGTATGTTTTGTGAATGAACTTATGAGTCTCTTTCATGTTTCTGATTTAAGTATTCTTCTTCGACACACTTCATGATTGATTTAAGATTTAAAACTAGAGTTATAGGTTCTTGAATACTTAGGACTATTCCCCCTATGAGTGACCAGTTGTTGTACCGAACATCTCCCTTTTATCCATAGGAAATGGGGACCCACTTTTTTTAAGACTATGGTCTTGACTTTGAGCCTCACTTTTGTGTGTTTTTTTTCAAAATTTGGGAAATGACTAACTACTGGCCTTTCATACTTTGTAAAAATATCATTGTTGTTGTGTTTTCATGGACTATATTTATATTTGTTTTGGGCTTATTCTATCAAGATTATGTTTTGTCTAGTCTCATTGCCATGGTGTTTTTTTAGGGACCTATTCTTTTCAAAGATTATTCTTTTGGGACTTATGCAATTTTTTTTTTGAGTTTTATGTTTCAGATTTTTTTTCATTACCTTTGTTGACTAATTCTTTGTGGACTTTTTCCCATAGAATTATTTTATCAGGGAAATTATTATAGACATTTTATCTCAAATAATTCCCCGAAATGAATTGTGTCTATGTACATTTTATCCAAAATAAATCCTCCAATAGATTTTATTTGTCCCTATGGACTTGGCCCTCATCCTTTACAAAGTATGTCCTTCAATACTTTCATCATGGATGAAATGCCCTATGAAGTAGAGGCTTCAGATTAATGCCTAATGAAAATGACCCTTCAGCCTTAACCCACCTACCCTTCGGCCTTTTTAAATATCCCTTCAAAATTTTCAAAGTATCCTTCAATACTTTTGTCTTACGCCCTTCTTTTGATGAAAATGAGCCTTTAAAGTTTCAAAAAATCTTAAAATAATTCCCTATAGCAATGTTACCAATATAATTTTGCCAAACTAATGACCCCAATGGCACATACCCTTCATGATTTATGCAATCTACCCTTCAGGAATTTTTTTATGGGCACTTTCCCCACTAAAATGTACCCTATCAAGTAGAACCTTCAAGCATTTCTACCACAAGGTATACCCTTAAAACATTTTTCACTTACCTTCAAGATAATTATCAAGGGCATTTTACTCAATGAACATACCCTTCAATATTTTTGTTGTGGGTATTTTTCTTGATGAAATAGACTCTTTGGGATTATTGCTTTGGAGATTTTGTCTAGAATAATTTCCCTGATAACACATGGCTTTGAGCTATAGACATTTTTTGTGACAAAATCCTACCAGAATAATCTCCCTACACAAAATGGTTGAAACAATACCCTACTGCCAAGATCATTAGACTAAAAGCCTTGAGGAGTTACCAAGTGTCACCCCTCCATTTATACAGTTACACACACACACACACACACACACACACACACACACACACACACACACACACACACACACACACACACACACACACACACACACACACACACACACACACACACACACACACACACACACACACACACACACACACACACACACACACACATACACACACACAAATGCTAAGTCACTTTTGAATTTATGTCTATAGGAACGGATCTAGAAATAACAAGTGTTAAACTCATGGGTGTCAAAGAGTCAAGAAATAAGATCCACGGTGCACATTAACTCGCATAATAGAGATATAATGGTATAAAATTAAGCATAAAAACAAATGGTTTTTAGAGTGAGCACTATGGTGATAAGTGTCACCCTCATGAAAATGTTTAAGCAAAGATCCAACACCAGTACATAGAGATCCAATAGTGTGAACAAAGAGTTGAAATTTCAATGGTCCCATAACAAGTGAGGAGATACCAAGTGGCATTCTCACACTCCATCATGTAGAAGATCAATGGTGGAAGTCCTAAATGGACTTTTAAAGGATCTATACTTGGTGAGAGGTATGGGCAACATGCAATACATAATTATTTTTAGTCACAATTTCACTAGTTCTGAATCCATGGTAAAGTGATACTTGTATTTGATGCATGTCTCAATCCCATGTGAAGGTGGATAATCTAAAAATATTTATCAGGTTATTCTCACAATCTATGAAAGGCTAAGACTCTATGCATTTATAGTTTTGTAAAAAATACATATATTTTAAAGTTTTTCATGTAGTTAGAGCTATAATTGCATAAAATTGCCTTTATCTTTGTACACATGCATATGTTTCATAGCTTTTACAAAGGCTATTTCAAATAGATAACTACAATTGGAATCTTATATAATTTTGACTACATTTAGAACTCAAGTTCTAACTATCACATGTATGACCTTGAATGAACTTGGAACATGAGGTGAAACCTTCCCCAAGTCTATATAAATAATTTTAATCCAACTTGGATTTTGGTTAGAGAATTTTTGAATAAAAGAGTGGGATCATTTTTGATCATCAACGAATGTGTTTTATTAATTTTCTTTACAATTTTTGTGTAATTAGTTATTGCTTCTTGGTTATGTGTTTTAATAATCTTTAGAGTATAATAGCTATGAATGGATTCTTAGTTATAATAATTGATGTATTGATCTATCAATGTTTAACAAATATTGAAGGATTGGTAAATATATTTATTAGGATGTGCATGAGTGATTTCTTAGATGTAGTTTTATGTGTGCATGTAATAGTTACCTCAAATACTTTACTAGCCTGAACCATAATCTCCTAATTAAGGGTGTGCAACAACTATCCTAAAAGGAACAATATTTTTCTAAGTCTTATGAATTTCCTACATCATTATTTCCTTATAATTTTTAGCCATGTCTAATTACGTGTGTGCAATTTCTGCTAACAATCAGTGTAATTTTTGAAATCAATTATCCTTTAAGAAACTAACTAGGGAAGTAGTTCATAAAAACCATAGAGTTTTGTTTTCTACCTCACCCTTCCCTCCTTTTTTGAGTTTGTTTTGAGATCTACCCACTCTAGATTAGAAACTTTCCACTCATCCAACTCATGTAAAGATTCACTACCCTTTAGGAACCACACCTCCATCCAAAAACCTTGTCAACAACTTGCATACCCTACCAACTATTCTAAAATAAGTTGAAATAGACTACATACCTGAAACTCATTCCCTAGAGTGGATTGTACCTCTATTGAGATCCTATAATGTTAAAGGTTACCTCATTATGTTGTGGTGTGCTTAAAACCTACATCAACACAAATGATTGTTAAATATTTTCTATTTATGGTGATCACCAAGTTGTGAACCTGTTTCTTTTGAAATAATAAAATGTATTTTATTGGTCATCAATGAGGTCCTAGATCTTATTCTTTAAGTTAAAACATATGTTTTTAGAATGCCTAGGTCTTTGGTCATAGTCACAATAACCATTTTAACCATATCCTTTCTGTAAAGTTCTATTTACATAAAACTATATAAGAAGATGAAGAGATATAAGATGACACTCTAGAAACCATGGGAATAATGAAACATGAGGCTTAGGTATATGTTTAAACTATCTGCTTGGTGTATTAAATAAGATAAGTTGACTAGGCTATTGTGTAACTATGTTAAACATTGTGCTGATTTCCTTTTTAGGATTATGAGGTTTTACCTTATAACTTTGTTTAATTGTAAATTTATTACTAGATTTAGATGTATCTAGTGTGGTTTCTACATACTTAAGCTTATTCAATGGCATAAGCTTCTTTTCATGGTCTCATAAAACATGACATGAGTCATCAAAAGATTAATTTTTTTTGAAAATAATTGACTCATGTAAATGCACAATAAAATGTTTCTTGAATATGTCTTTCAACTTGATGAGCATTCCATATATCTCATTATATATAATACAACCTATCTATAAATATTACCTTTTGGCTATGTATTGCATTGCATTTAATAGTTAAGGTATTATCTAAGTAGAAAATGAATGCAATTTATCTTTTGTTTGTATGTGATACATTGTTGATTCTTTATATTGTTATTGTGTCTAACTTGGATGAAATGAGCACAATTTTGTGTATAGAAATACATCCCTATGACAAAATCATTTTAAGAAGACATCAAATAGTTTTGGAAATACTTTTGAGGATTTGACGAAGAATACATTAAGCTAAAAAGATCTAACACTCCAAAGACACTCTAAAGACACTCTAAAGATGCTCCGAAGGTGCTCTGAATTCATTTCAAATATGCTCCAAAGATGATCTAGATATGCTCTAAAGACTTGTATAGAGTACTCTAAATATTCCTAGGCATGCTCCAAAGATGTCTAACTAGATCCTATAGATCAAGATAGAAAATTCTAAAGATATCTATTGTATATAAATAGAATTTCCATATTTAGATAATTTAGTTTTAGAAATTAGTATTCATAGTAATTTTTTCAACTGATCTAGATATATTTCTATTTTTGTTTTGTAAAATCAGATATAATCTCTTTGGATCTATGTTAGTTAATTTCCATCTATTGTTAGTTGAGTCAATTCTAATTCCTTTTTATAAGCGTGGGATCTTATTCTTATATCTCTTACTTTGAATAAGCTAATTTGGATATTTAGATCACCACATTTTATATTCTATGAATACTTGTTGAGATATTTTTTAAATACATGTCTCCTTCTCATTCCAAATATGGAGTAAGTTAGTTAATCAATGAGTTAGTCAATCAATTTTAATAAAAAATCAGAAGTGTTCTAGTGTAGTTTTGTATATATGTATATGTTCCTTTGATAATGAAATAATGTTAAAAATTCCTTTTCATTATTGAGTAGCAGTTATTCCTACTCTAAGGAAGCAACATGAGCCCACTTCTCTCTGTAGATCAAGGTAAATTGTCATTTTTTAGTTATAGTTTAAAAGTATTTATTTAATCTAGGTATAATTAATTTATTACAAAGTGTAATTTCCTTTTAAATGAAAACGTAATTTTTTATAAATGCAAGAGTGATTTCCTTTTCAAATCAAATTTTGAATTTACTTTAGTGCAAGTATGTTTCCATTACATGTAGGGGTTATTTCAATTAAATACAAATGAGTTTTCTTTATGAAAGAGTGTGTCTTTCAATTTCATATAAAGTAAAGATTGTTAACTCATCTCCATATTTAGAATTTATCAAGAATAGTTTAAATGATAGTAGATAGCATCCTCACATTCTATAATACCAAACTGTCCTACCCAACTGAGCAAGTTGAGTGAGGGTATCATAATGTCTTACGCTAGATGATTAAGTTATATATGTTGATGGTGTGAATTCCATAAGATATCTTCAACTATCAAACTTTCTAGATTTAATTTTTTGATAAATAGATTTAGAGTCTTGTTTACTGTTCTTAGGAATTAGACACTGTAGCAGAGTAAACCCCCCAAAATAATTAATTATAAACTTAATTACCCAATGATCTCATTACATATAGCCTTGGACACTATCCTTGGTATAAAATGACAACAATCCATTGATTTTTAAATGAGAGGTATGATGATAGCCCATTATTTTTGGCACCATTGTTGAGGATTATTTTAATCAATAAGTGTTAGTAAGATACTATATTAGAGTTACATCAGGAAATTAAAAAATATTCATAAAACTTGAAAACATAAATAAAATAATCTAGGACTCTTTATAATTATGAAATTCCCAAGAGATTCTCAAGGATGGTTTATCTCTAAGGGATCCCAAATAAATCAAGAAGAAGAGAAGATCTAATCCTTGATAGAAAGATTAAGAAGTGAAAGAAAGGTTATTGAAATTTGTATATAAATTGTTTCTTATTCCTCTCATGAACAAGGTTCATCCTCATAAAAATATCCTACTACAATCATATAAAATGCAAAATTAAATGACATAGGCATGGCTATTAGCACCCAACCTATATGTCCTCTTTTTTGCTCACTCAAACCTTTTTGGCTAGACTTTCACTAATTCCTAGTCACTTGTAGCTTCTCAAACTTAGCTTTTTAGGACCTAGATAGCCCTCCTAGACCTAGATCCATCCCCCCTAAGGCTCATCCTCCTAGGAAAATAGTGTCCAATTTGGATAGAAGCACCAAAGTTAAGGGTGTCTTATTTTTAGCACTATTGTCTAAGTTTATCTTTACCTCTGATAGTCAAATTTTACCAAATCCTTATCTTTTTCCCTATCGGCCTAATACAATTTCATTTAACCCACGATCAATCTTTTCCCTATAAAAGGTAATTCAAAGTACATTTAGAGGGGCTGGAAATAATTTTCAAGAGAGAGAAAAGAATGCAAGCAAGTACACTCAAGCACTCTTCCCTATTCTTTGCATACAACCTTCCAATATTATTCAAAGCCTACTTAAGTAATTTCACTGGTCCCTAACTAGTTGAAGCACATCCAATTTCACATTATATTTGAATTGATCATACACAATCTACACCAATCACTTCAATGGGAGAACTATATTAGCTTGATCCCTCTTCAAAGTATAGGTATGCAGGTTGCATGTGAAGACATAGGGTGTGAAGTGCATCTAACATATCTTTTACACACTAACCCCTTCTCTCTTTCCCAAGTTTGTCATTCAAGTTCAAGTACCAAGAGCTCCTAAGGGTTTGGAAGATTGAATCAGACACATAAGTTCCACATAGACCTAGGCTTTAATATTTCATTTTCAAGGTGTCACAGGCCTATTGAGCAAAACCCAAAAAAATAGACCACTAGGACAATATCGTTAGAAGTGGATAATAGCTTTGAAAAGGGATAATAGTGTTAAAAAGTAGACTTAGCATAAAGTAGTAATGTGTCCTAATTTTAGTACTAATGTGCAATCTATAAAAAAAATTATAGGCTATATTTATGATAGCTTCTCATCCATACACAATAGTTTCTTGATCTTGCATCATCCATTTTGAACCAGAATAAGCTAAGTTTAATTTCCCTACACTTATTGCTATATTTAGAAAAAGGAAAAATACTATCTATTTACACAAATTAGTGGGTTAATTAAAACACATTTATTTACTGATTTGCATTTTCTTAGACCTTTATTTGCTTAGGAATTAAACACCTAATTCCCAAAAATAATAAAACATTTGGTGAACTTGACTTAGTTTGATTTTTTTCATAAAAACCATAGAAACCCTAATGTTAATTATTTATGATTCTTTGTAATATTTTTCTAGTTTTTCCTAAATTTAAAAATAAAAAAAATACAAATTTATTGAAATATTTTCAATAAATTCACTCAAACGCTAGTTTGCACATACTAGATCCTATTTACATACAAACACTTTCAAACCACTAGGAAAAATATATTGCTAATTTTAGAAATATTTTTAGATTTTTCCTAAATTTTTCAATATACTAGGTCTTATTAAATCAAGTACTTTCCCATAAATTTCTAAATTTTATCTTTCATACTTGCCTCAAAAATTAAATCTAAATTACAAAAATTCATAGTATTTTGCACAAATATTTATGAAAAATCCCTAGTTGCATATAATAGATCCTATTTGGATTCTTGAAGTATCACCTTACATCTATAGTCAAACTAAAAAAATGATGTTCATTTATTTACAAACTTTTCTTACATTTCTTGCAAATAAAAAGGAAACCATAATGGGCCCTATCATGTACATGAATGATGAAGTCTATCATATGTTAGTACAAAGCTTCATCCTTTGCATTTCACGATTATGTTTCATAATAAGGGATTATATTAAAAAATTCATTGTTGAATTTTCACAAAATTTCAATATTTCTTTTGCATATTCTCTATCTCTCATATGGAAAAAATTCAAGTTTATCATGTTAAACATAGTAAAAATGTTATATCACATGTCACAATTTTTTATGCATACATACGCAAATTCATGCCTTTTATCCCGTTTTTGCTATCTTTCATGTCAATTTTTATTTACAATCATATTTATATACAATTTATAACTCCACTTGCTTTCATTTTAGCCTATATTCATAGTTTATACCTAGATGTATATGCCTCTTTGGCTACTCTTGTTTCAATGTCATATCTTATGTAGAGGAAAGCAATCCCTTATCCTCCTCTCCATCATGAGGGTGATAGCTACTTTCCCTCTAACTAGGTATGTGCTATCACCCCTCCACTACTATTGTTCCTAATTCATATATTTAGCCTATAACTTTTTTAAAACCTCTTCAACATATGTGCTTACATGTTCAATTGGAAGCAACTAAGTTTTCCACTCGTGAGACTATAAACGATCAAATCACTAGTATGAGCAAGATAATTTAAAGTTTACAAATGTAGAATAAACTATTACATTGAAATATCACAACATTGGAAAATTATATTACAATACAAAAGCTTCAAAGACACCCTAGTGTCAATCATGTATATGCACCTTCACCTAGTCAATTGGTTGCTAGCAATGTTACATATAAAAATAATAAATCACAAAAAAGTAACTCTACAACTAGTGATTCAAAAAATATTCAAAGATCAAATAAGATTTCAAGTCATCTACTAAGGGAAATGATTAAATCTAACTTGATCAAACTACCTCCTCTATATCCAGTGAGAAGATCTAGATATTATTGTGCATATCATAGAATGCATGGGCATCACATAGATTCATGTTTGGAATTGAAACAAAATATACAATATATAATTTATAATAAGGACCTATACAATGTAAATTAGTCAAGAAATCTATAGTGACATAGGAACACATTAACAAAGGGTCAAATTTAGAAACAATGCAAACGTGGTTACCAAAGCAAAAGTTAGAACATTAAAAGGATCAAAAATAAAAATTAGAGAAACAAATATCACCACAAGCATCGGTCAAGCATGACAAATATGAAAATATACCTTTCCAAAATAAGGCTGAACTTTCAAAGTAGTATGGTTTTAGTCAAATATATCTACAATAGTTTGATTATCAAGGTCAAGGGTTGGGCAAGCATACTCAAGGCATTACTACTCCTATTCTAGAATATGATCATTTTTGTCACCAAGGTTTGGGGTTTATTGAACATCCTATGGAAAATCATTCATATACATAATTTATCAAAGTAAAAGATCCAGATATAATAATAATCAACACTAGCATTCCATTGGTTCAAAATCAAGATGATAATGATAAGTGGAATAATATAGGTTATTATGATTTTCAAGACACTAACAATGAATCTAAATATACAAATTCATATTCTCATCCATTCAATTGTGATTCATAATCACACATGATTCCATTATTCAATACAAGACACCATGATAGGGGGTCTGATCTAAGACTCATCATCTTGTATCATTTATTTTCAGCATTGATTGTACATAAACTCTTCTACTTGATTGTACATAGTTCACATATTTTTAAGAATATAAAAACAATATAACACTTCAAAATACAAAAAAAATCAAAAAATTTCAAAAATACCAAAATCATTTTCTAATTGTATGCATCATCCATGTTTACATTAATACAATCATGCTATAATTTACATTTTTTGTTTCATGCTATTGTATGTCAATTTATTACATTACCATGCTTCACTTAATCTCTTTTTAATGTGAACAATGACATCTAACTCTTTCATTTCTTCACTCTACCCATTGATGGGGCATTCCTAATTCTACATTCAAGACACACATCATTATACATACCCATAAGGGGAATCTTCTACATGACTACACCATCTAGGTTATGTCATTCTTACACTACACACTTTGATTTATCATATTGATGCACATTCCTTACTAGATTACATAGATTACTACATCAACATTTCACTAATACTTAGCACTTGTGTATTTATTAACATATACCTAGTCTTATACTACACATGTTTTGCATACTTTAACACTTGCTTTGATTAGCTAGATGTGTTTGTATCCTTTATTTCTTATCTTTATTTCATTCCTTACTTACCATATCTTGTGTGATTACATTTATAATTCTTACTTGTCTTATGTTTGTGCTCTCAAGACATCTACCAATCTCCTTTACTTATATTCATGTGTGTGCCTTAGGACATTTGCCAATGTCCTCTATTTGTACTCTTTCATGTGCTTGTGGCCCTTGTTCCAGCTTTGATTCTGTTACTTGTATATGTATGTGTCATGTTAAAATGCCTTCCATACTTATTTTTAGTTTGAGTGACATGTGCCCATGTCCCTTATTTATGTGGCCCCTTGGCTACCCTTGTATGCTTCTCACTTCCTAATTTGTATGCTTATTTGATTATTTCTTGTCAAATATATGCAATGCGATGATCTATATCATGAATTTTATTTTATTTCTTAGATTCCATGATGAAAATCATGTTCCATCCCTCTAAATAACAACTAAAAACTAACAATTAACATTTCCCATTCCTAGTACTTTGTGCATGTTTTCACATTTTTATATCTATCTAGCCATACCCCTATTGATATAATAATATATTGGTACAAAAATTGCTATATCTTGAAATATATTGTCAAAATATCAAATTTTATATCACATATATATTCATATTAACAAACTTGTAAGACTCTTTTCTTCTGAGGGCAGTCATTGTAGGAATATCATTCCTACCCTCAGAAGAGGGGACATCAAATAAGGACTTTGTCATAAAGATAAAACCTCCTAGAAATTAAAACAACAACATTCAAAATAGTCAACTTAGTATCTAGAGGTAAAACTAGTCAAATTAGTGCAAAAAATAGGAACAATCTCAAATTAGCAGTCAATTTTCACACTAGACAGTTGCACTAGAAATGGACAATAGCACCAAAAATGTATAATAGCACCAAAAATTAGATAATATCACTAAAAATAAGTGTGTATACATTTTGGAACTTCTATCCAAGTATAAAAAAACTCAAGGTTTCCAAAAATTGGAAAAACGTTTAGTTGAAGGATAGTTTTTGCACTTTTAGATCCTTCATATTTACTAGTTTTAGCACAATTTTCTTAGATACAGGGGGTTATCATGCATGTAATGAGTGTTATCACTTTAATTTTAGATTGGGTAGTTGGCATAAATCTCAAATCAAAATCCATGTTCTAGACATCAATGATTTGGGGCAATGTGTGTGGCACATTGATCTTTTATTTTTGAGTTTAGTTTATTACAAGCATTCTCAGTAGTTTCATGCCTTACTCCATTTATAGGTGGTTAGCATCAAATTCAAGTTAAAATTTCATATAAGTTTATCATTTTAAGTACATAATTTCTTGAGTTGGCTTTCATATTAAGCCTAGTACATCATTTTTGGAGTGGCTTTCATACAAGCCTAATTTCCATCTTTCGAAATGGCCAAGAGTGGCCTAGTTTCTAGCACACATTCAGCTATCCACACCATAGTGTCATATTTCAAGAACATTCATGGGCTCCATGAGCCTTCTCATATGACATCTATTTTATACCAGTATCACTTCATAGCTTCACTTCATGGGGAAATGATGGAGCCAAAGGGCCAACCTTTGTATTCTTAAGACACCTATTCAGAGGGATTGGACATATAGTCCAGGCATTAATTATCAAACACATGATTCATTAACTTCACTTAGTTGGCAATGATGGAGCCAATAGGCTAGCCTTTGTATTCTTGAGCCATATTTTATAGAATTGAGCACTCAGCTCCATTCATGATATTACTCTTGAATCAACACATACTCAGCATAATCCAACATCACAACATGTTTGATATTGGTTCACATATCTAGTGAGGTGTATTCATTCCTCTCTTCATTTACTTAGATTTTGTATGTTTTTATTTTAGATATAATGTATCTAGTAAGAAATGATCTACTTCATGTTTTTATTTATAGATTCACATGTCATAGTGTGCTATCTCTATGCACATCCAACATCACATAGCTTCATGAGGTTTTTCCTTATAGGTAAGTTCAGGTATGCTTTCTATTTTTCCTTTTTCTTAGTATTTCACTTTGACTACATCACTAGAATAATGAGGGGGAAATGTAAACATATAAAATGTGAAATTGGATGACTTAGGCTTGGCTAATAGCACCCAACCTATAGGTCTTCTTTCTTTCTCACTCAAACCTTCTTGGTTAGACTTTCACTAATTCCCAATCACCTATAGCTTCTTGAACTTATCCTTTTAGGACCCAAGTATCCCTCCTAGACCCAAATCCATCCCCCTAGGGCTCATCCTCCTAGGATAATAACACCCAATTTGGATAGGAGCATCAAAATTTATGGGTGTCTTATTTTTGGTGTTATTGTCCAAATTTATCTTTACCTCTAATGGTCATATTTTCCTAAATCATTATCATTTTCCCTATTGGCCTGATACAAGTTCATTTAACCCATGATCATTAGTTTACCTATAAAAAGACATTAAAAGTCCATTTATATGGGTTGGCATTCATTTTCAAGAGAGAGGCAAGAATAAAAGTAAGTACAATCAAGCCCTCTTCCATATTCTTTGCATACAACCTTCCAATATTATTCCAAGCCTACTTAGGTCATTGCACTAGTCTCTAAATAGCTAAATCACATCCATTTTCACATTATAGTTTCATTGATCATACACAAATTTCACTAATAACTTTAATGGGAGGACTACATTAGTTTGATATCTCTTTAGAGTATTTGTACATAGGTAGCATGCCCACATATAGGGTGTGAAGTGCATCTAACGTATCCTTTACACACTAACCCATTTCTTCTTTCCCAAGTTTGTTATTCAAGTTCAAGTATCATGAGCCCCTAAGGGTTTGGAATATTTAATCAGACACATAGTGAGTTTTGCATAGACCTAGGTTGTGATATTTCATTATCAAAGTGTCACACACCTACTAAGAAAAAATCTAGAAAAAATAGACCACCAAGACAATAGCATCAGAAGTAGACAACTCTGAAAAGGGATAACAATGCTAGAAAGTGGACTATAATACCAAGTAGAAGGCTGTCTTAATTTTCATGCTAATTTTCAATATAGAATTAGAGTTATGGGTTTTATTTATGATATCCTGCCATCCCTATAAATTAGTTTCAAGATCCTACATCATTTGTTTTGACCCAGAATAAGCTGAGTTTGATTTCTATATGTTTCTTTCTATATTTAGAAAAAGGAAAAATACTATCTATTTACAAAATTTAGTAGGTTAATTAAAGCACATTTATTTACCAATTTACATTTACCTCAGACCTTTATTTGCTTAGGAATTAAACACCTAATTCCCAAAAAGAATAAAACACTTACAATAAAAATATTATTTATGACATCTCTTATAGGGAGAATTGATCATGAAAATTCCCTTTCTAAAATAGTCAAATTTGATCCAAAATCTCTACACGAAGAAGATCTAATCACCAATGAAGATTATCCTCTAGAGATATACCATAGGTTGAGCACCCATGAAGATAATTTATATTGCATTGATAACCAAAGTTGGGAAGAAAATATGGGAGACAAACATACACATGTAGAAAATACTGATCGACAACCCCAATAGGACAAAAAAAATTCCTATCCAATCAACTTAGATCTTGATGATAGAACTTCCATGAAAAACATTTCACCATCTAGCTTACCTACTTTTAGAGGTAATTCCTTAGAGGATCCAGATTAGTTCCTCTTTGAATTTTAGGTTATCTACCAAACATATGATTATGTCACAAATAATAAAAAGATGAAATTATTCCCATATACACTGAAAGATGAAGCCATGAGATAGGTCATGGTCCTTCAGGGTAATTCTATCACCACTTGGCATGAAATGGAAACTACATTTATAGACAAATATCTAGATTATTGTAGACTTAGAGAATGGAAGGAAGACTTTTTCAAGATCAAATAAAATGAAGGTGAAACCTTAGAATATTACCTTGATAGGTTTATATTTACCCATAAATAGAGTGGTTAATAAATCACTGAGGAGGTCATCAAGATAATATTTCTTAAAGGTTTAGATGATGATACATGTGATGCTTTGAACCTAATGGGAAAGGATGACATTGACAAGTTAACCTTTCATTAGATTTCAACATTGTGTACTAACTACTCTAAGACAAGACCTAACATAAGGAAATAAAGGTTAGTAAAATCACTTAAAGTTTGCCAATTAATGGAATAATTTTATAATTTCAAGATAGATATTATATTACAATTTACATCTACCTTAGATGGCCTCAAAGAAAACCCCAATGCCACCAACACTAAATAGGTATCAATATATTATCCTAAATGTAGACTCAAACATGTGGTAAAAGATTGTCCTTTAGATAAAATAGAGGTATGTAGTATTTATAATTATACCATGACACCAAGAATTGAAAACATCTTAATACCATGAGAAACCAAGTAAAACAAGAAGTGAATGCAATTGAGAAAGTGAACTTTATCTAAAGACAAATAAACTAGTACTCCCACCCTCACAATCAATTTGGTCTAAGATTTCCTCCCAATTCATGGATGGCACCATGGGTTGAACAAGTCACACCACCAATGTGGGGTCCACAACAACCAAAACCATGGATTACTCAAGAATAGATGCCATAGATATGGGAAATTCCTTAAAATCCTTTGCAACCCTGGGCATATAAGCAAAACCAATAACCACATTAGGTAAAATAGTCACCACCTCAATGTTAAAATCAGTAATATCAACCAAAAATAAGGTTTACTCCACAAAAAGCCTTGATACCTTGACAACCTTAGCCACCACCAATTGATCATTAGGTTAACAAACCATAATTACTTACCAAACTAGTGGCAAATCCTAAGAATCAAAAAATTTGTATGCACCTAAATTCATTCACCTACATTATTATCACTAATATTCCTATTAGTCAACACTAATTCCATATAATCCAATTTGTTCTACTAATTAATTACTACCTTCCTAGTTCATTCATCTAATACCCTCCATCAATATTCCTTTTCATTTACTAACCCCACCCCTTCCCACTAATAATTAATCTATCCTAAATATCCATATTATCCTAATCTAATCCTAGTTATCAATTATTTGGGAATTTTAAATTCCCATAATCCCATCTAACCACCTACTAGCCCACTCCTTAGGATTTCCTACACCCCTAGTCCCTAATCCTCACCTAATCCCCATCTAATCCATTTTTAATCCTAATTAACTCTTAAGAAGGTTTATATACTTCTCTAAATATAGAACCTTATCCAAACCTCCCTTACCTCTCCAAAAGCCTCCAAGTCTAGATGCTTCCAAAGAATTTTCAATTCCTTAGATCATCCCCATCTATTGGATCTCCTCATCCAAATTCAAATATCAACCCTTGGTCTTCCCTCCATAATCTATTTATCCAAGACTCCTCCTCCATGGAAGACCATATATCATTCTCATAACCAATCCATGCTATTCCATGAATCAAGTACTCATCATCAACATCCTTCATCATGCCATCACTATGTCAAATTTGAGTATAATATGCAACCACAAATCTATTTTTAAGTCTTTAAAGGAAATATGAAGTTACAAAGAGTTTGGTAAGTCTCATATCATTTTGATTTATTTATAGAATCCTTCCTAATAGGTAGTTTGAGTTTTGTGCTGAATTAGTTTGTTTAATTCATATAAAACTCAAAATGCTACTACATTTTGATGACCATGGTGGGACATGCTATCAAATTAATTAATTTTAATTTTTAGTCATGTTTTTACTAAGCTATAAGATCAATTAAATTAGGGAAATCTTGGAATAATTTTAAATTTTTGTGACACAAGTTCTAGTCATGACATTGTACTAGTAGTCATGACATTGCCTTGCATAGCCATGATATTGATCTTGGAAGTCATGGTTTTGTCTTAATCATCCACTTAACCATTAACCATTTGCTTGACTTCACATTTTTTTAGCCTATTGACAATATCATGACTCAATATTAGTGATATTATTAGGCAAGTTATGATTTTGTTAACCTCTAATGGTTTTGTCTTGACAGGTTTACATCTTCTGACAAAACTACAACTCTATGAGTCATGACTTTATTTGGCCATAAGTGATATTTTCATCAATAGTTGTGACTTTCTGAATTTTGTTCATCCATTAAATTAACCCCCTATGTGCTTATTATGTAGTTTAATATGTGTTTTCCCAAAGATTTTATCCCTTTGTGTGCAATAAATAAAAATGAAAAGGGTGTTAGGAAGGACTTTATCAGACAAAACCTGAGTCACAATATCATGATTCACCCACTCATGATATTACCTAGGTAGTTGTAGTATTGGGCCCATCAATCATGGCATTACAATCTTTGTTACAACCATTAATAGTTGACCTCTATTTGTTCATCCATAGGGTCTATTCAAACATTCTATGTTTTGGTAGGAGACATTATCATTAATATAATCTTTCATCTAATATTTTTGGGGTTTCTCTTACTTTAAATCTATATCTATTAACTAACCTTAGTTTCAAAACAAGGTCTTCTTATCTTTGGGTGGTTGTTATGTGATACATTTTTAGGATTACAATAGGGGAGGAGATCAAGATAGGAGCAGTCAACTAAAGACATAGAAAAAATAGGCCTTATCCCTTCCCTAAACTTTAACAAAACCTTGAGTCTCGACATTTTCAAACTTTTAATATTGTTCTAGTGAATCATGATATTGTCGATATAGTAGTGATTTTGTATTTTTAAACATAATTCTATCATTTTGACCATTGACCATCATTTCAAACCCTGTAAAGTAGATTTAGGGTTGACTTTCACTAAAATTACGCTTTTAAAACTCTAGATTATGCTCATTTTTTAAATTTCTCATCTTAATATCCTTTGGTCAAAATTTTGAATATTTGTAGTTTATCATCATCATCTAGAAATAATCATTTTGGACATTTAGACCACTATATTACCTGTATGCTCATCAACAAATTTAATTTTTGAAGTTTTATCATTTGTAACAATATTACAACTCTCTATCTTATTATATTAGTGATTTTTTCTTCTTGAGTCATAGTTTTGTGGTTTATGACAAAACCATAATTATTGGTCCATCAGTAGTAGTGATATTATTAGTCCTAATCATGATATTGTCTAGCTGACCATGTTTTTTATAGGTAACCATCATGGTCATCTCTCAATCATAATATTATAGCTCACAAGTAGTGATCTTGTACCCCTAGTTGTGTTTTTGTAGTCTCTAGTTGCAACATTTCTTTATGCACTCACGATTTTATAGAGAGTCGTAGTTTTGAAAACATATTGAAAAATACTAATCATTTTGTTTTAGGAACTATCTTTTGAGTGACACATCAAACTAATAACCTATGTGCTTATAGTTTGTCAGTCAAAGAATCTATTTGGCACTTTAAAAATCATTTTTGCTTTTATATTTTATCTTGTTGTTAAAAATTATTATTGTCTTATGTAAAAATGTAAATAATTCATCATATCATGCCCATCACACATAGGTAATTAATTGTATCATGTTTCTTTTTATTTATTAGCCCCTCACTCTCTAGGATAACACAAGATGTGGAATTGATCCCCACACATGGGATTAGTATACAGGGCTTAATGTCATCGATTTTGTATGTAATCAAAAATGCATCATGTTTACAAATTGATCCTATCTTGAATAATATAGAACATTCCTACACATATGATTGGGAATACATTTGTGAAGTAGGAGCATAACTAATATGGGGATCTACTAGACCCAATTAGGGGATCATTTGTCACAATACACCATGTGAAGAAGGGTTACAAATCCTAAAGTATAACATGATCATGAAACAACACTAAAAGAGCCCTAGGTTTAATATTCACTCTATTCTAATAAACAAGAAAGTAAATCTAATCTAGTGCACACCAAAGCTTGCAGCACAAAGTGGGGGTGAGAAACAAAATAAACAACTAAACTAAACATGCATAGAAGACATATACTCATGTCAATGTATAAATAATCCTAATGCATGGTAAGAAAAACACAACTATATTATCTATCTACTATTACAAAGGAGAAATAAATTTAAGAATACTTACCTTGAAGATGAACCCATAAAGCCTTAATCTCTCCCTTGGACAATGTGCTTCACAAGAGATTATTTTGGTATGTAAGGATAACAAAGACAAATCATCTATAGGCTACAAAACCTGTCTATGTATATAAAAAACTTCTCCACAAGATAAGATCCATATCTCAAAATAAAGTATAAAACCCTAAGCTTTATTACTCAAGTAGAATAGTTAATAAGTAGATGCTCATTCACACTTATTCTTATTCACTTCTCTTCTTACAAATGGTTGGAAATGAACTTGTATATATAGGATGATCTTCCCATAAATCCTCCCAAAAATGTTGGTTGTATAGGGTTAGCCATGGTCTACCTGGTATGTTCTTAGGGATAATTCAATAGGTCTGATCTAGGTCAATCAAAAGTCTAACAAACCCAAAAAGTTAAAAATACCCCTAAACTGTATAAGGTTGGCCATGGTCTACCTAGTACAACCATTAATATAAAATGGAATTAAGGAAATAAAAGGAGGATGGAAAGAGGAAAATGACTATAATGGGTATAATTAAGAATAATAAGCTTAGGGTTAATGTTCTTAGGAGATTAGTGTGTAGATGGCAAGTGAAAAAAGGGACAACAATCTTACAAAGCACCAATGGTTTACCCACCCCTTTCCTCGTGAACCCATTAACACATGCACTTAGAGATATTAAGACTCGATAGGTTTTTAAAACATATAAATATTTACTATTTGATAAAATTTGAAAATATTATGTATACATATTCCCCACTCAAAGATCATTATGTGTCATGTGAGTGCAACATGGGATGGTGGCTCAGGATAAACCATGATAACACATAATGTTGATGTTAAGTAAAGTTTAGTAAGAAAAAAATAAGATAAAGGAAAGGATAGAATTGAAAAACATAAACCTTTACTTACCTTAGTTCTATAGATAAATAAGTAGACTATAAGAAAAGTGAAGGCATCCCATGTGAAGAACACTAGGTGAACTTGTATAAGTTAGTTAAAAAAAGCCAAAAAACAAGATTCTTAGAAAATAGTCATATGATAGTGGAAATAAATATCTAAATCATCATGAATCCAATGTATTTTATGGTTTTAAAAATAGATGAGCAGAACCAAAGATATAGATAAAATAAGGAATTTACAAGATAATAATTGAAGAATATGTTTTTGAAAAGGTGTTTTTAAAATAGGGGAAAATCAAGTCATTATTTTGACTTGTGAAAGAGAGGAAAAAGATCTATAGAGAACAAAAAATATAGGATGGGAAGGAGATGATAGGCTATATAGGGAGAGGATCCAAAGGTAGTAGTAGGTGTACTACAGGGATGAAGCTATGAATCTCAAACTAATTTTTGAAATTTGTATTGAATTAAGTGTATTTTTATTAATTTTGAATTTTAATAATTTATAGATGTTAGAATGAGAAAAAAATATATTTTAAGGATATCAAATAGAAATATATGAAATGGGTTTATATGAATTATGAGGAGAGCTATAAAATGCAAGAGATCAATAGGCAAAATGAACTGGGTCAACCTTTACTTACCTTAGTTCTATAGATAAATAAGTAGACTGTAAGAAAAGTGAAGGCATCCCATGTGAAGAACACTAGGTGAACTTGTATAAGTTAGTTAAAAAAAGCCAAAAAACAAGATTTTTAGAAAATAGTCATATGATAGTGGAAATAAATCTCTAAATCATCATGAATCCAATGTATTTTATGGTTTTGAAAATAGATGAGTAAAACCAAAGATATAGATAAAATCAGGAATTTACAAGATAATAATTGAAGAATATGATTTTGAAAAGGTGTTTTTAAAATAGGGGAAAATCAAGTCATTATTTTGAATTGTGAAAGAGAGGAAAAAGATCTCTAGAGAACAAAAAATATAGGATGGGAAGGAGATGATAGGCTATATAGGGAGAGGATCCAAAGGTAGTAGTAGGTGTACTATAGGGATGAAGCTATGAATCTCAAACTAATTTTTGAAATTTGTATTGAATTAAGTGTACTTTTATTAATTTTGAATTTTAAGAATTTATAGATGTTATAATGAGAAAAAATTATATTTTAAGGGTATCAAATAGAAATATATGAAATGGGTTTATATGAATTATGAGGAGAGCTATAAAATGCAAGAGATCAATAGGCAAAATGAACTGGGTCAACCTAGTTGACCTAGTAGGGTGAAACTAGGTAGAATATATAGTGTGGACCCAGTAAGTATGGGTCGACCCTATACATTCTATAGGATATCAATATAATGTAGTTTTCAAATTTATTTGAAAGGTTCAAAATGATAAGGCAACATTAGGAAGGGGAAAAGAAGAGGGTTGACTAAGATTTTAAAGTCAACCAAGGAAAAAATAGGGAAATTTTGGTTAAGCTAGGTTGACCAAAGAACCATAATAAGCATGTGAAATCATGTAAAAGGATGAAGAAGGGCTAGAATGGCTCAAAATGACCAAAGGATGGAAATAATGATTGAGTAGGATAGAAATAGGGTAAAATGAATAAAAACGATTAAGAATGAAAGAAATTAGGCTTATTTTTTATTGAAAAATGTAAAAAGAATATATTATGACTATACATGACATGAAGGAACTGATATGTCCTTTGTTATTTATTGGATAAAAAGATGAAAAAGGTTATGGATATTGGTGGATGTGGCCTATTTACCAATGTTATTAGATAAATTTTTAGATAGAGATAGAATTATACTGGTATCCATAGGTCTAAGAGGCATAGTTGATATGTGTAGGATCCTCATGAACATTGATTTATTATTCATGTTCCTTGGTTACTATGAATGATTGATTAACAACTTCAAATGAGAGGTGGATGGTGATGTGATAGAGGTGGCCATCACAATAGAGGATGTCCATTCCATCCTTGGGCTACCCATAGTAGGAATATTAGTGACTACATGGATACCAGATAGTATAAAGGAGAATAAAACCTTATCCATGTGGGCTATAGGCTTAGAGATGATTTTTGGAAGATAGAGAGTTAGTATGGATGATGTATATACATCATATATTTTAGATATATATAAATAAATTATATCAATTGTGACATATAAGGTGCTATATCACAAGTCAGATGGTAAGGTACCACTGTTCATGGTAGCCTTGAGGAGGAGGATGCTAGAGGAGTGAGTTCTATATGATCTGGGATCTATCATCTAGGTCTAGCTCATACATGATTTAAATGAGATGCTGGTTAGATGGTATAAGACCATGAGAACAATCATATTAATGACATCCTAGATATATGAGAGGTTTGTTTATGTATCAACCAGTTGGGTTTCCCCACATAGTTGATGATAGGTTTCCTTGATTGTGGTGATGGAGGGAGGAATAGGTAGTGTGGGATGTCTCCCATGTTTTAGAATTGTATTCAATGAGATGTATAGATATTATGTGGTATCCATATGGAGACATAATGACTACATGGGTGAGCTAGCACATAGTTACACCAACAATAGAGAGGATAAAGGTTATTGGACACTACACTTGGTAGAGAGAGCCACATATAGTGGCATGAGTACCAAGATAGATGGGCTTGCCTCATTCAACAACACCAATAATAATGCTTGAGTAGTGGGATCAACATGTGAGGGAGTCATGGGGGAGGAGAGGAATCAAACTAGAGATAGTGAGACTAATATTCAGACCATATCATGAGTGACCATGGACTAGTTAAGCATGACATACAGTAGAATATGAGGATAGGTAGCTAGAGGTAGAGATACCAAATGTACCACTACTAGTTCCATAGTAGGAGGAGATATAACCACTAAGGACATGATGGTGATGGAGGTAGTAGGAAATAGTAGAGATTGATGTTATCCTTCACAAGCTAATAAAGGATCTAGAGGAGGGATGGATGATATAAAGACCACTTAGGCATAGGCTAAGATGGACATAAGCCATGATAGAGGGATTTAAGATAAGGACATAAGCTATAAAGGAGGTACTTAGGAGGTTTTGTAGATGGTGAGACCATAGTAGCTAAGACATAGATAGGGAAGGAACGATAGTTAAATTATTAATTTATGTTTTTATTTAGAATTAGAGATAGAGATATATTTTGAGATATTAAAGTGATCTAATATCTATTTGGTGTGATTTTATAGGTGTAGCTAAGGATATATAGGAGATATGGGGGTCCCTAGTGAGGGAAACACTCTATGACATCCTAGATGAGACTCTACAACCATATGATACTACTACATTGGAGGACCCTAGTGTACCATCTACCCCAGCTTAGGTGAGCTAGTTTACACTAGTTGGGGAGGTAGTGAGATAGATATGGGCATAGAGATAGAGGATATAACCACTAGTATAGATGGGTACAAGAAATTTTTTGGCATGATAGGCCCTAGTTAAGGAGAGAGTTATTCATTTGGCCATAGTAGCATAGATGACAGAGATCCAGACCCAATTGACATTGTCATAGATGTAGGTAGCACAAATACAAGGATAAGTAGAGGGAATGAGATCCCAAATGACCTCCTTATATCATATTATTTGGATGAGTCAGACCAAGGCCTCAGTAGTCAGGATGGATAGGCCATGGGATATATATGATGGGACCTAGCCATATATCTATAACATTGTATATAGTTGTATTTGTTATATCAAATTCATGATATATATATATATATATATGTGGATCATTTTGGCATATTTTTGTTGGTTGTGTATGTTATCGTTATGGTTGTTTATTATGGTTAAGGTTATGGATGCTTTAGACATATTTATTTCTAGCACGTGTATTTAGTTCTGTCGTATATGCTATAGGAAATACATGAGATGTGGTTTATTTTCTAGAATTATGTAGGACACATACATGGTTAAAAATAAATAGGCAAAAAATAACATGGAAAAATATAATCAATCAAGAAAATGTAATACAGTATTTCAAGATGGGAAATGTGTAATATTGAGAAATGACTAAGTATAAAAATCCAAGAGATGGTAAAGGAAGATGGTAAAAATGGATTTGTTTTTAAACCAAAGTGAAATATTTTTGCACCAAATTAAAACATGTAAAATCATACTAATTCACAATGGGAAGTATGACAATAATGTAATAAAATGGAAGCTATGTAAAAGGGCACAAATGGTATAGAAACAATATGAATTAAGTCAATCAATCATATTAAATCATGTTGGGAAGTATAAAATAAAAATAAAAATGGAAAAATATTGGTCTTAAATTGATCACACTAATTTAACATGGGAAGTATGAAAAATTCAATAAATGGTTTTATTCTTACATGCACTTGAAAAATAAGAAGACAAAAAGGAGAAAAAGAAATAAAGTAAGCATAAAACATACTATATCAAGTTGGAAAGCATGTCAATGACGTGTAACTTCATAATCAATCAAATCTTATCTCATATTTGACACGTAATTTTTTATGTGACTTGGGTATTAGAAAATTTTGTGAGGAATGGCAGGTCTTATTCATAGTCTTACACTATAAATCACAAAGGGGAAACCATTGGGGTGGAATAAATAAGAGAAATTAGGTAGTCAAGGATGTAGGTAATAGGAATGAAAACATGGTAATTTGTGAGGATGGTTGGGTCTTATTCGTGGTCTTATAATGAAACTCACAAATGAAATTCTAAGGGGAGTGATCAGTAGACAAAAAAATATTTCTCTAGAGGAAATATGAGGGATATAGGGAATTAAAAGGGAAATGTAAAAACCAAAATTTAGGAATCTTATGAGAATACCTTAGGATATATAAGGCATACTAAGGACATGAGAAGACACTAAGTGACTAATAGTCATCTATTTATGAAGGAAACATGTTTTCTATAGACACAAAGCTTTGTAGGCAAATAAGCATGCTAATAAGATCAACTCATGAAGGTATATTAGTACAATAAAAATAAAATGGACCTACCTTCCCACAATGTGTTCCCTAGTCATTAGGACCATTTATAGAGCCATTAGTCTACTGCAAATATTGGGTAGTTACGTTAGAAAGTAGGTAACACTAAAAAAGTATTTTATTCTCCTCTTCTAATCTACTGGCCTACCATACCCAAAGGACCTTAGCTCTATGATGAGGCCAATTATAGAGTGTAAACTTCAACTAGAAGAAGGATATGTGTTTTGAATAAAGTCTTTTAGTGTGATTTGACTTTTAAGAATAAATGTTTCCTTTTGTATCATTGACTTTTATTTTAAATGATTTTGATTTTAACTTTTTATGGATTTTTAAGATTATTCCTCCATACAGATTTGGAATGACCAATCATGAGAGATGTAGTGATGCACATGAATGTGTTGTAGGCTGAGGCTAAAAGAAGCTAATTAACCAAAGAAAAAGACTAATTAGGACACCTAGGCTTGACAATGAACTATCATGTGATCTCAAGTCTCAACCATGTATACGCTTAGTTTTCAAAAAAAAGAAGGTAAAATGGAGATCCAAAAAGTGGACCAGTGTAAAGAGGTAGTAATGAGTAGGATTGTTTACTAACTAATCACATGGTAAAAGGGAGATAATGAACAAAGGGAATAAGGTTTGTATAACCAAGTCACAATGATAATTAATAGTGAAAAATAGAGATAAAAAGCAAATAATCATGAAGAGGAAAGAAAAGAGTTTTGAAAAAAACTCAAGAAAGAGAGAAAAAATGATAAATAAATACAATCATATGCTAAATATAAATGATAAGATAAGCAAGATATAGTACAAAAAGTAAGATCATCATTTATGATAAGGAAAAATTTGACATAGTGTCAAATGATATAATAGATAGATAAAGATAAGATTGGAGCACATGTCTAACTCAAATGAAAATGTGAAATCACCATGCATGTGCTCAAAAATATTGATAAACTAATCCACACATATTATCCAAAACATTGGATAAATATTTATGAAGTTGGAGACAAACTGCTACTAATGGCTTGTCAATATTTAATGAATACTAGGCAAATACTTTTTTCTAATCTCCTCCTTAGAAAAAGTAGGAATGGTTGATGGATCATGTTGAGGAGGGGAATTAGTTAAGGGGTGGTAATGATAATGTGTGGGAGTAGGCTCTATAGGAGATGCAAGAATAACTAGTGGAGAAGGATCCATGGGTGAGGGAAGGTCCACAAGAGAAGGAATCATGGGTGGAGGCACAAAAGGTGGTGAAGGGACCATAAGAGGTAATGGAATCACTGGAATTGGAGCCATGGGAGAAGGAGGATACTTATTATAGGAATAACATATAGGTGGTGTGGTATAAGGTCTATGAATGGGGCTATAAGGTGATCCTTAAGATGTTGTTGAAGGATGTGGCAACAATTGGTATTATGGGTGATGCATAAATGCCATAGATAATATACCTCACCATACTTGGGTATATATTTAAGAAGTAACTTCAATGGAGGTATAGATTTGTCTAATGATAGGGAAGAAGGATATAAGGTATTAATATATTTCCATAACTTGTGAAAATGGATGGAAGAATGATTATCTATCCCATAGAAGCAATAGATACACTTGTGAGTGGTTTTAGTAGAAGCACTTATGGAAGGAGGTGAAATAAGAGTAGAAGAAGCTGGAGAACACGCATTGGCTCACTTTGTAGTAATAGGAGCCATATTAGGAAATGGAATAAAATCATAACCAAGGGAAGGTGATGATGATGAAGGAATAAAAATAGGCTCAATAGAAGGAGGAATGGAATCAAAACTATGTGTAGGCTCAACAATAGTAGGAGTGGAAATAGTCTCAACTATAGAAGGAATGGGAAGAGACTCAACTATAGTGGGCTATATTGAGGGAGGATTGGGGTGTAAAAATTGTCTAAGGAGAGTTGAAATAACCTCAAGTGTAAACCATATACGAGGGGCAGGGTACCTAGCAAAGCAATAAGGCCTGGTCATAACATGATCCATGTGGCTCCACAAAAATAGAGGTGTCGATGTCATATATACCCTATAATAAAGGGGAAAAAAATCAAGAACTATAAGTGAAGAAAATTAATGAAATGCACTTAGATACTAGAGTAAATAAGAACCATAATGGACAGTCTCAACATCATGGGCCTATACAAGATCACCTAATTATAGATCATCTAAGGAATAACCATCATCATAATTTGAGGTATGAATATCAATGATGCAATTAGGTATGACCTCATCTGATGAAGTATGGTGAATATAATGATTATTATTAGTCAAGATAGGAATGTCATCATAAGGAGGCTTGTAAGATTAAGGTTGTAAGGAAGTAGGAAGATGCAAGATGAGATGAGGTGAGAGATCATTAGTCTTTATTTTTAGGTTAATCTCATCAAGCTCATCATCATCAAAATTTAAAAGGTTATGAATAAATTTACCAATGAGCTAAGGATGCCCACTATAACCTTGGGTTAAATTAGTGGGAAATTTGAGACATTAAGACTCACAGAATGTAACACTTGGTAAAGGCTCAAGAGTAGGAATATTGAAGACACCATGTTCTTGAAATTGTTCAAAATTCTAAGGGTTTGTGTCACCTTGAATCTTGTAAATGGCTCCAATATGAGGGAATTTAACATATTGATAGGTATAAGAAGCAACATCTCTCATTCGGTGAGTCCATGGCATACCAAACAAGATGTCATAAGAAAGGGAGAAGTCAAAGATCATCACCTTCACATAAATGGAGATAGGTGGGATGGTAATGGGAAGCTACACACAACCTAGATGAGGCACTTTAATTATATCATATCATTAGTAGGTTTTATATGTCGACTTGAGATTGCATTCTAAATATCCAAGGGTCTTAATGTAATTGAGAGAAGTAACACAAGTACTAAAACCCTCATTAATCAATGCATTCTTAACTTGGATATCACATATTTGGATGCTAATTAATAAAGAAGGATCATCCACATGAAGTAGAATCTTTTCAAGAATCATAAAAGCTATGGAAAATTTTAAATAAATAGAAATGTCTATAGTTTCATCAATGTTGATAGACATCTCTTCACATTGGTGTAATATAATATCTTCACAACCAAATAAAGTTGCCTCACATCCTATTAGGGTAGGATGAGGGAAATTCCTCTTAAATATTATTTGCATGAGATGGTTTCTATGATGGGGAGAAGTCCTCATGAGATCAAGGAATGGAATTTGGGATGAGAGATTAGTGAGTTTTGTAATGGGATCCCACTCATCATAACTCATAATAAGGTTATTAGATATAGGTGCATAATGATTAAGGAGGTCCTCAGCAGGAGGAGTCTAAGGGCATTGAATTTTTTTTGATAAGAATGAGAAGAAGATTTTCAACAAGGTTGTAAATCATGTTGTGATGATGAAATAGTTAGTTCAAGATGATTTGAAGAATTGGAAGAAGTGTTAGTAGAAGCTTGTTTATCATTAGTGTTGGAAGATGATGGAATTATGGTAGAAATAGAATTAGAAGTGTTATCCAAGGAAGAATAATAAATTATATCATTAAAGGTAATAATTTCAACTTGCCCAGCTCATTTAAATGAGTTAGAGAAGAATCCTAGATAACACAATATATTCTAGATGGAGGAGTGTAGATAGGTTGGTCATTAATGAAAGCCACCACCCTTTGCATATTTGTCATGCTAACCACATTCTCTTTGGAATTTGGTTCAACAAAACTTTCAACTTTGTTGGTGGAATGGGTAGGCTTGTCTTGGTTTTCGGTTGATGATTAGGAAGAGGGTCTTTATAGATAGCTAAATGAGTGTTTGCTTGACTCAAGGCTTGAGTTTTATCATGTGTTTTATAATCCTTGAAATCAATTTCATAAGCTTGTTAGTGTTTATGAATGATGGAATCATGATCAAAATTAGGTCCAAGAAGAAAATCCATAGCTAAATTATGAAGTTGTCTATAGGTCTCTTGAGAATGACCTTAACTAGCATGAAACCAACAAAACTTGTTAGGATCATACTAGGATTTCATAGGATGAGTAGGGTTAAGCTCTCATGGAGGAGGCCTAGGTAGATGCTTAAGAAATTTAGCTAATGATAGAGGTTTGTGAAAGTTGATGTTGTTTAGTGAAGAGAAATGACGATTGAAATATTGTTGAGAATGGGGAATTGGTTCCAATAAAGGGGTGGGAACTATAGCTCGAACATTGTGAATGGTGTCATAAGAATTTATAACACCATCATCGGTAATATTGTGATTTTTATTCTTAAGTAAGATATGAGGACCCATAGAAGGTTGGGGTGGCTCGAAATGATGCATTAGGAAATATTGACATTTAGCTTGGTTAATATCCTCCTCTAATGTATGTGGAGAGAGAGTATAGACTTGATATTGTAATTTAGGAAAGAAGGCAATGGTAAAGAGATGGAAAAGATTTGCATTAGCAATGTTATGTACACATTTATTTGATAAAGTCTTCCATATTTTAACAAAGGCTTGAGTGGTTTCATTTTCATTTTGTTTTCAATTTATGAAATGGGCCATAGTGTTTTTGGGAAGATCACTAGTTTGGAATTCTTGCACTTAAACATAAAATAAATACTCTAAACTATTAATGGAATGTGGTTTAAGTTGATTATACCAATCCAAGGCATCACCTATGAGGGTCTTGGAAAGGAGCTTGGTAGAAACAAAGGTGTTTAATTTGACCCAATCCTTATAAATATTTCCAAATGTTTTAAGATGAATGGTAGGATCAGTTGACTCATTATAATAAATTGTAGGCATTATACCTCCTATGTCAATGTTAGCAATTTGAGTGGTAAGAGATTCATTTTGTAGATGCTAGATGGTTTTATTGATCAAGGGGGGTTAAGGAATGAGATTGCCTTGAGTATATTGAAGAGGAAGAGGGGGAACATTCTGTTTATATATGCCCTAAGCCATTAGTTGCAGATGAGATTGAAGGTGAAGAAGATGGTTTTGCATTATCATCATTTTATTTATGCTATGATCTTGAAATGTATTCATTTGATTAATAGTTTGCAAAAAATTTTGATGTGTTTAACTAGCATTAGTAGAATCATTATGTTTGGCATTAGTGTTATTATTAGTGTCTTGGGTACCACTATTGATATTAATAGGAGCTTGAAAGGAATTATGAGAGTGTGGTGCTCTAGTGGAAAAATTACATTATGTAATAAAAGATGGGCTAGTGAATGGTTGAGATGAATAATCACTGGAAGCATGATTACATTGGGTAGAAAATAAATAAATAGTAACTGGATTAAGGATAGTGGAATTCAAGATAGGCCCACTAGATATAAAACCTATCATGTTAGTTGAGATACTAGGCATGGAGGTGGTAAAAGTTAGAGAAGAAGAAGTCAAGGTATTTGAAGGAAGAGGCTAATAATACTAGAAATTAATACCTCCAAAGTAAGTTAAGAATATAAGAGTAGGAAAATGAGGCTCTTCAACTTGACCATTAATCATAAGATTGGAAATGGTATAATGATCCTTTACTCGATGTTGAGAAAATTTATAGATAATAAGATAATTTTGGAGGTACACTCTAATTCAGGTTGATCTTCTAATGAGAAAAAAGGATTATGTTATGAAGAGGTATTAAGAGGGGTCCCATAGTTCATTGTCCGAGTGACAATATGAACATTACTAGCATCCAAGAGAGGATCCTTAATCTGTCTATAGGAGAACCTATGAGGATTGGTAAGATTTATCATGTATATTGACTATAACTCAGTGTCACTATCAAATATAAATTTCATGATGAAGGAAAAGGAAGATAGATGAGAAAGTGAAGAATAAGGAGGTGACTAAAATAATATAGGGTTGAATGGGTTTACCTAGCATATAAATAGGGGCTATAAAACTATATAGGGTCAACTGGGTTAATCTAATATAATGCACATAAACTGAAGAAAGAGGTAAAAAGGGTTATAAATAGTATATGATCAACTGGGTTGATCATATATAGTGCATAGGGGCTGGAAAAAGTTAAAGGGTTGATTGGGTCAACTTAGTACAATATATAAGGAAAAATAAAAGGTTGATGACAAGTTATGAATTGAAACAAGACAATTTTTGTAGCTAATCTAGAAAAGTAGCAATTGAAGGGAAACAAACAATCAATTTGATCAATGCTGACCAATCTAATTGAGGCACATAATACAAAACTTTGCACTAACAATGGCTAATGTATGTTTTTGCACACAATTGATTAAAGAGCAAGCAATCAACTTGAAAAGTAAAGATCTAGCTAATTGGTTAACTTGAATGCTTTGTTAGATTATTAAGAAATGATTTTAAATGTGATGGGAAGTTGGTTGTAAAGCAAGGAACTAGATAGAAATCTAAGGATGGTTTTAGGTAGTTTGGGCTGAAAGGGATGTAGTGGCAATGATGCATGCTTGGTATTGGGGCCTACCCCCTCACTTCACACACCATAGTGATAAGGGTGTTAGGTGCTTAGCCATAATATACCATTAACCACACTTTATACTTGACTAGAGTATCAAGTCAACTTCTCCCTTGGTAATGAAATCCAAATAGGTTGGCCTTGGGTAGACAAATGTTAAAGTGCTTGTTTAGATTATGTGATTTGGTTGTGTGTGCATAAAATATAAATAGTGAAACTAAATGGTTAATTAAAAAACCCTTAATTAGACTATGTGAACTATTTTAAGCATGAAATCAATAATAAAATAGAGGTGTGAACTAAATACTAGCATATAGAGATTAGTTTCAACTTGAAACAAGGTAGAGTGTAGACACTATATGCACAAAATATAGAATAGGGTTGATAGGGTTGAACTTGTACTACAAAATCAATGTTTGAAAATGAATAGGTTTAGCTAAGGTCAACCTAGTTATTCTAAATATCACACAAAATATAGAACTAGGTCGACAAAGCCGATCTAGTTGACTATGTAGGGGTAGTTTTGAAGACTAAAAACTATGAAAGGAAAGACATTAAAATAAAGAGACAAAGAGAGAGAAAGGAACCTTCATGGATAAAAGATGTTGAGAATGAATATTTCTAGTAAAAAACCATTGAATATGCCTAAAAAACTTGGTAGCTGGTCAACTATGTTGATCAAGCTTTGCATAATCCTACTACCAAGTGCCTAAAATGTACAGGTCAACCAAGATTGACCTAATAGCTGAATTTGGATGCTTGAAAGTGTATAGGGTCAGCTTGGTCAACCTAGTATTTTGAAATACAAGGTTATAATTTTATAAACCTATACTAGATTATCTAAGTCAATCTAGTTGCCTATTCTTAAGAAAATTATGCATATATATTAGAACTAGATCGATAGAGTCAATCTAGTATTACAGATATATGATAAAAAAATGCTAAAAAGAATGAAATAAAGTGAAATAAATCTATCAAGGGTTAGTTTCATATTAGGTTCACTAGAATGAATGAAATAAAAAATGCATCATGTTTATAAATCGATCCTAGCTCAGAGAAAATAGAGCATACCTACACTTTTGATTAGGAATATATTTGTTAAGTAGGAGAATGACCAATATGGGGATATAATAGAACTAATAATGGTATCACTTGTCATAATAGACCATGTGAGGTAGTGTCCCAAAACCTACAGTCTAACATAATCATGCAAAAATCCTAAAAGAGTCCTAGGTTTAATATTCTCTCTATTCTAATAAACAAGAAAGTAAATCTAATCTAGTGCACACCAAAGCTTATGGCACAAAGTGGGGGTTAGAAAAAAAATAAACAACTAAACTAAACATGCATAGAAGACATATACTCACATAAATGTATATAGAATCCTAATGCATCTGAAGATAATTACAACTGCATTATATATCTACTCTTACAAAAGGGAATTAAAGTTAGGAATACTTACCTTGAAGACAAACCCATTGAGCCTTAATATCTCTCTTGGACAAGGTGATTTGCAAGAGATTGTTTTGGTATATAAGGATAACAAAGACAAATCAACTCTAGGCTACAAAACCTATCTATGCATCCAAAAGAATTATCCACAAGAAAAGATCTGTGTCTCCAAAGAAAGTATGGAATCTTAAGTTTTATTACTCAAGTAGAATGGTCAATAAGCAAAATAATTTGTTTGCACTTATTTTTATTTTCTTCTCTTCTTAAAAATGGTTGGAAATGAACTTGTATATATAGGTGTATTTTTCCCTAAATTCTCCCAAAAATGTTGGCTATATAGGGTTAGCAATGGTCTACCTTGTATGTTTTTGGGGATAATTCACTAGGTTTGAGCTAGGTTGATCAAAAGGCTAACAAACCCAAAAAGTGAAAAATACCCCTAAACTATATAGTTTTGGCCATGGTTGACCTACTAAAACCAATAATACAAAAGGGAATTAAGGAAAGAAAAGGAGGATGGAAAGAGGAAACTGATTGGAATGGGTAGAACTAAGAAGAATAAGCTTAGGGTTAATGTTTTTAGGAGATGAGTGTGTAGATGGCAAGTGGCAAGTCACAAAGGGACAATAATCTTATGAAGCACCAATGGTCCACCCACCCCTATCTCAATGCACCCCTTAAGTCATGCACTCAGAGAGATTAAGACTTGATAGCTTCCTACAAGATACAAAGCATAAATATTTGATAAAATTTAAAAATATTATGTTTATATATATTTCATCACCATGCACTGACCAAAATCTATGTTCTAGTGGAGTATAAAAATTAGGGACTACTATCATTAGGCTAAGTGGTTAACCCCATATAGGTCATAAGTGAAGGGGAAGAGTTAACTCTCTAAACAAAGCATTAGATAACACCCTATATAGACTTGGGTCCCAATGTACCTTTATATATATAGGGGATTCTCCTAGAGAGCCCATTTGGCCTAGTATAGGACCTTTTGGTCAGAACAAGTGTACCACTATAGGAGTCAGTATCAGCTCCAAAGTAGCCATCAAGTATGAGTAGGGTTTATAGGGTTTGGTCACTTTTATAATGTGTCACTAGCCTACAACCTCACTCATGAATCTGTTGGATGGTATAAACATTGAGTTACACACTCTTGAGTCTACAAAACATAAGGTTGTGGCTTGCTTTCTTGGGTGTGTGTTGTGCTAAATTGGTGTTATTTATGAATTGATTCAGCCTTCACCCAAGCATATACACACCTATCTAGGTCCTTTTTACAATTCATTTTGTATATATTTATTACATCATCCTTTGTACATATTATTGTATAACATTGCATCTGGTATATCCTCATCATCATCCATTTGCATATATTGTTTTCATCCTATCCTATTATCACCTAGATCTCATTCCATCCTAATCTATTAATGTCCACCCATCTTTAGGCATACCCTTATCACATACACAGCCCAATAACATCTTACATCCTTACCCAGGTCCACATCATCAATGACTTGCCTTCACATAGTCACCTCATCCCTTCCTATTCCAACCAATCCACCTACCATTAATCATGACTCTATAACTGAATCATGATATTTTATATCCTAGTTTTACCCTCTTGTATATATCTTGATATCTCTTATACATATTTTTGGTCACATCCCAATGCATCCATCATTGGTCATCTCCCCATCACCTATATATCCTAATCACATAATCTCTTATCCATATCTTGTCCTAAGTCTATACCCCATCACCTATCTTGACCTTATCTTCATAGATCATCTAATGTAACCCCATATTATCTTATTAAAGTTAGATTTTTAGGTCACATAAGGGTCTGAACCATCCCCACCTCACTCATCCTCCCAATTTATCCTTTCATCATCACCCATTATCATAATTGTCCTTATTTCATTATCCTATCACCTTCATCACATTATCATATGCCATATTGAACAAATCAATCTAAGGTTTTGAGCTAGTCCTATCATCCACATCATCCCAATCCACTATCATTCATCATTTGATCAGGTCTCATAACCTAGTCATTATACTACTAGCATTTTATCACTTTGTTGGTTTCAATCTAGCAACCCATCATAATCAATCTAGTATTTATCATCTTGGCCTATTCATAACTAGCACCCATCATATTGTCATATCATTAGTTTTTAATCTAACCACACATCAAACCCTATATCCTTTTACTATCTTAAACACTAGGCATTGTTGATAGGTTGTTAGCACCTATTCTACTATCAGTATAAAATATGATCATAGTCTTTTATATATTAGTCTATCTCATCCCCATCATCATATATCATACTATCTTAGTCATTTAGACCCAATTTGTTCAAGAAAACATCCCTAATTCTTAGCCTACTTCCCATCATCCATATCTTATCATTCATCCCCCTTGAAGTTAAACCCTATCTTCATAAACCAATAAATAGTTGTGCATAAGGATGAGATCCTCTTGAGGTTCCTTATGATGGGTGTACTACTCCATAAAGGTATTGACCCCCTTTAACTCATTTCACTTACCATCTAAGCCCCTTCATGTGAATCTTGTACCAATCTTCCATCCATTAGTCATAAACCATCAACTTCCCCTTCCCATACTAGCAAAGGGAATCTAATCTTGGCCACTAATAGTCCATGCATCCATCCACATCAATAACCATCTGATCATAAGTCCAATTCTTCCACATCTAAGTCACAAAGTGAAGCAGGTCCTTATACTCCCCTTCTTATATCCTTGGAAGCCCTTTTTAGACAACTAGTTGCCACTAAAATGATGGTATATCCACATATCTAACATATTGATCCCACTAAGCCTAAACCCTCTTGGTATCAAGATAATAAATATCATGCATATCATCAACCTTGGGGGCATACTATTAATTTATGTCGACCATTTTAATATTAAGTCAAAGACTTCATTGACCATTGTGAAATAGTAATCGAGGATGAACTAGATGCATATAGATCCATAAATGAACAAGAAGAGGAATGTCAATATTCCCTTCCCACTCATGATCAATCCCTTCCCCTTCCAAGCTAAGGTCAAGACACCACACCCCTCTTTCATTATCCTCCATCTTAGCCAAATCCTCCATCAAAGATGAGTCTACTCCCCATGAGCCTAGTCCTCCATCATCTTCATCTGACCCATCACAACCAACACCTAATGTTGAGAGTTCAATTATAGATAATAAATCTTCTACTAGTAGTATGGCATTAGAGTCTACATTAAATTCAACAACACAAGTCTTACCATTAGTAGGATTATGTTTAATGCCAAGATCTAAATCAAATTCTTTATTAGAAATGTCATCCCTTATTGATGTTTATAATTCTTGTCTTTTCAAGGGTAAATCTAATAAAAATTCCTCCACATCATCACTAGGCATATCCTTTGATCCTAATTAGGCGATGACATCATAAATGAGTTCTAATAAACTTAATCTATCAAAGATTTTTATAATGAATCTGGTCCTACTTTGGATGAACATACTATAGCTAGTGCTAGTGATCATTTTGTTAATCTTGAGGAGATTCTCTTTGATGTTGACAACAAGTGTCCTAGGAACCCCTATGAAGACTATGTTACCACATCACCACTCATTGACCTCATCATGCTCTCATCACCTCTATCCATCATGGACCCTTTTTACCCATCAATGACCATTTAATCACTTCCCTCCATAAGGATGAACATGAATATGCATCCTTTGATGCTTCCTTGATCATTCTAATGTGTGCCACCAATTTGAAAGTTTAAGACCATATTAAAAAAAAACTCATAATAATCAAGATGTCTTTGATCCCCTCAATCAAAATCATGAATAATCATATCATCATCCTAATCCAAAATCATCTTATCCTAATGAAGCTCATAAACTAGCACTAGGGACCCATCAAAGTCAAAATAATCAATCAATATCCCTTCATGAAACCCAAAATTAGGCACCAAGGGCCATTTAAAATCCAAATAATGTTAAAAACATAGTTGATCATCCATAAAATAATAAGATCAAATATTAATGACAAAGTCAAGGTGTCTTGGACCTCCTAAAGTATTTTATCACATGGAGCTAATCAAATGAAGCATGTCTCATGTCTCCAATGGTATATACAACTAATAGTCCTAATCCTCTATCACCCATCACCTTGTCATATAGTGATCCTATCATTCATCTTAGTCTTAATCCTCCCTCACCCATCACCCTATCCTATAACAATCCTATCATTCATCTTAGTCTTAATCCTCCATCACCCATCATACCATCATATCCTTATCTTATCATCCATCAAAATCAATCTCTAATTGAATCCATACCATCTTGTCCTATAATGATCTTATTATTCATCTTAGTCTTAATCCTCCATTACCCATCATAACATCTTATCCTTATCCTATCATCCATAAAAATCATTCCTTAATTGAATCCATGCCTCACATCACCTCCTTAAGTAGTATTGTCTCTCTTAGTGGCAATAGAAACACGTAGTCTAGATATCTAGAGGGGTCTATATCAAGAATTAACAAAGGTCACACTGACCCTAATACATCCAACATTAATATAATGATACCCACACCACATTTATACAAAATAGGTGTTGGATAAATAATCCAAAAAATGTCTGAATCTTACATTTTCATACCCACATCTATTAAATTGAGATGCCACCCAAAGTCAAAAATCTAAAAAAAATTATTCATCTAATGGTAAAGGCCAATTTTTTGGCACCTTGGGCAAGTGCCATGATGAAAACTAGTTTTTGGAATCATGGTAAAATAATAAATTTCCATCATTGTACCTCAACACTTGGGGGGAAAATCCATCCATTTCATATTCCTCATCAATTCATCACCCACCATCATGTCTTCCATTCCTTCCTATATTTACCTTCATAATTAAGAGGAAGGAGTCTAAATAACTATTCTAAAACCATCTTGGTCTATCCTCTAATAAAAACTTAGGAAATTAATAGTTGGTTCCTTCATGCTTTGGTCATTGGCAATACCTATCAGAGGATCCTTCCTAAACAAGTTAGCAACTAATTGCAAATACATGAAATAAATTATGAAAATTATCAAGATATTAACTCAAATAAGTATAATTGAATTATAATGGATGAATTATAGAATCACTAGCCTCTTCAAGGGGGTAAACTCATTTGAGCAAGATCAATACAATAAATTCATGGATGCCTTCATTTGAATCAACACTTACTTTTATACTAAGTCTAATCTAAGCAGCTACTACTTCCAATGAATGTGAGATAAAAAAAAATGCTCATGGGATGATTTAAAAAGCATATGTATCCAAATAAATTATTATACTAACAAAGTAAAGAGAAAGAGTAACATAGGTTCCTAACACCATAGTCCATTCTTCCTTGGTCTCATCCTCTTTTCTACATCACCCTCATCCTTTATCATCCCATCCATCATTCCATCCATCCTCATCTTGGTTTCTAGGCTAGGTATTCATTTTGTTAGTATCCCCATTTGTATAGTGTAGATATATATCCCAGAAAGTGATGAAAAGGTGAAAAATGTTAAAAACCCTAAAAATCATAAAATCTAAAAAAAATAAAAAAATCCATGGTGTCTTGTTTTATGCCTGATCCCCTATTTTCATTCATCTCCATCCATTTCAAGCATTGCATATTTGGATACCAGATTTACTTTTGGATCCAAATTGGAGTTGTCACCCATCACCTGATATCTTCATCATACTTTTTAATAAGTGTTATTCATATTCATCACCTTGTCAAAGATTTTAATCTAGCACCCATCATTTCCCTATAAATGCCTCTTCACACCTATCACCCATCACATCACCTCTTTACTAGTGTGCAAGTTATTTAATCCCATCACTGTCTTTATCATTATCTCTTCATACCTATCACCCATACAATACTTATTTTTCTAGTATGAAAGATATTTGATCCCATCATCTCCTAGTTTCCTTGATAGATTGAACTCTTGCAAGGCCTTTTCTATTGGTAATTCTCAGTTATCACTTTCTTACATCACCTTCTTTGGCCACTTTTTGATTTAATTTCAAGAGCAAATTAGTATTCAAAGACCTTATTCTATCCTCCATCCTTATATACACAACTAATGTTAATATCTTAGACTAATCCTAATCATTATCATCCTATCCATGTCCATCCTAAGTCCATAATCACTTTATGATCATCCAACCCATCACCTAATTACTCATCACATCATTCTACAAGGAATTTTGATACTACATGTAGATACTTATGTGTGTTATCTATTTGTTCTATTTGTATTTTTTTGTCTCATGTTTTATTTTCATCATAATTTTTTGTCTATTGGGCAAAGAACAAGGATGCTATGAGGATACCAAAAGTGCCCTTGAGGATGCATAGTTCACTACTTACCCATACACTTTAGTACAATGTCCTCTTGGTCATGTCTATATCATCAAGAATACTACCAAATGTCATATTTATTAGAATACTTTGACTATGATGAGGCTTATGGAATTTGTGATAGCTTGATCATCTACCCTCCACCCCTCATTATTCATCTAATTATCTTGATTTCCCAATCCTTTGGACTCATTTGACTAGCATCAAATATTTTATACTCATCTCATCCTTTGAATCAATATCCTCTCATCACTAACATCACCCTTTTATCACTCAACATCATCATCATCTCCTATCATTGAGTTAGAACTACATCAACTTGAAGTCTTTAAAGACTATGTAGGCATCACTTGGCCATGTTTCAATGACCAAGGATAGTTTAGACATTATCTCTATCATCAATCCTCATCCCCTAGTATTTTAGTCACCCAATCACATCATTTATTCTCTCTTATATTCTTTATTATATTGATCAGAGTTGATCTTTGTGCTACACCCATCATTAATATTATCAAATCATCATCATATCCTAGCCTAAAAACTCTCTCTTGCATTCATCCTTGCTTAGGATACATATAAATATTTTAGAATTTTAATCTTATCATCATCATGTTATGATTGATTCCCCATTAGGATGTATTAACAACCATGACACCCATAACCTCTACTCATTGTGCATGTGTCCATATTATGGGTAGCATCATCAATCTATATCTCACTACTCAAGTTGACTTCATCTTCTTTATCCTAAATCTCACATCGAGCATACCATCCCCTCATATATACATTACATCCCAGCTTTCATTTATTATTTTGAGTGGAAATCCATCTCATTCTTCCTTGCATGTCCCCTCGAGGGGGAATAATATCTAATAACATCATATACTAACATTTATCTAGAATATAGTTTTTCTTTCAAATACCATTACTCCTTCCACTTCACTCCACTCATAATGCCATTTTAAAAGATGGGAAAAATATATGCACCTAAATTTTCTCACCTACATTATTGTCACTAATATTCTTATTATTAAACACTAATTTCATCTAATCTAATTTATTCTACTAGTTAATTTTGCCCTTCTTAGTCCATTTATCTAATATCCCCCCCAAATATTACTTTTCATCTACTAACCTTACCCATTCCCACCAATAATTAATATATATTAAATCCCTATTATCCTAATATAATCCTAGTTATCATTTATTTGGGAATTTTAAAATCCCATAATCCCATCTAACCACCTACTATCCCATTCCCTATGCTCTCCTTCACCCCTAGTCCCTAATGCTTACCTACTCCCCATATAAACCCTTTCTAAGTCTAATTAAATCCTAAGAATTTTTCTAGACTTCTCTAAATCTAGAAGCTTCTTTAAACCTCCCTTACCTCTCTATAAGCCTCCATATCTAGAGGATTCCAAGGAATTTTAAATTCCTTAGATAATCCCCATCCATTGGATCTCCTCATCCAACTTCAAATATCAACCCTTGATCTTACCTCCACAATATAGTTAACCAAGACACTTCCTCCATAGAAGACCATAAATCATTCTCATAACCAGTCCATGATAGTCCATGAATCAAGCACTCATCATCAATAATGCCATCATTATGTCAATCCCGAGTCTAATATGCAATCACAAATTCCATTTGCAAGTCCTAAAAGGAGGTATGAAGAAATAAGGAATTTGGTAAGTCTCATATCATGATTTATTTATAGAATCCTTCCTAATAGGTATTTTGAGTTTTGGGATGAATTAGTTTTTTTAATTCATATAGAGCTAAAAATAATACTATAAATACACCTATCTATGGATTTAATCAAGAAAGTAATATTTCAAATAGTTTAATTGAATGTAATAATGTTCAACTCAAATCAAAGAAGGTATTAGGAGATTCACCCATTACCATAATTAAAATTCCCATTAATGAAAACACACCTGAACCAACTATAATCCAAGAATCAACTAAAGAAAATGTAGAAGCCACAACCACACCAAACACAATTTAAGATCCCCATGCTATTCCATTTCCTGGGAAACATAAAGAAGAAAAACCTAGGGAAGATTTTGAATTGATGCACAGATTAAAAGAAATGAAGATAGAAATTCCATTTTTAAGATCCATTGAGTATATTCCTAAGTTGAATCAAATCATTAAAGGGTTATATGTTAAAGAACTAAGAATAAAGAAGTAGTATCCTAAAATAATTCAACTAACTAGAAAAATTGCTGATTTACTAGTAGGAAACATACTTGTTCCTAAATATGGAAATCCTACCAGTCTTGTGATGAGTGTGACAATTGGGAACAAATATATTCCAAATGTTCTTCTAGATTTAGGTGATTCCATCAACATATTTATTGTCAACACAATAAATTATTTATCTCTCACAAGGATTTAGCCTACCACTATAATCTTTAAAAAGGTATGGCAATCCACTATATTTCCCCTAAAGGAACCATAGACAATTTACTAGTCACCATAGACTCCTAGGAATATCTTGTGGTTTTCATGATCCTTCAATCTAAACCAAAGAGGGTAGGATATTCAATATATCTTGGTAGACCTTGGTTTTCTATAGTTGTATCAAAAATTAACTATAGATCTAAAAAATAACCATTTCTAATGGAATTCACACTAAACATATATCTCTTTATCCACCTGCTAGACCTTCAATGAGTCTTTCTAAATAAATATGGGTGGATCATTATAAACAGAACTAGACTAGTGTATTTTCCTTAGCCATGGTTTCCATAAATGAACATGTCTAAGATTTTGAGGAAAAAATAAAAAAATATTTATAACAAGAAAGCCTATCTCTAAAGCCCAATTGTTTTTCTCTAATTTTTAATAGTTTAGTTTTGAAGTCTAAAATCCTAGATCTGAAGATTGATAGCTTAGCTCCAAAGACTAGTATCTTAACTCTAAAGACTAGTACGTATGTTATAAAGATGAAAAATCATTAATGATAATAATCCACCTATATTATTGAGAATCAAAAAAATTCCATAATTTCACCAAACATGTTATCTGGTCCACAAGACATTCAATAAGCCATAGTTGACTATGCTCAAAATGAGTAAAATTCATTTTTACATGATTTTCATTGTCTGCTGACCAATATACTCTCCAAAAGTTAAAAATTTTACAAGGATGTATCTAAAATTCATATGTTACTATCATATAAATGCCCATTTAATGCCTTGATGAGTGAATAAAAATAATAAAATTCCATTGTTCCTTGCACTAAACAGTTTACAATCCAAAATGATAAACTATTAAATATCAATAGTTGGTTAATTGACTAGTAGGAAGAAAAATTATTTGATGTATTCATAAAAAAAATAAAATATCTTACTTTGGATTATACTTATATTAAATTAATACATCCTAGTGTCTATACACATCACATCTACATCGAAGACATTAGACTAGTTAGGCAACCACAATGGAGAATTAATCGAGCCTTGAAAGAAATTGTTAATAATGAGATAGAAAAACTATTAAAAGTTAGTTTTATATATCCCATATCTTATAATCAATGGTTTTCATCTCTATTCATTGTGCCTAAAATTAATGTAAAATGAAGATTTTGTGTAGACTATAAATAACTAAATAGAGCCATTATGAGAGACTACTTTCCCTTGCCTTTTAATGATCAATTTTTGGATAATTTGGCAGTAAAGTAGTATTTTTATTTCTTATATGGATTAAATGGATATAATAAAATCATAATATCCCATAAATATCAATATAAAACTACATTTACCTACCCTTGGGGAACATATGCTTATATAGTCCTTCTTTTTAGATTGTGCAATGCACCAACTACCTTTTAGAGACTAGTGTTAGCCATATTTTCTAATCTTGTAAATGATTGTGTAGAAGTGTATATAGATGATTTAATTATCCATGGTAATACATTTGATGAATCTTTAAACAAATTGGATAAATTACTTACTATATATATGGAACATCAAGTATCTTTGATTCATGAGAAGTGCAACATAATGGATGATGAAGGGATAGTCTTAGAACAACATATCACTTCTCAAGGAATAAAAGTAGATTACAAAAATATTGAGGTATTTATAATCTCTAAATTCTAAAAAAAAAACATTTGTTAAAAATTTTCTCGATCATGTAAGATACTATAGAAGATTTATAAAAGATCTCAGCAAGATAGTTTCACCTATGTTTTCTTTGCTAACAAAAGATAATGAATTTATATGGAATGATAAGTGACAAGAATATTTTGAAACATTAAAGAACAAAATTATGATTTCCCCAGACTTTAAATGACCTAATTGGGAAAATCCTTTCCATATATGTTTCCAATAATGCATTAAGAATAGTTCTAGGACAAAGAGATGAGGATGGAAAGATGCATGCCATTTATTATATCATCAATAATATTACTTCCTTAGATAAGAACTACACTACCATAGAAATGTATTTATTCTTTTTGTCTATAATATAAACATTTTGGGCATTACATTACTAATTATCAGGTATTTATCTATACAAATCATTCAGTTATTAAGTATATGCAATCATAAATGCATCATGTCTATAAATCATCCTAACTTAGATAAGAAATATCATACTTATATTTTTGATTGGGGATACATTATTGTTGGCCATTTTTTGCCCAATAGGCCAAAAATTGGTCCCCTTCTTCCCTTGCTATTTAGAGCCAGTCATTTTTAGGTTGCATAAGTTCATCGGCCAAGGTTCATTAACTACTTCAATGCTTCGGTTGGTTCAATCGGCACTTGGTTCAACCATTGGTTCAGCACGCTTGGTTCAAGCAACTTTCAGTTCAATGAATTGGTTCAATGTGTTGGTTCAATGCCTTGGTTCATTAGTTGGTTCAATTGGCAAAGTTCATTAGCTTGGTTCAACATTTAAGTTCATCAGCGAGTTTGTCATCTTGGTTCAATGGGCTTGGCATGCAATGTTGAACTGTTGAAATGGTTCAGTGGATTGGTTCAATCACTTAGTTCAACATCATCAGATCATCAGCTTAGTTCAATTGGTTCAGCATGCAGTCTTGAACCATTGAACTGTTGAACCATTTTTTGGTTCAACGGGTTAGTTCAATGGCTTGGTTCAAGGGTGCTTCCCAAAGCTGAAGGGTAGTGCTGGGTTCAAATGCCCTTACAGAGGGTAGTGCTGGGTTCAGATGCCCTTGTAGAGGGTAAGGAGCATTACAAAGGCAGTCGAAGGATTTTCAAAGCATGCAGAAGACTTAAGACTCCAAATTTTTTTAGACTTATTATCTAAAGGAATTCCTTCAGACAAAAGTCCAAAGGAATTTAGGGAAGGCTGCCAGCACAGAGAGAAGCCAAAGAGCATGAAGGACAAAAGACAAAGACTGGGACAATTCTTGCAAACTTTTTGTCTGTAGGAAAAGCTCAAAACAAAAAAACCTATGAAAAAGCCCACCGAAGGACCCAAAGGAATTTGCCAAGGATGGTGATGTCCTAAAATCCATCAATTTTAAGGAGACAGACTAGCCATTGGGTGATGGCTGTGTGAACGTCAAATTTAACATAGTGAAATAGTCGTTTGCTTTTGAATTAAAAGAGCGCCAACCATGGAAGGAGCCCAAGGAATGTAGTGACCCACCAGAAGATCACCCTCGAGGGCTGAAAGAGTAGGAAGAAGACAAGGAGAAAAAGAGACAAAGCATCCAAGTGGAAAAGGGAAGGTGAGTTATTGCCAGATAAGTGACGTAGCCTATTTTCTCTAGTTGGCATTGATGAGGGGACAAAATACAATCTATTTGTAGAAAAGAGGCATGTCCATGCTCTTACATTAATGCTTGAATTCCAAATTTAATTTTGGAAATTTTACAACATGGTTCCAATAGGCCTCTTCTAAAAGATGACATTAGTAACAATGGTTTCCTCTTCCCAAAGTTTAGAATGTACATGGGCCACTGGCAGAAAAGGGTGCCAAAATCTTTCCCATGAAGTGCCAAGTTATCTTCCTCTTTCTATATATTGTAAACTTCTCT
The DNA here is from genome assembly GCA_037957365.1 of Torreya grandis. Taxonomy (NCBI): domain Eukaryota; kingdom Viridiplantae; phylum Streptophyta; class Pinopsida; order Cupressales; family Taxaceae; genus Torreya; species Torreya grandis. The sequence goes on along the minus strand of JARHVA010000891.1, from coordinate 3,983,821 downwards.
TGGGAGAAATAATCTGACTCTCAACCTTAAGGCAAAAACTCTACCAAAAAATCTCTCAGGCTTGTAAGGCAGAGCTGCCAGATTTTACCTTGAATCAAAACATAGCATTTTTACCTCCATTTTGAGATTTGCATTTTTAGTATGTGTTTATGCCTTGATTCTTTGTTAAGTCATTTTATTAGTGCTTTTGTAGAATGATTTTACCATGTTTGGTGCATTTTTTGAGTTTCCTTTTACAGGTCTATCAGAAGTGTCCCTAGAGGAGTATAGGTGAAGTGGATAGGCTACTGTAGTGTGTCTCAGAATGCCTCTAGTAATTATTTCCTCCCTGTATCTCCATGGACCCCTGACCCATTGATGTAGAAGGTTTTCTCATGTCAGATGAAGTGTATGGGAGCTGGTTCTCAGTGGAAAGTGTATGTTTAGGTGGAGTAGATCAATCTTTTCTAGTGTATCACCATTTTCTTTTAGGCTTAGGTTCTATTTTGAGCATCTCTCTTTCCATTTTCAACCCCCCTTTTTTCATTTTTGTTAGTAGTAGGAGAAACTAGGGCCTAAAAGATACATTAGAGGGAGCTAGCCCTCATCTAAAGACTCTCCCATCTAACTTCACCAGTCCCATAGGTGAGAGGGGATTTTCCATTATTGCATGTGGAAACGTAGGAGCTCGGCCTCCTGCCTTGGGTGCAATCCACTACGTCAACAGTTTTTGGCACACCCAATGGGACCAACTAGGATAAGTTTTGTCTAAAGAGTTGAAGAATTTTTGGTGTGTTCTTCAACCAACCAACCTTTAGATTTTTTGCATCAACACCAATGGTGACTCTGAGTTGAATCAGCTGGATAAGTAGTCTAGGTGCCATCAAAAATCTTATTTTTGTATGTATAATTCCTTTGCACAAAATCATGGGTCCTGTATTCCTTCATATGACTTCAATCAGACTCAAAATATTTAGAGAATTGCCTCAAGAAAACCTCCTAGTTGCCCTTCAATGATAAGGGAGGTGGCACTAGATTTTGAGAAGCAGGTAATGGAAATTGACAGACTAGATGAGCAATATGATTACCAGTAGGAGCTGATGTATAAAGAGGCATGCTTATTCAAGCAAGCTCAGGCCTTGCAATCCATGAAAGAGGAGGTAGTAAAATGGAGGAATCCATTCACATAAGGTAGTCAACCTTGTGCACCCCCTTCTATCCTAAAGAAAGCCCCCTCTTATGCAGTAAATCCTTTCTACTAGATAGCACTTACTCATTCTAGCTCATTTGATGCATCAATCAACCCTGCTCTTGACCCTGTACACCTAGCCTTCAAGAATCAAAGGGAACTAGAACAACTTCCCATGGAGATGAACCTTCTAAACTCCTTAGATCATGAATCTTCTTTTGGGGGGAACTTTATGAACCAGTGCATTCCCCTTCAAGAGACTCTTCCAGTGCATCAACAGTCTCTTCCTAGCATTCCTAAACCTCCCCAAGTCTTTCAATGTGATGTGTAGATTCTGAGTTGGAAGAAGGAATGCTAGGAACTAGCCTAGAGCTTTGAAGAGGATGATGTTAGTGACCTCCAAGAAAGACTCTTTCAAGATAATCTAGCCAAGCAAATTGAAGATTTAGAGGCTAGGATGAGACTGCTTTGTGAAAGAGAGATGGAACCTTCAGACCTTATGGAGGAGCTCCAGGACCTTGGAGAAAAAAAAGTTTCTACCTATTCACACGAGCAAAATTCTAATTCTAAGGTCCTGAACTGGGGGAAAATAGTAGAATCATGGGGTAGGAAGGAGGAAAAGCAAGGTTTTTCTCAAAACCTTGAAGAAGATGAGGCTGCCCCTACTCATGATGATGCTGGTGACTTCCAGGAAAGGCTTTTCCAAGAGGATATGGCGAGAAGAATTATAGAGTTAGAATATAGAGAGAGATTCCTTAGCCAATGTGTGATGGACAGTTCAGACCCAATGGCACATTTTATGTCTAAACACACCCCATCTACACACTTCCAAGAGAGCTATCAGGCCATACCTAATATTGATGAAGTGTTAGCCAAGTGGAAGGAGGAGAATCATTCGATTCTAGCTCAAGGACTACCTCCTCTTCCACATGGTTTTCCCACTTCACCCCTTCTCAAAGATGAACCTATTCTGTAGGAGGTGAGTGAGGAGCAGAAGATCCAATCTATAGCTTCCAAAGAGGCTGTCATGAGCAATAATGAAGAAGAAATCATCATTTATACTCCTTGTGAAGACCTCATCAGCAATGGAGAAGACATAGGTCACACATACATGCAGATGTTCCAGTAGTATGAAGAGGAACAAAAGCATGGTGAGCTCTCTCCCCCGTTATTTGATGAACTTCCTTATTGGTTGGATGAGGAGGATGACTACATAGAGGAGCCTGAGTTGGAGGAGGATCAAGAAAATATCTTTGAAAATCTAGAGATCCTGATCTTTAAGGAGGAAAAAGAGAGGTATGTCTTCCTTGAGGAAGGCCTTGAAGAAGATAACTTTAAACAGAGAGGTGATGTTTTTTGGGATGAGCAATCATTTTTTGATTCTATTTTAGACATCACAACTATCACCCTTCTTCAAGAAGGTCAAGAGGAAGCAAAGGATGAGTCTAACAGAGTCTTCAATGAGGTAGAAGGAAACAAGTTATACCATGATGCATTGCAAAGGGAATGTGTAGATCAAAGGGCTTATGGTGATGAGCTATCACCCAAAAATTTCTTGGTGAAATGTACCAACATGAAGGACCAGCATTCAACAAGATTCCAGGAACAAACAAAGTATGTATATGTTGGAAGCATGTTTGAATCTAATCCACTCAGATACCAGCCAATCTAAGTGACAGGCAAGAGGAGCAGGTCACCAAATCTCCTTTTCATTCAGCCACTTGTCTGGCACTATAAGTTTCCTTGCCAAGAAGGAGACTTAAGAAGTTTTCCCTTTGATCCAAGAGGGAAGCAGATGTACCTAGTTAGTTGTATATAGTAGTTGTTTTTAGTTTCTTTTCCTGCTTTCCCTAAGTGTAGTTTGCACATGTAGTGTTTTTAGCCTTATGTGTGCTTTCCTTTGTGTGTGGGGTAAAAATCTCCATGTTTGATTCTTAGATATTTTAGGGGCTATTGTTAACTTTTTTCAAGCTACATCTTGAATCCATGCCCAATGGACTACAAGGCAACTAGTCTCTAAGCATAGCAGGCATGCTTCCCCTGGGAGTCACCAATTTGTTGACCATTTTTTGCCTAATAGGCCAAAAATCAGTCCCCTTCTTCCCTTATTATTCAAATCTAGTCATTTTTAGATTGCATAATTTCATTAACCTTGGTTCATGAACTAGTTCAACGCTTCAACTGGTTCAATTGGCACTTGGTTCAACTATTGGTTCAATGCACTTGGTTCAGGTAGCTTTCAGTTCAATGAAGTGGTTCAACGCATTGGTTCATTTCATTTGGTTCAATCAGCAAAGTTTGTCAACTTGGTTCAACATTTAAGTTCGTCAGTGAGTTTGCCAATTTAGTTTAATGAGTTGGGTGCGCAACATTGAACCATTGAACTAGTTCAATGGATTGGTTCAATTGCTTGATTCAATGTCCTCAGATCATCAACTTAGTTTAATCAGATTGGCACATAGTCTTGAACCATTGAACTGTTGAACCATTTTTTGGTTCAATGGGTTAGTTCAATGGCTTGGTTTAAGGGTACATCCCAAAGCTGAAGGGTAGTGTTGGGTTCAAATGCCCTTGCAGAGGGGAGTGCTTGGTATAGATGCCCTTGCAAAGGGCAAGGACCATTACAAAGGCAGCCAAAGGATTTTCAAAGCATGAAGAAGACTTAAGACTCCAAATTTTTTTGAAAATTTTGTCTAAAGGAATTCCTTCAGACAAAAGTCCAAAGGAATTCAGGGAAGGCCGCCAGCACAGAGAGAAGCCAAAGATCCCAAAAGATAAATGACAAAGACTGGGATAATTCTTGTGGACTTTTTGTCTATAGGAAAAGATTGAAGTAAAAAAAACCCACAGAAAAGCCTGTCGAAGGACCTGAAGGAGTTTTCCAAGGATGGTGACATCCTGAAAGCCATAAATTTTAAGGAGATGGACTAGCCGTTCGGTGACGACCGTGTGAATGTCAAATTTAACACAATGAAATAGCCATTTGCTTTTGAATTAAAAGAGTGCCAACTATGGAAGGAGCCCAAAGAATGTAGCAACCCACCAGAAGATCTCCCTTACGGGCTGAAAGAGCAAGAAGAAGACAAGGATCAAAAGAGACAAAGCATCTAAGTGGCAAAGGGAAGGTTAGTTATTGCCAGATGAGTGGTGCGGCCTATTTTCTCTAGTTGGCATTGATGAGGGGACAAACTGTAGTCTGTTTGCAGGAAAGAGGTGCGGCCATGTTCTTACATTAATGCTTAAATGCCAAAGTCAATTATGGTGATTATATAGCATGGTTCCAGTAGGCCTCTTCTGAAAGATGACATCAATAACAATGGTTTCCTCTTCCCAAAGTTCATAATGCACATGGGCCACTGGCAAAAAAGGGTGCCAAAATATTTCCTACGAAGCACCAAGTTCTCTTCCTCTTTATATATATTGTAAACTTCAATTGGGAGAAAGAATCCGACTCTCAGCCTTAAGGCAAAAACTCTACCCAAAAATCTCTCAGGCTTGTAAGGTAGAGCTGCCAGATTTTACCTTGAATGAAAACATAGCATTTTTACCTCCATTCTAAGCTTTACATCTTTAGTATGTGTCTATGCCTTGATTCTATGTTAAGTCATTTTCTTAATGCTTTTGTAGAATGATTTCAGCATGTCTGGTGCATTTTTTGAGTTTCCTTTTACATGTCTATCAAAAGTGTCCCTAGAGGAGTATAGGTGAAGTGGATAGGCTGCTACAGTGTGTCTCAGAACACTTCTAGTAATTATTTCCTCCCTGTATCTCCACAGACCCTTGACCCACTGATGTAAAAGGTTTTCTCATGTTAGATGAAGTGTATGGGAGATGGTTCTTAGTGGAAAGTGTATGTTTAGGCAGAGTAGATCAACCTTTTCTGGTGTATCACCTTTTCTTTTTAGGCTTAGGTTCTATTTTCAACATCTCTCTCTCCCTTTTCAACCCCCCCCCCCATTTTTTCATTTTTGTTAGTAGTAGGAGAAACTAGGGCCTAAAAGATACATCAGAGGGAGCTAGCCCTCATCTAGAGACTCTCCCCTCTACCTTCATCGATCCCACAGGTGAGAGGGGAGTTTCCATTATTGCATGTGGAAAGGTAGGAGCTCGGCCTCTTGCCCCAGGTGTAATCCATTGCATCAACAATGATATAATCAATAATATGAAAAATACATGGATCTAATAGACCCAATTAGGGGATCTCTTATCATAATAATAATACTAGGGAAGGTTCTAAAGCCTCTAGTCAAGCAAAATAAAGCAATAATCCTAAATAAGCCCTATGTTTTCATATTCACTAAACTAATAACAATTATATTAAAGTCTAATCTAGTGCTCACCAAATGTTGTGGAAAAAACTGGGGGTAATAAACAACAAAAGTAAACATGCATAGAGGACATATACTCACGTTAATGTATACAAAATCATAATGCATGGAAGATAAGTACAAATGCATATTTATCTAATATTAGAAAGGAGGAAAAAATTTAATAATACTTACCTTTGAAGATGAACCCATTGCACCTAAATCTCTCCCTTAGCCAAGGTGATTTATAAGAAGTGTATGTGGTATGTAAGGATGACAAAGATAAACTAGATCTATGCTACACAACCTATCAATGCATCCAAAAGACTTCTCTATAAGATAAGATTTGTATCTCTAAAGAAAGTATGAAACCCTAAGATTACTCCTCAAGTAGAATGGTGGATAAGTAGATGTATAATATCTCTTACTTCTTCTCTTCTCTAACTAATGGCTAAATAATCTTATATCTCTCTCTCTCTCTCTCTGTGTGTGTGTGTGTGTGTGTGTGTGTGTGTGTGTGTGTGTGTGTGTGTGTGTGTGTGTGTGTGTGTGTGGATTTAACCCCAAGCCCATCTAAAATTTTTGGTTGATAGGGTTAACCCAATCAACCTAGTAGTAATATTGACAAAAATTAACTAGGTCACGAGCTAGGTTGGCCAAAAGATGACTTAGACCCTACATGAATTTAACCAATAAGAGTAAACTATTGACCTAGTCAAGCTAGTACTGTAAACTATTGAAAGGAGTTTTAGGTTAGGAAAAGGGGATAAAAGGTGGGAAAAGACTGGAGGAGTATACAAGAGAGAAGATTAAACTTGGGAAAATGGTTTTCAATAGATAAGTGTGTAAATAACAAGTGGAAAAAGGGGAAACAATCTTACAAAGCACTGATGGTCTTCCCACCCCTTTCTTGGTGCACCCCTTAGGGTGTACACTTAGAGAGATTGAGACTCGATAGGTTCTTACAGGATAAAGAGTGTTAATAATTGATAAAAATTTGAAAATATTATGTGTACACATTAAGTACTTAATGAATAACCTAGTAGTAGGTGGGATAATAATTACATGGCTATTATTGTTTTAATAATTTGACATTACCATTATAAACAAACCAAGGAAGTATAATATTGTTGCTAACTTTTTGTTTAGATTAACCACTATAAGTGAAGATGAACCTGTAGAGGATTATTTTCTAGATAAACAACTATTTTCTATATCTACATACTACCCTCTAATAAAAATAACAATATATTACATTAATCTTAAGAAAGAACAAATACATGAACGTATAAATAAGCCTAATAATGCAAATATTAGTCTTATAATCTATGATGAACAAATATTCTACTAACCATTTAAAATCTTCTAATATCATCATGGACTAACATATTCTAACAACTAACCTATTTTTCTACATGGTTGTTTTATAAAATAACAAACCACTTATTTATTACAAATGTATGAATTAATAATCTAACATTCTCCACCTTAATTGATCATAGTTTGGATGGTACAATAGAGAGAACCTCTAAATGCCTTAAACTTATCACATGCAAGTGACTTAATGAATACATCTACACATTGGTCTTGACCAGGGTAATACTAGAGCTAGATATTGTGATTTTGAACATGTTCATGTATGAAATGGACTTGAACTTCAATGTGCATTATCTGTTCATGAAATAATGGATTGTGAATAAGTTTGAAAACACCTTGATTATCATAGTTCGAAACTATTGGCTGAGTCTGTGGAACTCCCAATCCTTCTAGTAAGTGATGTAACCATACCACCTCATAGATAACTCCTCTTATAATGTAATATTCTAACTCAGTAGAAGAATGAGAAAAAAAGTTCTACTTATTGATCCCTAATGAGATTGGGCTACATCTAAAAATGAATACAAACCTAGAAATGGATTTCATGTCATCAATTGAATCTAAATGATATACATCCATATATCCAATTAAGAAGAACTTATCATTCTTGACGTAATCCATTGTTCTTTAAAGATATCTCAATACCCACTTAGCTTCTTTCTAATGGCTTACTATTGGCTCCTGCATGAATTGTGAAAGATAGCTGATAGCGTAGTTGATATATGGATTAGTGTATGTAAGATAGATGAGACTCCCAATCAATTGGAAATGAAGATTAATGTTTACTAGCGATGATGGATCTAAATGAGACAACTAAAGTTTTATCTCCATGGGTGTAGCCATTGGTTTGTAATCCATCATCTAAAACCTCTCAAGAAATGTCTTGCTATACTTCATTTGAGACACAAATATGAGGTTCCATTTTTCCATTCTTATAATCTAATATAGTGCATTAGTTCCAAGTCTATCATGTCAAATGATAGATTAAGATAACTCTTTATTGCATCAATTACCTTCATTAAGCTTCTAGTGATGACTATATTATCGACATAAACAATAATAATAATCTCCCTTACTTATTTTTTGAGGTAGAGATTGGGATCATATGGATTCATATAAAATCTATGCTTCATGAGATGCTCATCAATTTTTATATACCAAGCTCTAGGAGCTTTTTTGAGACCATACACATATTTTATGAGTTTGCACACTTTCTATTATTGCCCTAATGTGACATAACCCTTTAGTTGAGTCATATAGACCTCTTCATATATATATATATATATATATATATATATATATATATATATATATATATATATATAAATTTAAGAAGGAACTTTTTATGTCCATCTAATGAAAATTATAACCAAATTGTACATCCACTACAAAGATCATTCTGATTATCTTTATCTTAGTTATAGGATCAAAAATATCCTCGTAATATATACCTTCTTTCTAAGCATAACCCTTTGCTATGAGTCTTGCCTTGTGTTTGTATATAATTCCATCTAATTTTTATTTTGTCTTAAATACTCATTTGAAACCAATAGCTTTCTTCCCTGGTGGAAGATCAACAAGATGCCATGTGTGATTCATCTTGAGAGACTAAAATTCTACATCCTTGACATCTTTTCAAGGTTTGGACTCTAGGGCTTCATGGACTATATAGGACTCAAATTTTTCTACAAATATGATCATTAAGGCCAAATTTAAATTTTAATGATCCATATTATCAGTCCTTAATCTTATATATGAAGTGTTTAGAGTTACATCTAGTTTTGCATCTCAGATTATACTCATATACCATTTAGGCATATGTTGAGCAGTTGTAAGTGGTGTTAGATCTTCTAATTAACCTTCACCACTATTTTCATCTAGAAATATTATAGGTCTAGAGCCTATATCATATGTATGTGTGGAATATGGACTGATTTCACCTTTTTCATCAAATAATACATCCGTACTGATAAGACTCTTCATAGTTTCTAGATTAATGGGCTGATATGCTTTTGAATATTTATTGTATCCCATATAAATACATTCCTTGGTTTTTTTATCAAATTTATTTTTTTCTTCTTTGGGATTGAATGTATGATTTGAAACCAAAAAATCAAAGATGAGAGACTTTCATCTTTTTCCCAATCGATGCTTCTTGTGGTGTTATTCCATCAAGAGCTTTAGTGGGTGACCTATTTAACATCTAAACAACTATCAAACATGGTTCTTCCCAATATGAATGAGGTAGGTGTGCATCCTCAACCATGCTTTGAAACATATCTAAAATGACAATTTTACATATTTCTATAATACCATATTATTGTGGTGTGTAAGGAGTAGTGTATTGATGATGTATTTCATGTGTTGCAAGGTATACAGTGAAATTTTTACTAGTGTATTCTCCCCCATGATCTAAGTAGAGGACCTTGATTTTATGGCTAGTTTTATTTTCAATAGAGGCCTTTAATTCTTTAAAGGCTTAAAAATCTTGATCTTTAGACTTTAACAATGAAACCCACATTTTATAGGAATGATCATCAATAAAGAGTTGAAAATACTTGTATCCTTTGTGGCTAGAAGTCATAGGTCTACATAGATCAATGTGTACTAAATCAAGGGGATGTGGAGACTGGTATTCACTTTTTCCAAAAGGATATTTATGTTATTTCCTAGCTAAGCAATTGGGATAAATATCATAATAATTTTTAAGTGTGGAAAGACCTTTGACCATATTGTGTTTGATTAATGCAATCAAATAACCATAAATCAAATGACTATATCTTTTGTGCCATAGCTGAGATTTATTTATACTATTTACAATAAGTGCTTGATGATTTTTATTTAAAAAATCAAGTAGAAATATTTTACATATATTTGAAGCTCATACAATAGTTTTAGAGCCTCTTGAGTTATTCTTGATAAGGCATAAATTTTTACCATCTTTGTGATCAAATTCAACTTTGAGATTGTGATTAAAAAGTTGATTAACAGACAAGTTCTTAATGAGTCATGGTACATACAAGACATATATGATTGTGGTAGTTCTATGACTAAGTTATAAAGAAACATCACTTCTACCCTAAATAGTTTATGATGAATCATCACCAAAAGAGACTTTTCCCCAAGATCTTGATTGGTGTAAAGTGGAAAATCATTATTTTTGTCTTGTCATGTGCCTTGTGGCACCAAAATCAATAGACTAGATAGAATTTGAAGAGCAAGGATCCTAATGTGTTTGTGTCATAAAGACATGATCATATTTTAAATAATGATCATCCTTGACAACATTCCCATGTTTTTTTTCTTCCATTCTATTTACAATGGGGTTTTGACTTTGATGATTGAGGTGAATTCTATGAAGTGTATTTTTTATTGGACAATCCTTATGTGAATGTATTATACCATTAATTTTTTAGGTCATACCCTATCTTTCAATAAATAAGATAGACCTTCTATGAATTGGGTTTGTTACCTTGTTAATTTTACTATTTATTCTATTTAGGATTTTGTCTGGATCCTTTCATTAGTTTCTTACCTTTCTAGGAGGAGGTAAGTACATGCTCTTCATCAAGTTCGTATACAAACTGTATGACTTCCTCCTACTACAACATGTTAACTAGTGAGATAAAGGTTGGTTTCTGACCCATGACATTCAATGTGGTCCAAAAAATTCCATATGCAAGGGGAAATGATCTTAGGATAATGGGGACCAAAGAGTCATTTGACACTATTTCACCTAGTGATTTAAGTGAAGCCCATAATGTTACAACTCTATGAAGAAGAGCCTCAACTTTTTCTTCTAGTTTCAACTTGAAATAATGGAGCTAGCTCCAAAAATGAAGAATCTGATTTTTATTCTTTTCTTCATATATTATTTGAGGCTTATCCAAAGCATCCTTAGTAGTAGTGGCATTATGGATATAGGGGTTGTACCTCATCTGAGACTCTAAACATGATGATGAGATTAGCCTTCTGATTGGCTTTGTCAAAATTTCACTATTGATCAATGTCAATATCATGTTTGGTCCATATTCCATCAACTATGGTCCATATTTCCTTAAATTCCAAATGTTTTTTAATTTTAGTTTTGTAGGCTACATAATTATCACCTCAAAGAAGCTATGTCTGGCAGAATAAAACACGGTCCATTTCCAACCATGTGTGTAAATTTGATCAAAATGAATAAGGGTGATGGATTGGTTCCTTATCACTCTAATTTTCAAGGTCTCCCTTTAATTATAATTTCAATCTATGATATTAATCATTTCTTTATACATGCCCTTCTAATATACCCATCGGTACGTGGAAGAAGCTCAGCCTTTCTATATACCTAATGGTATGTGAAAGAGATTGATACATAGTACTTATATTGTACTAAAAATATTTCATCTGATCACTATCACTTAGATTAATTTACACATATGCATGTGTAACTTCACCATATACACGAAAATACCACCAATCAAGACTTACGCCCTTCGATTGAAATGAATGGGTAAATGGAGGGAAGGCTATGAATATCTCTAAACCTTATTAATCCCTAAAAATTTAAAGGTATGATTCCTAGATGTCATTATGAAAGTTCTTTTAGGATTTATATGCATTAGTTCAAAGCACGATGACATTACCCATAAACATGAACTAGAGGCATCATTTGGACCGAATGTCATGAATGAGATTTTTACAATCTCATTGATTTTATGAGGCACAAATTTTATTTTTTCCAATTATATTGAATTTTTACAATAAAATTCAATTTATAAGTTAGAATTAATGGAAAAATAAATCATTTAGGCAAAACATAAATAATTCCTTTTTGTAATTTTGCCTTTTACTAGTAGTGGGGTTTGAAACTAACACTTATTTTGTTTAAAAAGATTACTTTACCACTTGGGCTATGGAGAGTTTTTAATTTTTTTAATCACTTAATTTCAATTTTAATCTAAAAATAGTGATATTAAACTTTTAAAAAATCAGACCGTAGTTCAACTCTCCATGAAAAATTCTAATCTGGCAAGCAACATGACTTAATCAACAATACTTTGTCTTATGCAAAACACATGCAACTGGCTGATTTGAAATATTCCAAAATATGGTACGGCCTTGTACACAACCATACATTATAGTTTGAGGAGGATTATCATGTAGAAAATAATCATCTATATCATTTAGATTCAATCCATCACATTTGTACTACTGGTTATGTGGAAAAAATTGTATTGTTGATCATTAACCACCTAATAAAATCTGCTTGCATCAAATTTTATTGCACCAAAATGTTATATGGTAGGCTTTAACATGTGGGTAAAAAAACATAAATTTTTTAATCTCTGATTTAGGACTCATGTAAAAAAAATAGAATCTAATTTGGATGATTGTATGGCCCAGAAAGTGTAAAAGAATGATTGCAGGTCTAATAAAAAAACTTATGCCTTTCTAATCCGAAAATGTTGTAAAACCTACTTCAATTTCATATGGATAGCATATAAATAATATAAAAATAAGTTCCAAATGCTTGAAAAAAATTTAGACTCTAAATTAACTTGTATGACCTAATATGGGTAGAATACCATATGACTATACTACAAAGGAGAGTCAAATAACAAGAAAATGCTTCCAATCACCCAAAAACTTATATGGCCTTGTCAAAAATTAGTTTTTAAAATTAAAAATCTAAAAATAATACTTGATCAACCTCTCACATGCCTATGAAGAGTTATATGGCCTCCAATGAAAGAAAATAATGTCTTGGTGAGGAGATTGATGTCTCTAATTTGGAAATTTTCTCATTGATGCTCTAAGTGTAATTTAACTTACACAATGATTAGTTTATCAAAGATTTGGATCTGATACTTCATTGCTTTGATACCAAATCTAATAAAAATAACAATATATTGCATTAAGCTTAAGAAATAACAAATAAATGAACGCATAAATAAGCCTAATAATGCTCATAATAGTCCTATAAACTAGGATGAGAAAATATTCTACTAACCATTAAAAATATTCTAATATCATCATTGACTAACTTATTCTAACAACTAACCTATTTTTATACATAGTTATTTTATAAAATAATGGTTTGCAAACATGGAAAATTACTTGGCAACATGGAAGTTTCCTTATTCCTTTACCTTTAAATAAAGAAAACATTTGGTTAGAGCTAGTTTTCATTTCAAATGGCTTAAAGGCATGTTGTTTAAAAATTAACTTGATCATGTAATTTAAAAGTGATGGATAAGATGAAGTGTATGACATAATAAGAGCATGCCATAGTGGACCATGAGGAGGACATTATTAATAAAAAAGGACCATTCATAAAATCCTTGGTATAGGTTATTACTAGCCATCTCTTTAAATGACTATAAAAAGGTTTATATGGCAATGTGATCCTTGTGAAAGGATGGGTATGCCTAATCTATCCTCTAAAATGCCTCTCCATCATCAAATAAGTTTAAAACCATTTGAAAAACAGGTTTTATATTTTATTGGACCAACCAACCCACCATCTCGAGGAAAAGAATATTTATTATTATGTATTGATTATGTTACTAAGTGGGCTGAAGTGTAAGAATTCACCTTTTCTAAGGAGGAAATGGTTGTTAATTTTCTATACCATAAGATCATGCTGAGATTTGGATCTCATAGATCTATTATTTCATATCAAGGACCCCAATTAGTGTCTAACATGATCACAAATTTCACATAGTTATACCAAATAAATCATAGGAAATCCTCACCATATCTTCCCCTAGATAATGGGTAGGTGAAGGTCACCAATAGAGAGCTAGAAAACATTATGACCAAAATAGTGAATAGCAATAGAAAAGATTGGGCAGATAAAGTACCTGAAGCAATTAGGGCATATCATACAACATGGAAGACAACCACAAGATTCTTTCCATATGAACTTGTGTTTCAAAAGAAACCTTGATTACCAATAGAATTTAAATTGCAAAACAACATAGATATGTGTATGAGACCTCAATTTCTATAGGATCATAAGCTTCTTATTGATTTTTAGCCCATGTAACATATGTACATGAAAAAAAGATACCATGAATTATTGAGATCAAATGTAGCAGCTTTTAGATCTTTTATGAGTCAACATTCCACCAACTCAATCAATGCAATCATATTTAGGTGGGAGTCTTTGCTTGTTTCTTTAAAATACAAGTGATGAGTCTTATCACCATTAGGTAGAATCTTTATATATCTTAGATAGCTACATAGATTATCACTTATCTCTTAGCTGAAGGAAAATTTGATGTATGGATTGGAATGATATTTAGACCTCCCATTCTTCTCTGTCCTATGTTCCCCTAGAAAAGTTGGCATAATCAGGTAGAATTTGAATTTTAGTCATGGATACACATAGTAATATGATACTATAGATTATTTCCCAGATTTTATCATGATTGAGAGAACCATTTTTAGATTTATGATCTCAATCAATGGTTAAAATTTGAACGTTTAGATTGAAGACTAGTTCTCCCACTTATTTACAGGAGGACATGCAAAAGGTAAAGTTTGGGGGAAAATTTATGAGCATTCCATATAACTCATTATATCTAATACAAACTATCCATAAGTTTTTCCTTTTGGTTGTATATTTCATTTCATATAATAGTTAAGGTCTTATATAAGTAGTAAATGAATACAATTTGTCCTTTATTTGTATGTGATACATTGCTGATTCTTTATCTTGTTATTATGTCTAACTTAGATGAAATGAGCACAATTTTAGGTATAAAAATACATCCCTATGGTGGGATCATTTTGAGAAGACATCAAATAATTTTGAGGATTTAGAAAAGATTAAATCAAGCTCCAAAGATATGATGCTCTGAAGATGCTCTGAATACACTACAAAGACACTCTAGAGACATTCTAAAGACTTGTACAAAGTGCTCCAAAGATGTCTAGAAGGATCTTGAAAATCAAGATAGAAATTCTAAAGATATCTATTATATATAAATAGACTTTCCATATTTAGATATCTTGTTTTTAGTTATTACTATTCATAGTAATGGTCTAAAATGATTCAAATATATTTGTATTTATATTTTGTAAAACTCGATGTAATCTCTTTAGATATTTTTTAGTTACTTTCCATTTATTTTTAGTTGAGTCAGTTACAATGCCTTATAGGCATTGGATTTGATTTCTATATCTCCTATTTTGAATAAATGGATTTGGTTATTTAGATTGTCAGATTTTGTATTATATGAATAGTTGTTGAGATATGCTTTAAATACATGTTTCTTTCTCATTATAGATAGGGAGTAAGTTAGTTAATCAAAGAGTTAGTCAATCAATTATAATCAAAAATTAGAAGAAACATTCTACTATAGTTTTTCATATCTGTATATGTTCTTTTGATAATGAAATAAAGTTCAACATTTGTTTTCAATACTGAGTAAAATCTATGCTTGTTCTGAGGAAGGAGCAAGGACCCACTTCTCTTCGTTAATCAAGACAAATTGTTATTTTTTAGTTATAGTTTAAAATTATTTATTTAATCTAGGTATAATTCATTTACTATAAAGTGTAATTTAATTTTAAATGCAAGAGTGATTTTTTTTAAATGTAAGAGTGATTTCCTTTTCAAAGCAAGTTTGATTTACTTTTCAAAGCAAAGCGTGAATTTCCTTTCATGAAAGTGTGTTTCCATTACATGAATAGGTTGTTTTAATTAAATACAAGTGATTTTTATTTATTCAAGAGTGTGTCTTTCAATTTAATAGAAAGTAATGTTTATTAACTCATCTCTATATTCAAAATTTGTAAGGAGTAGTTTAAGTGATAGTTAAAAACCACATCACATTCTATAATACCACACTATCCTACTCATCTAGGAAAGTCAAGTGCAGACATCATAATTTCTTATGCTAGATTTTTAAATTCTAGGTGTTGATGGTGTGAATTCCATAGGAGATCTTCAAATAGCAAACTTTCTAGATTTACTTTTTTGAAAAATAGAGTTAAGAGTCTTATTTATTTTTCTTAGGATTTATAAATCATAATAGAGTAAACCCCTGAAAACAATGAACTGTAAACTATAATAACCAATGACCTGATTGTATATAACCTTAGACATTGGCCATGGTAGAAAATGACATCAATCCATTAATTGGTTAAATGAGAGGTACAATGATAGCCTATCACAACTCTTTTTATGCCATAAGATTGGTAATTTTAGCTACTATTTTCTTATATTTCAAGACATATTCATTGCTTATTTCATTAGTTCCTTGTATGATATTTGAAATTTGAGCATAGAAAACCTTTTTGATATTGTTAGTAGAAAAGTGTGCTAAAAAATATGATCTACAAAAGGTTCGAATGCTTTCATAGATTAGAGAGGTAATTCATAAAACCACCTCAAATCATAGTCCTTGAGGCTCGTTGGAAATAATTTGGTCAAAATTGTATCATTTGAAGCATAATCAATGAATGCCACATAGAAGGTTTCAAGATGTTCAAGATCATCCTTGCCATTATAAAATGTGAACTTAGGTGCAACAAATCCAATTGGTAAAGTGTGAAAATAAATCTCAAGTGAAAGAGGGTTATGCAACACATCTTTAAAATCTATAGCATGTGAATACTTTGAATTAATTTGTTTAATGTTTGTAACCTTATCTAGTAAGGTCTTTATGACTTTAAGGAGTGATTGAACTGTAAGCCTAGTGGGATTTCGATTAGCAATTTTAGTAGTCACAAAATGGGATGTAAACATGTTTTGAGTAGTAATAGGCATTGAAACTAATATTTTTGTAATAATAATGGATAATTTCATAATATATTAACCTATAATAGTTTCAAGGAACAAAGGTTTAATCACATAATCTGTACCCCCATAATATGTATTAAGTTGTAATGTTTTCAATGGGAGGGATGTATCCACTAAAGTTTTTAAATTCCTATATTTAAGTATAATTTTTAATATTTTACCAAGATATTGAAGGTTCTATCTATTGTGATCAAGAAACATTACAATTGCATGTACTTGGTAATTATCTACTTGGTAATTTTCAATTATTTTTAGATTTTCAATATCAAAATCTTCTTCTATAGTAACCTTATCATGATGGTTTTCATTGTTAAAATTGGTATCATCATTATCTAAGGTATGATATCCCTCATTGGTTTGAGACATATTTAATGGGTTGAGGGTAAGATCGATATGTTCAATAGACACACCCACTAATCTAGGGTTACACCTAGGTTGCATGCAAAATAGTGCCAATAAAAAATGAACAAAGTATAGCAATGTGAAAGCCTAACTGGTTTAAAACCCTAGGAATCAATAAAATTTTCATCCACATGGATCATGTCCACCAAATATTTAACCTTAATTTGTATTAAAGAATCCTACTTGGGTAGATAGGGTTAAGGATATAGAAATTATAGGTCATAAGGGTGAATATTAGATCTACAATAGTCCAATTAATGCGTTAAACATAAATATAAAATATCCTAATTATTTAAAAATGTGATACGTTATTAATTGAAAGTATAGATATGATAGACATATAAATGACATAAAAGAGAGTGCTTATATATTATTGATGCTAATAAAATTTTGAATCTAGTACAAGAATAAATTAGGTAGGAAGATAGTTCCATATCAGTCTTCAGATTCTAGATCTAGTGCCTCTAGCTCTTAGACAGTTACATCAGCCTAGGATGATTGCATAAACACTGGTATATGTGTTCGATGCTAGTGTCATGTAAACAATATCTTCTTAAATATAATGTGACCACTTTGATTATTTTGGGTTTGGATTCATTTTCATTATGTATGTAATCAAAAATGCATCACATTTATAAATAAATCCAAGCTTGGAGAAGATAGAACATACCTACACTTCCAATTGGGAATATATTTTTTAAGTGGGGGCATGACCAATATGGTGATCTACTAGACCCTATTAAGGGATCACTTGTATCAATACACCATGATAGGAAGGGTTTCAAAGCCTATAGTCTAACATAATCATGTAACGACCCTAAAATAGTCCTAGGTTTAATGTTCGCTCTATTACAATAAGCAAGAAAGTAAATCTAATATAGTGCACACCATATCTTGTGGCATAAAGTGGGGGTTATAAATTAAAAATACTTAACTAAACATGCATAGAATTCATATACTCATGTTAATGTATAAAAAATCCTAATGCATGGGACAGAAGCACAATTACATTATATATCTACTCTTACAAAGGAGAAATAAAGTTAGGAATAATTACCTTTAAAGACAAACCCATCGAGCCTCAATCTTTCCCTTGGCTAAGGTGATTTGCAATATATTTTTGTAGTATGTAAGGATAAGAAAGACAATTCAGTTCTAGGCTACACAACCTATCTATGTATCCAAAAGACTTCTCCACAAGATAAGATATATATTTCTAAAGAAAATATGGAACCATAAGATTTATTCCTCAATTATAATGGTTAATAAGCAGATGTTCATTCACACTTATTCTTCTTCTCTTCTCTTCTCACAAATAGTTAGAAATGAACTTATATATATATATATATAGGTGGATCTTTCCCTAAATTATTTTAGTAAATTATTTCAAATATGTCAGTTATATAGGGTTGACCTAGTCTACTCTTTATGTTTTTGGGAGATAAATCACTAGGTCATGAGCT
Source organism: Torreya grandis (assembly GCA_037957365.1). Taxonomy (NCBI): domain Eukaryota; kingdom Viridiplantae; phylum Streptophyta; class Pinopsida; order Cupressales; family Taxaceae; genus Torreya; species Torreya grandis. The sequence continues at coordinate 3,965,308 of JARHVA010000891.1, read as the reverse complement.
AGGTTAGGAAAAGGGATAAAAAATCTCATAATGAATAATACCCCTAAATACTATAGGGTCGACCCAATCAACCCTGTACAATAATTAGAGGTTAAAAATTATATAAGGTTAACCTAGTCAACCTAGTATAGTCAACTGGTGAAAGAGGTTCAAGGTAAGAACAAGGAGGATAAATCATAATAAATAATTGGAATGGGTACTGTAGACACCTAAAACTAGCCACTAATAACCTCTAACTAGGCTTTTGACCAATTTCCACCTAAAATGCACAATTTGGCCTAAAAACACTAAAACATTGTAAATGATGTGAAACTGACATATTCAAGTGCTGATTTCGGCCAGGGTATCCCTAAATGGGATAATGCAATTTATGGCTAGTTAACTTTGATCAGTTCATTTCAAATCAAAATGCTAATTTTTCACCCACATGCTCTGAACTACTCTTTCATATCAATTCCTTTACACAATAGTCATGCTTTTTTTATTTGTTGTTAGAAACATCCTAAATGAGAATACACATCCAACACATTTGACAATGACTTCTAATTCCAATCTAGTCAAATTTAGGACCAATAACAAGACATTATAATCAATTTGATTATTTTGTGCATAAAGTGCTTGTCATGTTTAAGAGATAATTAACACAAATCAAGGCATAATAAAAATTTTCATGGAAACTTGTTGAATACTTATTTTTAGAAATGAATATTGAATATTTGTATCATTAGGTGACCTCATTTCTTGGGAAGAGATCCCTAGGCCATAAATGCCACAAATACCAAGATTCATGCCCCCCATGTCTCATCAATGCTTTCAATGATGCCCTCCATGCCTCTTAATTTCCCCTTCTTCCAATGTCATGATGAGGATAATTACAAACTTAATTCTAAAAATTGAATTAATCCTCCACGAAACATCTCAATCTTTAGATGGATGTCTGAGGTTGATTCTAATCAAATATAAGAATCTATAAATAGATGACCTCACAACATCATTTCTAAGATTTCTTGATGCAAAGTTATAATGCCAAAATAGTTCCAAAATATTCAAGAAACTAGTGTTACCATTCCAAATTGATTCCAAGCCAAGACATAAGTCAGAAGGTGCCAAAGAGAGATGGAGGTAGCCAAGCTTCCATTTTTAAGGACTTCATGAGCACAAGCCAAGCAAGCCACCACTACAAAGGCATTTAGAGCATTCAAGGAAGGTGAAAGAACTCTTATATTTCAATCCTTGCTTTCTAGTTATGTTTGTTCTTTGCCTTTGTTAACTAAGCTCTCCCTAGTGTCTAGGCCTAGTGATGTTAGTCTATTAGTGTGTTTGTTTGATTTTATTTTCATTTTAGAACTAACACCATACTAACCATCCTCTCTTGAGTCAAATTCCTAGATCACATAATGGCATGCTTTGTGGGATTAGATGCATCCTACACATGAAGGAGATCCTTTTACAACTATAAAATATTTATTTGAGCCTTTAAAACTCTTAAAAATTGATTTTATAACTTTATTTTACCATTTTTGGTTACCATAGTTTTTACACAGTAACTGACATCGATAAAAATACTGACATTGACTACTTGCTTAATCAACATTGATCAGAAGAACTGACATCAGCTAGATCTTAGTTAGTCATAACTGATGTTAGTGGTAATAATTGACATCAGTCACTATGTTTTTATGAAAACATAGACCTAATATCTACTTTCCCAAACATTATTATTTTCAACTCAAAAGAGCTTCAAAGTTAAAGGACATGTTAACATTTTTGCTGCAGGACCAAGTGGGATTTTTTCTCAAAACATGTTTAAATCACTTTTTCATGATTAAAATTTGATTAGGAACTTTGGTTTGGTGTTTAAAAAATAATTTAGGTGTTTATGGTGAATATTTTTCAAAGTTTTAAACTAAGTCCAAGGGGTCAAATGAACACCACCAAATATTTCATTTTGGGCTTAAAATTGAATGCACATTTCAATTCTTGTTTACAATAGTTGTTTAAATCAATTTTTTGTTTGGAAAAAAGAGGAATGTTGTGTGTATACTCTTATATTTGTATCCTTTAGGGAACCCTTGGAATCAAAAGTGTCATTCCTATTACAAGTAGCCTAGTCCAAGCCTTAGAAATAATGTTATCTAAAGCACTTCCCAAAAACACGTCAAAGTTTAGGTGACCTTGAAAATGACCCTAAAGTATTTATATTTTATGCTTTATTTATTTCTATGCATCTTGTCTTGTGAGGGGAACTTCATTACCTCTTTCAAGCTATTTAGGGAAGTTATGACCCAGGGTTTCATATCCTGACATTGACTCCATTTGACTCCTTTGGAGTTACACACAGGACGTAGTGGCACTTTGGACATCACACTACACTGAGCGAACAATAGGATTTAGTGGTTGTAAAAAGGACTAGACCTTTTCACAACAAGATAAGTGATATGGACACAAAATACATGATTTTATTTTACATTTTTTGGTGTGAAAGTCATTGTGTAATTGATTCCCCTAGAATGATCAAAACCTTGCTAGTTTTAGTCAACCCCATTTTTCCATACCCTTGCTAGGATTTAGATGATTATACTTAGTGTATTTTTGTCATTATTTGTTTGCTAGGATTTGAGGCTAAAACTTGTTTGTTTGTTCATAAGACATATCAAAACAATGCATTTGAGTTATAAAGGGTAGTGTTATGCTACCCAAATCATGTCAAAATATTTTTAACCTTTGAGTCTTTTGAAACATAACATTGACCACATCATTTGAGTATGCTCACACCATTAGGCTGCTCAATTTGTTTCAAGACTAGTTTACCTTGTGCCAAAAACCATTTGTTCCAAACCATTTCATGTATACCATTTGGACCTTTATCTTGTTCTCTTATGCTATCTAATCTTGTCTAGCTTGTTTAGTCAACACCGAGTTTTTATCATTGAGTTTTCAATTAGCCTTATCAAGTTTAGATCCAAACATTGATTGATTTTTGTTTAGGCCTTAATTCGTGGGGTTGATACATAGATATTTCTCTTTTGGATTGCATAACTTTAGTTAATCATTTACCCAAGTTTGAAAACTATTGATGGTTTATTTATTCAGTACCTATCCTTATCATTGTTTATGCCTTTATTTGGGAAAACATAGCCTTTCTCAAAAAGCCTTTTGACTTATGCCTTATGCCAATTGATCATGTTTATGTCTGATTATGTGTGCCATGTTTATGTCAAATTTGTTTCCAAACTTGTTAGAATAAATCAAATCACATCAAACTTTGTTTCAAGTGTAACTTTTGATGTTGTTTGGATAAAAATCCTAGCACATGCCTATTTTTTTGAACCTAGCTTTTGACACCATGTTTGGACAAAAGACCTAGTAACTCAACTTTTCCCTTTCCTAGTTTAGATTTGTTTGGAAAACATTGAACTAGACCTTTGACATGCCAATTTTTATTCAGAAACTTGACCTTTTATGCATGTGACATTTGATGTTAGATGTTTGATGTTAGACTATTTTATGTCAAGTATTAGCACAAACCATTTTGGAGATACAGATCCACTTTCAAACCACATTGGAGATACAGCTCTAGCTTTTGACCAAGTTAGACCAAGCTTGAACCATTTATCCTTTAGACATAATTTTTTAGAGTTTATGTAACTTTAAGTCTTTTTAATTTTAGAGCTTTCATCATTTACATGGATATGTCTCACTACACTTATAATGGAGTCACTTACAATCTGACTTATGATATAATGGCCACACAAAATGACTTTTATGGCTTTTTTCAAGACCCCAATGATGCTAATATGGTTTGTGAGATATATTCCTATCCACCTAATATTAAGCATTCATGGGAACAAAGTCACAAAGCAACTTATGATCCAAATTGAGACCTTGATTGGTATTAAGAGGCTTATGAAGAAGAATTTGAAGACTCAACTATAGATAATGTTGTTTAGGATATGAATACATGCCTTATTTACAATAATAATCATGTAAAACATAGTTATAATCCAACTTATGAGCCAACTCATAACTAGGATGATTTGGTTTATGAGGAAGACTTGGATGCTTTTACTTGTGCAAGCAATCAAGTTTCACAACATCCTTTTGCTATCTGATCATCAACTACCCCTAACCCTCCTTTGGATTATAGAAGCCATCAAGCTCCAAAATATCCAAGAAACACCATTTCTATACCAAGATCTTGTCCTTTGGTTTATGAGAGCAATCAATCTCCATAATACCCCTCCATCATTCTAAGACCTAGTCCTTTAGCTTTTTTAAGCAATCATGCTCCACATCACCCTATCATTACCATCTCAAGACTTTTTCCTTTGGCTCATCCAAGAAATCATGCTCCCAAATGCCCTACCAGTATCCAAATACAAACCATTCTTCCATTAGAACCAATCCCATCCAAACATCAATCGATCCAATCATTCAAAGATCAAGCTATGTTAAAAACTAGTATTTTCTAACTCATTAGAAACCAAGGCCAAGAGAGCCAACTAATCTAAGATGTTTCTATTGAATCAACTATTTGTTATAAGTCAACCTATGATAAATTTCATATTGATCTTATACCAATTATCAAGGAGTCTCACTCTGATGAGCCAATCTTTGTTGAGTCACTTTTTAATGATTATAACCATCTTTGGGAAAATAATTACCTCAACCATGTGCCTATTTTTTTAAAGCATCTTATTGACAATATAGTCTCTAAGGAGTTGTTTCTTGACCCTTTTTCCCATCCTAGAGGAGTCTCACTTTGACAAACTAGTCATTGTGGAGCCCATCATGCCATTAAGGGTTGTTACATATCCAATACCAAATATTCAAAAAGACATAATTATAAAAGAGTACCCATTAGATGAAGAATCAAAGTTAGAGTCAGGTTTTACTCTTGGAATAACATTGGATTTAGCATCAAAATCAAAATCAGAATCAACATCAGTCTCAACATCAGATGTAGAGTCCCTTGAGTTAGAATCAAATTCAAATAAAGATTATGTTCATGGTTGTTACAACATTGGTTATGCATTCCTTGTAGATCAATTTGAATACATTTGTGATCCTTATATAGTTTTTGAAAATGAGTACTTTAGCTTTGATACAAGTTATTATAGTATCTTCTATGAGGATTGTGTAACCTTTCCCCATTCCATTACCATTCCATAGGCCATTACCATCAAACAAAATAGCCATATCATTGACATTACATCTCCCACAAGTGATTATTGTGACCAATAGAATTATACTTTGTTAAACCACATCCATGGTGACATAGTAGTTGAAGAAGAGCAAGGAGGCCAAGACCATATTCATATAGTAGAAGAACACTCTCTTAGTAACACCTTTTTAGAGGTGCTAAGGGACAATCAAAGTTATAACTTAGCATATTTTAGTGAAACTTTTTTAGAAGTTCTAGAAGACAATCAAAGTCGAAAGTCAACATTCCTTAGTGAAACCTTCTTGAAGGTGCTATGGGACAATCAAGACAACTTCATTGGTGAAAACCTCATTGAGGTACCAATAGTTGAGCACAAATGTTCTTCACTGCTTGATGAACACAAAATCAAAGATCAAATAAAAATAGCTTCTAATCTACAACTTAATCAGATGGTAGATACTCTTATGATAAAATAATAGAAAATTATAATGGCCCTATCAAGAGAATAACTCTTAAGCTCTACCATAATGAAAATTATGTTGAATCTAGAATCAACAACATTACATGTGACTAAAAGCCCTGATCTTCATTTATTTCCCCACCATTATACCTTACATTATGATCTGCCATTCCATTTCAAAATCAAACCCACCATCCATTATTTGTCCCTATTTAACATCCATGGTCACACTTTACTTTACATAGGCTATAAAGATACCTTGCCTTGATACATGAAGGAATCAAAATCAATGACTAATAAAGCTCATAAAAGCATTCTTAGCATCCAAATTTGTAGGCCATTTTTTATAGAGAAGCTATTTAGATGAGGTGTTGGCTAGAAATTAACATGATCAAGTATTCTATTTGTATCATTTATTGATTAGGATGTGCATCTCCCCATTAGAAATAATAATAGAATTAAAAACCACACCTAGACCAAAAATATGTATCATACCATTGTTATTGTTACATATCCATTTTCCATTGTTAAAGTAACCAACCATTCACCCCATCACTTATGGGAAATCCTCTTACCATTCTATCCAATCTATAAAAAACCATCATTATCCTTAGAAATACCATGCCATCCTATCATTCCATTCTCATCTAGACCAAAGCCTATTTTTAGTCATCCTACCCAATCCTATTTTGATCTTAATCTACTTTGGTTCTTCTTACACTTTTTGTGAGAGAATTTTGATCAAGTTTCAACAATCAATCCAATCCATAATTCAATGATAGTTTATGAAATTAGTGTGACAGTTGATCTGGAAAGATATCTTTCATCTTATATCCATGTTTGTTTATGTGAGCCTGATTATAACTACCTATGGGCAAATCAGTGTCTCACTAGTCTTGCTACTAATTATAACTACCTATGGGAAAATTTGTATCATTTACCTATGCCATTGTATCTTAGTTATAATTTCCTAAGGGTAAATAGGGGCAACACTTATTTACCATGCATTGTCGCATCACCTTGCCATCACTATTTTTATTTGACTGGTTATTTGATAGATTTGAGAACTTGTTGGAACATAATTTTTATCCTCATCTTTTGTGTGGATGGAATTACTTTGATTTTCGATCATTTTAGGACTATGTGGGTCATGCTAAAATCATGTTGAGGTCACCTTAGTCCCCCTTTTCATATGCTCTCACCATTTTTTGAGCAACCTAAGCCAAATCTCTCACCATTTTGTCAGTAGGTATCTTGTCATATTCTAATGAGTTAAGATACCCTCAAAATTCCAAAAACATTCATACCATTTCAAAAATCCAAAAATATTTGTCCTATCTAAGCCTAGTCAATTATCCTTGATCCACCTTACTAGGGCATTATCATTGTTAGGATGCTTTCTTTTTCTTTTATTTTTAGGCTTTCTATTTGTTTGTTTATTTTTTTATTTGTTTGTTTTTTATTCACTTGCCTATTTTTTTGGTTTTAACATTGTTTCCTTCACTTGGTCTATATGTGTTCATTAGGGTATTCCTTGCACACATTATTATTGAGTCCATACATATTCATATGTCAACATTATCATCATGGTTTCTATCATTGATGCATTATTTTCAAGTGTTTATTAGATATCGGTAGTCAATCCTTATGCATATTTTTGGCCAAGTCTTAATGGTGTTATATCATGAATCCTACTATCACATGATACAAAAAAACTAATATTTAGGAAGGTCTAAAATCAATGGTACTATATAAGTTTCTCCTTGGCACCTTGGAAAATCCTCCCACCCACCTTGATCAATATAACTCATTTGACCATTCTAGTTGTATCATTGTTAATCAAGATGAGCATCTCCTCGTTAGCATGTACAACTGAATCATTCATATTGATCAATCTTATTTCTTTATTCATCTCTTTCATCATATTGCACCTACTCATCTTTATTCTATATTCTAGGTTATATCCTTGAGTTATGCTTGCTAATCAGCCCTAACTGGGGTACCATTAGTTTTAGGCAATTTAGGTTTGCTTAATGATTATAACAGCCTATGGGCAAATCATTAATTTGAATTTTATTATTTATTATAACCACTTTTGGGCAAATCAGTAATCTTTTTACATCAATACATGCAAGCATTTTCTCATTTGGATTAATCTCAACCGTGGGTTAATTCCACCTTTCTTCTTGTTTCTTTTTGAGGGATCATCCATCAACAAATGTGATGGCCACTCCCTCGAGGGGGTATCATCATAGGCTTCCAAAAGACCATTGTGAGCTTTTTTATTCAACCTCAACTTATTTTTGGCATACAGGCCATTTCTCATTATTTGAGAAAACATTTCTTTTCATATGGTTTGTAACATCTTCCTAAATAGGGGTAAACTATAGACACCTAAAACTGGCCACCAGTAACCTCCAACTAGGATTTTGACTAGTTTCCACCTAAAATGCACAATTTAGCTTAAAAACACTAAAACAAACTAAATGATGTGAAACTAATATATTCAAGTGCTTATTTTGGCTAGGGTATCCCTAAATGAGCCAATGCAATTTATGGGCTAGCTAACTTTGATCAGTTTATTTTAAGTCAAAATGCCAATTTTGCACCCAATGCTTAAAACTCCTCTTTCTTATCAATTTTTTTACATAAGACTCAAGCATTTATTATTTATTATTGACATCATTCTAATTTGGAATACACATCCAATGCATCTGACAGTGAATTCTAATTCTATTCTAGTCAAATTTAAGACCAATAACATGGCATTCTAATTAATTTGAGTAATTTGTACATAAAGTGCTTAATCATGTTTAAGAGCTAATTAACCCAAGTCAATGTATAACAAAAAATTCAATGGAAACTTGTTGAATACCTATTTTTAGAAATGAATATTTAATATTTGCATCATCAAGTGACTTCATTTCTTGGGAATACATCCCTAGGCCATACATGCCATAAATATTAGGATTCATGCCCTTCATGCCTCTTAATTGCCCCTTCTTCCAATTTCATTATGAGGATAATTAAAAACTTAATTCCAAAAATTGAATTAATCCTTAACCAAACATCTCAATCTTGAGATGGATGGTTGAGGTTGATTTTGATCAAATCCAAAAATCTATAAATATAAGGCCGCACAACATCATTTCTAAGCTTTCATGATGCAAAGTTATAATGCCAAATTGGTTCCAAAAGATTCAAGTAACTAGTGTCACCATTCCAAATTTATTCCAAGCCAAGCCAAGCCTAAAGCCATAAGGTGCCAAGGAGAGATGGAGGTATCCAAGCTTCCATTGCCAAGGACTTCATGAGCACAAGTTGAGCAATCCATCACTACAAAGACATTTGGAGCATCCAAGCAAGGTGAAGGAACTCTTGTATTTGATTCCTTGCTTTTTAGTTATGTTTCTTATTTTCTTTTATTAAATAATCTTTCCCTAGTGTATAGGCCTAGTGATGCTATGCTATTAGTGTGTTTATTTCATTTTATTTTCATTTTAGAACTAACACCATACTAACCATCATCTCTTGAGTCAAATTCCTAGATCACAATTACAACTGAGACTAATAATCTTAGGGTAAATGGTTTTAAGAGATGAGTGTGTAGATGGTAAGTGGAAAAAGGGATAATAATCTTACACAACACCAATGGTATGCCCACCTTTTTCTTGGTGTACCCTTTAAGGCATGCACTCAGAGAGATTTAGACTTGATGGGTTCTTACAATATACAAAGTGTCATTAATCAATAAAAGTTAAAAATATTATGTGTATACTTATGACCCACTCGAAGCTCATCACATATCATGTAATTACAATAGAAGATGATGATTTCGGATATGGAACATGATAACACACAATGTTGATGTTGAGTAAAGTGTAGTAAGAAAATAATAAGATAAATGAAAGGAAAAGATTGAAAAACACATAACTTTACTTAACTTAGTGTTACAAATAAATAATTAGACTGCAAGAGAAAGTGAAGGTGTCCGATGTGAAGAACACTAGGCGAACCTATAAAAGTTAGTGCAAACAATAGCCAAAAATCAATTTTTTTGGAATATAGGCATATAATACTTGAAAAGTTTCTCTACGTCATTATGAATCCAATGCATTTTATGGTTTTGAAAATGGATGAGTAGAAACAAAGAAATAGGCAAAATAAGGAATTAGTAGGAAAATAATTGAAGAATTTGAATTTTGAAAAATGTTTTTAAATAGGGGGAAAGAGAAGTCATTGGTTGTTTTGACTTGTGAAAGAGAGAAAAAAGAGCTTTGAAGACCAGACGAGCTAGGATGGCAAGGAAACAATAGACTAGAAGAGGAGGGGCTCCAAGAGTAGCAACAGGTGCACTATAGGTATGCAACTATGAATCTTAAGCCAAATTTTGAGTAATTTAGTGAATTAAGTGTATTTATAGAAAAATGTAATTTTTAACATTTATAGATATTGAAATGAAGCAAAATTAGATTCTATAGGTAGGAAAAACTAAGTAGGTAAATGAGTTTGAAGGAACTAGGAAAAAAATGCAATAAGGCACATTTTTGGGAAAATACAATGGGTTAGTATCCAAAAACAACTGGGTAGATCCAGTCACCCTAGTACACTAAAAATAGGCAAAATCTACACTACCAACCCAATAGGTGTGTGACGGCCTTGTACATTTTACAAATTGTTGACCTAGTAAACTTTTCTAACTAATCTAAAAAGTTTGAAATGACAATGTAGTACTAGGGAGTGGGAAATAAGATCATTGACTTAGATTTTGAAGTTAGCCAACTTAAAAATAAAGAAATTTTGGTCAAACTAGTTTGACCAAAGAACCAAATTTGTATAAAAATGCATACAAAAGGTTGAAAGAAGGATAGAATGGCTCAAAATGACCAAGTAAGGGTCAGAATGACTAAGTAGGTTTAAAAAGGTAAAAATTAATGAATTAAATCAATTTAGACTTATTTTTTTATTAAAATTGTGAAAATAATGTATTTTGACTATACATGAAATAAAAGATGTAATACATCTTTTGTTATTTTTGGGTTACAAGGAAAACTAAGGTTCTAGAGATTGGTAGACATGTCTTAACTCTAAAATATATTAGAGCATCTAACCATAAGTGATAGAGCTAGGCTAGTAGTTGTATGCCTAGGAGGGATAGCTAATATGGGTATGATTCCCCTGAGTGCAGATCTATTAGTCATGTTCCTTGGATGATAAGAATGATTGACTAACACCTTTACATGGGATGTGGATGGGGATGTGATAAAGGTAGATATCACTTTAGAGAATGTACATTCCATCCTAGGGCTATCAGTTATAGGAGTATCATTGACTACAAGTATACTAGATAACTTGGAGGAGAAGAGATCCTTGGCCATGTGGACTACAGGCTAGAATATGATATTATCAAGTAGGTGAGCTAGTATATTTGATGTATATGCCTCAAAAATTTTATATATCTAGATATTTGTGATAGGACATGTGACATAATGAGTGTTATATCACAAGTTAAATAGCAAGGTACCACTATTCATGGTAGCATTGAGAAGGATGATGCTAGAGGAGGGCATGTTATATGATCTTGGATCTATCATTTGGGTCCAACTCATACATGATCTATATGAGATTTTGGTCAAAGTGTAAAATTTGATAAGATTGATCATATTATTTATGGCTCAGATCTATGAGTGGTTTCCCATGTGTCAGCTAGCTAAGTTGCCCAATGTAGTTAATGATAAGTCACTTTTAGTGTGGAGATGAAGAGAGGACTAGGTAGCATGGGCCATGCGCCACATGCTAGTGATATAGATGGTGAGAAATGAAAACCTAGTGTGGTAGCTATATGGGCACATAACAACTACATGGCCAAGCTGGTACATAGTTACACCAACTATAATGAGTACAATTGTGATTAGAAACTATACTTCATGTAGATAGCCACATTTGGTGGCACAAGTGACATGATAGAGGGGCTTACCTCATCTAATGACATCAATATTAATGCCTAAGCATTAGGATAAATATATGGGAGAGTGATGGGGGAGGAGGAGACTAAAGCCACTAGTGATGAGATTGATGCTTAGACCATGTCATGAGTGACCATAGACTAGGAAAACATAATATGGAATAAAGTAGTAGGAGAGAGATGTAGTGATAGTGGCACCAAATATACCACCACCAGCTCAATAATGAGATGAATTATGAACATCAAAGACCCAATGATGATGAAGGTGGGAGGAGTAGGAGAGAGTGGATACTATCACTATCCTTGATGACCCAATAGGTGAGCTAGAGGATATATGAGTGATAGAGAGGCCACTCAAGTGTGAGCTAAGGTAGATGCAAGTTAGGAAAATTAGATTTGAGCTAAGGAGGTGACCTATAGAGGACTTGTTAGGAGGCCATGTCGATGGAGAGACTGTATTAGGTAGTTGTGTAGATAGAGATAACATAGTGGCCAAGATATAAATAGGTAATAAAGATGATTATATTATTTGCTTATGTTTTTATTTTAAAATAAAGACTGAAAGTAGATAGATATTGTGAGATATGATAGTGATCTAATATATATCTAGGTGTGATTTTATAGGCATAGTTAAGGAAGATGAGGAGGAGAGATGGGGGTCCCTTGTGAGGGGATAAATCCATGATGTCGTAGATGAGAATCTATAGCCATATGACCCTACTGCATTAGAGGACCCTAGTGTACCATCTACCCCAGTTCAAGTGAGTTGGTTTATATTAGCAGGGGAGGTAGCAAGGTGAATATAGGAATAGAGAGAGAGGATGCATCCACCTATAGATATGGGTGTAAGAAAGATATGGGCATGGCATGCCTTATCCAAGGAGATAGATGTGCATATAGCTATAGTGACATAGATGACCCAAGCACATATAATGATGCAAACCTAATTGATGCAAGCACATATAATGACCTAGACTAAGTTGGTGTAAGCATAGGTGTAGATAGTGTACCTATAAGGATAGGTAAAGGGACTGAGATCTTAGATGCCCTGTTTACAACATATTATTTAGAGGATCGAGACTAAGGCTTTAGTAGGAAGCGTGGCTAGGCCACAAGATAGACATGATGGAGACTAGCCATAGAGCCAGAGAATTGTATATGGTTGTACTTATTATATAAAAACTCATGATATATATATATATATATATATATATATATATATATATGATGTATCATTTTGGACTATTGATGTTGATTGTGTATGTTGTTAACATTATGGTTATAGTTATGGATGCTTTGGATATATTTATTTATATCACATATATTTATATATTGTTGTATATGTTATAGTAAATATATGAGATGTGGTTTTTTTCTAGCATTATGTATAACACATGCATGGTTAAAAAGAAACATGAAAAAAAAACTTGAAAACATGTAATCAATAAAAATGTACTACACACTATTTCAAGTTGAGAAATGTGTCATAACAAGAAAAATGACTAAGTAAAATAACCAAGGGATGATAAAACAATATGGTAAAAGGGAATTTATTTTTAAACCAAAGTAAAAGATTTTTGCACCAAATTAAAACAAGTAAAATCATACTAAATCATGTTGGGAAGTATGAAAACAATGTAATAAAATGGAAGGTATGTGAAAGGGAAAAAATGGTATAAATTTTTTTAATTAATTTAATCAATTATATTAAATTACATTGGGAAGTATAAGAGGGAAAAAAAATTGGCAAAAGATTGGTCTTAAATTTATCATACTAGTTCAAGCTAAGGAGTAAGAAAAATTCAAGAAATGGTTTTACTCTTACATGCACTTAGAAAATAAGAAGATAAAAGTGAAAGAGAAATTAATTAATCATAAAACACACTAAATCAAGATAGGAAACATGTCAATTATGTATAAATTTATAATCACTTACATCTTATCTCATATTTGACACATGTAATTTGTTGTGTGACCTATATTATTGGAAAATTTTGTGAAGAATGTTGGTTCTTATCCATGGTATTAAACTACAACTCACAAAGAGAAAACCACTAGGGTATAAAAATTAGGAACAATCAGGTAATAAAGGATGTGGTTAATAATAAGGAAAAAGGTGGTAATTTTTTAAGATGGTTAGGTCTTACCCGCGGTCTTATATTGCAACTCACAAATCAGATCCCGAGGGGAGTGATGAGTAGAAAAAATAATATTTCTCAAGACAAAATATGAGGGATATAGGGAATGAAAAGGTGAGAGTAAAAATAAAGACTTATCCATCTTATGAGAATACCTTAGGAGACAAGAGGCATACTAAGGACATGAGAAGACAATAAGTGACTAGTGACGATCAATATACAAAGGAAACCTGTTTGCTATAGACACAAAGAATTGTAGGAAAATAAACATGCTAATAAGATCAACTCATGAAAGTAAATTGGTACAAGGAAAATTAAAATTTACCTACCTTCCCATGACATGTTCCTCATTCTTCAGGACCCCATATAGAACCGTTGGTCTACTGCAAAGATTGGGTACTTGCATGAGAAAAGTAGGTAACACTAAAAGATTTTTTTTATTCTCCTTTTCTAATCTAATAACCTACCACACCCCAAAGCACCTCGACTCTACCATGAGGCCAAATATGGAATTTAATATTCAATTAGAAGAAAGAGATATGTTTTGAATCACATCTTTTAGTGTTATTTAACTTTTAAGAACATTTTTGCCTTTTGATATCATTGCCTTTTATAAAATGATTTGGCTTTTAAATTTTTATGGATTTTGAAGATTTTTAAAGGAAGCTAAGTAACCAAGGATAAACACTAACTAGGACACTTAGGCTTAATAACGAATTAACATGTGATATCAAGTCTCAACCATGTATATGCTTAGTTTAAAAAAAAGGAAGAAGGGAAAAAAGTGATCCAAAGGTGGACTAGTGAAATGAAAGTATAATGAGATGCATTATTTGCCAACTGATCACATGGTAAAAGGAGACAAGAACTAAAGGGAATAGGGTTTGTATAACCAAGTGAGAATGACAATTATTTGTGAAAATATAGATAGGAAAGTAAATAATCATGAAGACACAAGAAGAGAGTTTTGAAAAAAACTAAGAAATAAATAGAAGACAATGATAAACAAAGATAATCATATGCAAAGATAAATGACAAGATAAGCAATATATAGTACTAAATATTAAAATCACTATATAAGAAAAATATAAATTTGGCACAACATCAAATGATATAATAGATAGATAAATATAAAATTGGAGCACACATCCAATCAGAATGTAAATGTAAATGCACTATGCATGTGCTCATAAGTACTAATAAATCTGTCCACACACATTATCCAAGACATCAAATAAATCCCTATGAAGATAGATATGAATAGATACTAATGTCTCATCAATCTTTAATGAAAATAGGAAAAGACCTCTCTTATAATCTACTTAATTAAAAAAGTAAGAATGCTTAAAGGATTATGCCATGAAAAATTAGGCAAGGGATGTTTCAGAGAATGTGTGGGAGTAGGCTCTATGGGAGATATAGGAATTAAGGGTGGAAAATAATTCATGGGTGAGGGAATCATGGGTGGAGAAGTACCCACAGGTGAGGGAAGGTCCAGAGGTGAATGAATCAGATGTGGAGGCATAAAAGGTGATGAAAAGACCATAAGATGGGATGGAACCACTAGAGGTCGATCCATGGGAGAAGAAGGAGGAGCCTTCTTATTGGAACAACCTATGGGAGGAATGGAAGAAGGTCTAGGAATAGCTATAAGGTGATCCTTTAGGTGTTGTTTGTTGGTTGAATATTTTGTCGATCAACGTACTGATAAATAAAATAGGTCTGATCAGCCAAAGTAGGAAGACTGGTCATCCAAATGTGTATTTTTGACCACATCAAAAGGAGAATGATCTCTCCTCTCATCAAGGGGAGGATTCCTATATATATATATGTATATATGTATATATGTATATATATATATGTATGTATATATATATAAATAAACATAAAAAAATACTCAAAGGTAGGACAAACCATCCATCTCTCTTTCTTTAGAGATGATGCGTGTAGATCACATGAGAAACTCAAGTAAAATGACAAAAATCACTCCTCTTCTTTTAGAAGTACTATTCAGCAAGCCACAAGAATACTCCAGGTAGTAACAACAAAATGTAGCAAAAGATGTAATAACCAACAAATTGGGATGCAGCGCAAAGTCTCCACCTGAATTATTCAAGAGTAATATATGAAGGACAATGAAGGCACAAAGTCTTCCCAAAGTCCTTTACATAGAAATAAAAAGAAAACACACTGAAAGGCAATTATGGGGGCACAAAGTCTCTCCATAGTTGACTCTTTAGGACACCTTCTTGATTAATTCACTAATCCTGCTTGTTGAATTAAAGGAACAAAAAATATATCAAGGAAAAAGACATAAGAACAGTTTCCCCAACAACAAAGATATCACATCAAAAATTCTAAAAAGTCACTTGCTTTCTTATTCTAGTACCAAAATATGATCAACAAACTAATCTCAAAGTCTCAAAAGTGCCTTTCAATTTGGGCAGAGTTTCATTCTGATTGTCAAAAAAAAAGATATCCTTTTACAATAGAAGAAAATCCCTTATATAGCCTCTTCAAGAAGAACTCAGGAATAGTAACACATCATGTTGCATTATAATCTATTAAGAAGATAGGATGGAACTTAGGGGCATTTACCCATTTGATTTTATCAATGCAAAGAAACAAGTCACGCTATTGAAAGTTTGCAACTTTCAATGTCCACCTGGCGATCTAATCCTTCTTCATCATTCATCCTTTTCTAGTTAGTTAAATTAGGTCCTTGATTCAATTTGTTATTCTATTCCTTCCTTGCTTTCTACTGGTCTTGGCCTTAAATCTTGTGAATGCATTCAGGTCTATAGATTCAAAGGATCAATAGCTAGTTCGTTGTCTTGAATTTGACGTCTTTGGGCACGTCACCCCTTGGTCCTTCTTTGGCTTTTCTATTTGGAATTTTCTTGGATTGAAATTACCCTTTTAGGCCTTAATAAATGACCTATTTTGGGTTAAGAAGAGCCTTGTGCAAGGGTATCCACCCTTCACGTCAGTCTTTAGATGGCCTTTGGGCTTCTTTATTCTGGTGGGTCACTAGAGTTCTTCCTTCAGATTTCTTGTTTCATGTCTTCCCGAAGGGAAGGTGACCCTTTGACTTCAGGGAAGTATCCTTTAATTTGGCATCTGAGAGTCCCCTGCAAGGGCACCTACCCTTCGGGGTCCTTTGGCAGCCTTTTCTTTAGTCGACTATTCATCGGGCTTTCCTGCAAACAATTCTCGTGGGTATTTTCCCCAGGCTTTCTCCATGGGAAAATTCCTATGATCAAAAATTTTGGGGACAAATTCCCATAGAAAAAAAGTCTGGGGACAAATTCTCACAAACAAAAAGTCTAGGGACAAATTCTCGTGGACAAAAAACACATGGAAATTTCCCGCAGACAAAAAGTCTGTGGAAATTGTTTTATTTACCTACTTCTTGAATTCTTTCAAAATTTTTGTCTGAAGGAATTCCTTCAAACAAAAAGTTTGAAGGAATTGTGCCTTAGACTTTTTAAAATGCCTTAAACAAAAATCTAAAATAATTTACCTTTGTGGCCTTCTTTGAAAATGACCCTTTCGAAGGGTATTTTTGTCGACCAAGTGCCCTCCGCAAGGGCACTTGTCCTTTGGGAAGCTCTCTTGAACTTTTACATTTGAACTGCTCCTTTGAACCGTCTAAGTGAACCACTTGGTTGAACCAAGTTGTTAAGCCATTTGATTAAACCAAATGTTGAACCAATTCGTTGAACCAGGGATTTGAACCAAAATGGTTCAAGCCGATGAACTAAGACTTTGAACCATTTATTTGAACCAACTGTTGAACCAAGTTTTGGTTCAACGGCTCAAACAAAGCCTTAAATAGATTGATGAACAAAAGCATTGAAACAAAGTGGATGAAACACCCAAGTGAAACAAAGTGTTAAACCACTTGGTTGAACCATGCCATTGAACCATTTGTTTGATTGAACCTGCCATTGAACCAAAAGCATTGAACCTAATGTTGAACCTGCTACTGATGTTTGCCGATGGAATTGAACCAAGGCACTGAAACAATCCTATCGAGTTTGTAGAAACCAAGTCCATAGTTTTCTTTAAATTTGAAAGATTTTGTAGATTCAATCCTATAGAGTCCATAGAAATCAACCTATGAAGCCCGTTGAACTTGGCCTGCAGAGTCTGTAGATTTATCTTCCTGCTAAGTCTGTAGATTCAAGCCTGCAGAGTCTGTAGATTTTTGAGAAGCTTAAAAAAATGAGGAATTTGAGTGCCTAGGACAAATTTTGAAAATAAAAGAGATAATTTTGGTCTGTAGGACCAAAATAGTTTAAATGTTGTCCCAAAAAATGAGTGATATTTTTGGGAGACAATAGCTGGCTCTAGTTGGGGAACTTCTATCAATTACAAAAATAATTGAAGGGAGTAGAATTCAAAATCTCCAGTGTCTTCATGTGTATCATTGGGTTATAGATTCATGCTACCTAGAAATGAAAGGCATAAAAAAAAGGAAACAAATAAACCAAAATAGAATTAAAAACTATATAAATATACATATATATAGATGCAAT
The DNA here is from genome assembly GCA_037957365.1 of Torreya grandis. Classification (NCBI taxonomy): domain Eukaryota; kingdom Viridiplantae; phylum Streptophyta; class Pinopsida; order Cupressales; family Taxaceae; genus Torreya; species Torreya grandis. Next base: position 3,947,040 of record JARHVA010000891.1, on the reverse strand, counting down.
GATCTGACACTTCAAGAGTTGAAATGTTTCAGATGCTACAAATTATGGGGCAGAGAAAAGAGTGTGCCATCTTGATATATCAATAGAAATCTATTTTAACCAATGTGTTGATGAATTATAAATAGGCCTCTCCAAAGGGATTCAAACTTTCCATGCATCCCCTTTGGTTCTCTCCTTTTGTCCCACAGTAGGACTTGATCCCTAATATGGAAATCACAATTTTTAGCCTTCTAGTCAAAGAGTTTCTTTACCAGACTTTGATGAGCAGCAATTCTGTCCACCACCATGGTTTTCTATTACTCTAGCTCAGTCATTCACATGATTATTTTATCTACAGAGATTTCATATATCTGATCCTCAATTGCCTTTGCCAATTTCAAGGCTAGCAATTCTAAGGTGATTGGTATCTCAGCATTGATACCATAAAGAAGTTGAAAAGGAGACATACCAATTGCCCTCTTTGGTGTGATTTTGTCTGCCCATAGAGCATCAACCAATGCTTTGTGCCATGTCCTTTGATTGTCATCTGCTAGCTTCTTGATGATAGTTACCAGGTTCTTATTGATGGATTTAGCTTGTCCATTCCCTTATGGAAAATAATTAGAAGAGTGAGAGAGTATAATTCCATAATGGAAACATAATTGTGTAATCTCTTGAGAGGTGAAACAAGCCACATTTTTAGTAACAATTTTGATTGGAAATTTAAACCTAGAAATGATATTCTCTTTGAGGAAGTTGCATACAACTTCTGAAGTAGCATGCTTAGTTGGGATTGCTTCTACCCACTTGGTGAAATAGTCAATTGCTATAAGGACATAATCATGTCCAGCACTTAAAGATGAGTTTATTGTCTTGATAAAATCAAGCCCCCATTGCTAGAAAGGTTCTTCTATGATCATTGGCTTGAGAGGCATAGCAACTAACTTAGGTCTTCCAAAAAATTGTTGACAGAGTTCAGATCTTCTCACCCACTTATGTGCATCTTGGAAAAGAGTTGGCCAGTAATACCTAGCTCACAGAATCTTGTGAGTAGTCATAGGAGAAGAAAAATGTACTCCATAGGCTAGATTGTGGAAATGTTTCAAAAGCTAGGTTTGTTGTTCTTTGTCTACAAAGTGAAAGAATACTCCATCTATGCTTCTCTTGTACAAGCTGTTGTCCTAAAGGACAAAATTGGTAGATTTCAACTTGATAGTCCTTCTTTCTTTATAAGACAAATGAGCAGGACATTCACCATAAGAAAGGAAATGAGTGATACCTGAATACCACTCATTGGTAGTGGAAACAAAAAAAAATATTGGTGTCTCTTCCACTTCAGTTTCTTCACATTGTGTGTATTCTAGCGTATTGTCAACAATTAATTGGCACAAGCCTTTACCCCTAACCATCTTTATTGATTTGATGTCTAGATCAAACTCTTGGATCTTTGCAATCCAATTACCTCTTTTTGTGCCAAACTCTTGCTGAGTTAATATAGACTTGACTGTAGTGTCAAGAACTAAGGCAGTAGTGTGTGAATTTAGAATATAGAAGTGGAAATGTTTGACTACTTTCACCAATGCATACGCATGCTTCTCTACATTTGAATAATTCATCTCATGGGTTTTGAGAGGGTAACTCATGAAAGAGATAGGAGATTTCATACCTTCCTTGTCATGTTGAATAGGAATTGCTGAAAGAGTGTGTTCAGACGCATAGCTGTATATGATGAAATCTTTGTTGTAATCTGAACAAACCAAGGTAGGGGCATGAGCAATGGCAGTCTTGATATCCTGAAATGCTGACTTGCCTTCTTTAGTGTAGTTGAAGATGGTCTTCCCTCTCATCATGTTCACAATGTTTTTAGTCTTCTCAACAAATTTGGGGATGAACCTCCATAAGAAATTCACCTTTCTGAAGAAAGAATGAACAACATTTTTGCTTGTAGGCAAATTATGCTTCTAAATAGACTTGACTCTATCTGAGTCAATCTTTATGCCTTATTTTGACACAATGTGTCTAAGGAGTTTTCCCTCTGTTACTCCAAAAATAGACTTCTTGAGATTCAAGGAAATATCATTCTAGCGATAGTGCTCTAGCACTTGTTGTAAGTGGCATACATGATTAGATCGACACTTTAAAAAGATAATCAAGTCATCAATGTATACCACTATGAATTTTCTTATCTCATCTTTGAAAGCCAGATCTATTGCTCTCTGAAAGGTAACACCATCATTTATTAAGCCAAAAGGCATTCTTCTATATTCAAATTTACCCCAAGGTGTGGTGAATGCAGTCTTGTGTTGGTCTGCTTCACCAACTTCAACTTGATTATAACCTGAGAAGCCATCCAACACTGATAACATCTCTAAACCTATCACTGTTTGAAGCACTTAATCCATAATTGGCAAAGGATAATTATCTTTCAAAGATGCTTGATTCAGATTTTTGAAATCCACACAAATGCAAATTTCACCATTCTTCTTCCTTACAGGCACTATGTTGGAAATCTATGTAGAATGATGGATTGGGAAGATGATTCTAGCATTTAACATTTTTTGTATCTTAGAAAAAATAGTACCTAATATTTTTAGATTATACTATCTAGATTTTTGCTTGTAGGGCATTGAGTCAGCCTTGAGAGGAATGCCATGGTGGATTTCATCTAGTCTGAGAGACTTCAAGTCTTCATAAGAATATGCTAAGACATCCATGTATTGATGGAGTAAAGAGATGAACTTGAATCTTTCTTTAGGGGTGTAACACTTACCAATGTTAACCATCTTGGGATTTTCTTCAGTGGTCAAATTCACTTGATTGAATCCCTGAGAGAAACTTGAATCTATTTGTTGTTGTTCGATGAATCTATCATGCTTGTCAAATAGCTTCTCAAGAGAAACCAGGCCTTTGGGAATTTTGTTTCCTTTCAGCTGTAAGAATTCTTCATTTATATCTGAACTAAATTTAGAGGCTGATTCATTCTTCTGTGATTCACTTCCTTCAAAATGTAATTTTTCAAAATTATCTTTTTATTCTAAGAAGGCAATGATTTGATGGTCATCATTGAATACTTGCCAATAATAAGCATTGTTAGGAACACTTGGTCTATAGACCAGCTCAATAGTATACTTGTTTTCTTTGAAATCTATATGAGGAACTAAGAGAGTTCCTATAATAGCAAGAGCATCAACTCTATCATTAGACTCTCTGGGTATAGTAGAAATGTTGAAAGCATCAAAGATTTCAATTTGATCCCAAACCAAGTTACAGTAGTGGTGTAATCTTTCATTCTTGGTTTGGTAAAGTTTTATTACATGACAAACTACTAATTTAGCATCCCCTTTGGCATGAAGAAACTTGATGCCTTTTTTTTGAGTAGCCTTCATTCCAAATAGCAGAGATTTATATTCAGTTGTATTGTTAGTGTTGCTAAATTGTAGTTTGTAAAATGAAGGAAACATATCTCCTTGAGGAGATATCAACACAATCCCAGCTCTTCTACCATTAGAGGAACAACTACCATCAAATTCTAAAGTCCATATCTCATCTAATACTAATTTTTCTTTAGACTTTCCTTCATCAGAGATGGAGGGTCCTTCTTCATCTGTATTATAGCCTACTAGTTCTTCTACTGTTCTAGTTGAATTGATTTATGAGTTGTCACTTTCAAGAATTATATCAGGTGTTTCATGCACTTCATCTATAGATAGAAAGTAGTAACCCATACCTTCATATTTAAAAAGGATTTGAGCTTTAGGGGCTGATGTCTAGGTGACCACATATTTTGCCTCTTTTTTTGGGAGCAACCTCTTCATTATGCCTTGGACAGGGATCCTTGCCTTAGATAGATCCATGCTTAGTTCTCCTCCCATGTCCTTGCAGAAATTTCATCCAAGAAAAATGCCATAGGATGCTGGGACGTCAGCCACCAAGATAGTCATCTTGATTCTCTTATCTGAAAAGGCTAAAAATGCAAATTAGGCATCTTTGATTTGCCCCAACAATGGTACTTGCTTGTTCTCCATGGAGAAACATCTTCCAAATGTTTTGGTCAGTGTGAGACCAAGAGACTTAGCTACTTTAGTAAGCATGACATTATCAGATGTGTCTAAGTCTATAATACAGTTACTCAGCTTGTGGCCATTAATTAATAAGGAAACATAAAAAGGTTCTATTTTTTTTGGAGCAGCTGGAGGAGTAATGACTAGATTATTTAGAATAGGCATGTTCTTTGGAGAATCAAGAATTAACTTTTTAGCCTTTTGTCTTGTAGAGATGGTTTGTTTTTTGACATATTAGACTAACTTATTTAATTGATCAAGATTAGACTATAAATATTCAAATTTAGACATTTGTATTTTTTTCTTTTTGACATGATCGATTATGTCAAATGGTTGAATTGAGCTAGGTACAAAGAAAGGTTCTTCAACTTTCTTAGGAGGGATGGGAGGTGGGCTGGTTTGCAAATTTGAAGTAGAAGGGGAAGGCAGAATTAATGTATTTTCCTTTTGAGTGATCACTAGATCCTTTGACTGAAAAGGCAGAGTGGTTCCACCCTTAGCAATCATGACTGTTGGCTAAGATTGCTCTTCTATCTTGCCTTTATCAGTTTGCTGACTTGATTGGTTTTTGGACCTAGTAAACATTGCATATGATCCATCAAAATATTCTCCTTTACTTCTGGGTTCATCCTAGTAGTTCAGGAAACTAATGTGAGAGTCACCAGCTGATTCTTATTGATTGTCTTCAAGGAGATCAACGTCATTTTCTTGATTTAATTTAGGCTAGAAAGAGAACTCTAATTTTGCTTCAAGATATCCCATTACTGAATTATCTGGAGGAGCTTCCAAGGCAAGTTTCCCTTGTGGGGGAGGAAGGTGATTCTATTGCCCTTGATTCTTGGTAGCATTGCCTTGATATGACTAATTTGGGAATGTCCTTTTGTATGAAGGAGTAGAAGACATCCATTGAGCCATTTGCTTTTTGAGAGCAAGTAACTCATTTGCCAATTTCTGCACTATTGGATCTGTGGTGTTTGTAGATGAATATTGAAAAGATGATGAAGCTCTATTTCTATATGGATATCTTCTTAACTTCCCTCCTAAGATGAGATCATTTTCTACCTCAGTATCCAAATGTTAAGCTGTAGCAAGATCTATTTGACCAGCACGTCTCAAGAGAAAACTTACTTCAGGTAACTGAGAATTAATGAAGAAACATTTGATATTCTCAACTGTGAGTCAAGCAATTACAGGAATTCCATTTCTCAATTTGTCAAATTTGGCTATGAAATCTCTCATGGGCTCATAAGGCTCTTTATTCATCTATGTAAGTTGAGCCAGAAATGCATGTGCATCTTCTGCATGTTTGAATCCAGCTTTAAACTTATCTTTGAGAGTATTCTAATCAGTCACTGATTGAGCCTGTAGGTGATAAAACCAATCTATAGTAGTACCTTGTAGTGTCTCCACAAAAATCTTGACTACTACATCTTCAAATTCTACTCTAATTACTCCACACTGAAGGCTACAATGTGTTCATCAGGATGAACATTCCCATCACCATAGAATTTGAGGAAATTCTTCCTTAAATTGCATGGAAGTTCATGTAGAGGTGGAGTAAGATTGAGAGGACCAAAAGCATTACCCCAGGGGCTTTGAACTGCCATTGTAGGATTATGAAAAGGAGGGATAACAAATCTTAGAGGGGTAATTATTGGCAAAGTTTTATCAACAATAGAAGTAGATACTTTGTCTGGCAATGGAGATCTAATTTTAGTAAGGGGAAAGCTCTTGGTTTGTTAGAGATGAGATGGTGAAGGAAACATATCAAAATCACTTTGCTATACGAACTTGAATATAGGGTCAATGATACCTTTAGCCCTTTGGCTTCGTGTATACCTTAAATTTGTCAGATTGTGGAACAAAAATGGAAAAGAATTGACCTTGCTTCAGTTAAAGCTTGAGGCTTTAAACTATGCATTCTTTCCCAGTTAGTGTGGAGGTGAACAAATAGATTATAAATGGATAATGGGTATTTCCCCACGGAGTCACCAAAAACTATTGGTTGAATATTTTGTCGATCAGCATACTGATAAACAAAATAGGTCTGATCAGCCAAAGTAGGAAGACTGATCATCCGAATGTGCAATTTTTACAACATCAAAAGGAGACTGGTCTCTTCTCTCATCAAGGAGAGGTTCCCTATATATATATACTAACAAAAAATAATACTCAAAGGTAGGACAAACCATCCATCTCTCTTTCTGCAGAAATGATGCATGTAGATCATAGGAGAAACTCAAGGAAAATGACAGAAATCACTCCTCTTCTTTTAGAAGTACTATTCAACAAGCCACAAGAATACTCTAGGTAGTAACAGTAAAATGTAGTAAAAGATGTAATAACCAGCAAATTAAGATGCAACACAAAGTCTCCACCTGAATTATTCAAGAGTAATATACGAATGAAAATGAAGGCACAAAGTCTTCCCAAAGTTCTCTACATAGAAATAAATAGAAAACACACTAAAAGGCAACTATGGGGCACAAAGTCTCTCCATAGTTGACTCTTTAGGACACCTTCCTTACTAATTTCACTAATCCTACTTGTTGAATTAAAGGAACAAAAAATATATCAAGGAAAAAGACATAAGAACAATTTCCCCAACAACAAAGATATCACAGCACAAAGTCTAAAAAGTCACTTGCTTTCTTATTCCATTACCAAAATATGATCAACAAACTGAGCTCAAAGTCTCAAAAGTGCCTTTCAATTTGGATAGAGTTTTATTATGATTGTAAAAAAAAAGAGACCCTTTTACAATAGGAGAGAGTCCCTTATATAGCCTCTTTAAGAAGAACTCAGGAATAGTAACACATCATGTTGCATTGGAATCTATTAAGAAGATAGGCTGTAACTCAGGGGCATTTACCCATTTGATTTTATCAATGCAGAGAAACAAGTCACGCTATTGAAAGTTTACAACTTTCAATGTCCACGTGGCAATCTAATCCTTCTTCATCATTCCTCCTTTTCTAGTTAATTGAATTAGGTCCTAGATTCAATTTGTTATTCTATTCCATCCTTGATTTCTACTAGTCTTGGCCTTAAATCCTATGAATGCAATTGGGTCTATAGATTTAAAGGATCAATGGCTAGTTCGTTGTCTTGAATTTGACATCTTTGGGCGCATCACCCCTTGGTCCTTCTTCAGATTTTCTATTTGGAACTTTCCTAGATTGAAATTTCCCTTTCAGGCCTTAAGAAATGACCTATTTTGGGTTGGAAAGAGCCCATTTCAAGGGTATCTGCCCTTCAGGTCAGTCTTCAGATGGCCTTCAGGCTTCTTTATTCTGGCGGGTCGCTAGAGTTGTTCCTTTGGATTTCTTGTTTCATGTCTTCCCAAAGGGAAGGTGACCCTTCAGCTTCAAGGAAGTATCCTTTAATTTGGAAACTAAGAGTCCCCTGTAAGGGCACCTACCCTTCAGTGTCCTTCGATGGCCTTTTCTTTAGTGGACTATTCATCAGGCTTTCCTACGGACAATTCTCATGGGTATTTTCCTCGGGCTTTCTCCGCAAGCAAATTCTCATGGTCAAAAAGTTTGGCAACAAATTCCCATAGACAAAAAGTCTAGAGACAAATTCCCATGGACAAAAAGTCTGGGGACAAATTCCTACGGACAAAAAGCCCACAGAAATTTCTCGCAGACAAAAAGTGCATGGAAATTGTTCTGTTTCTCTGCTTCTTGAGTTCTTTTAGACTTTTTGTCTAAAGGAATTCCTTCAGACAAAAATTATGAAGGAATTATGTCTTAGAATTTTTTAAATGCCTTAAACAAAAATCTAAAAGAATTTACCTTTGCAACCTTCTTTGAAAATGACCCTTCCGAAGGGTATTTTTGTCGACCAAGTGCCCTCTGTAAGGGCACTTATCCTTTGGGAAGCTCTCTTGAACTTTTACATTTGAACCGCTCCTTTGAACCATTTGAGTGAACCTCTTAGCTGAACCAAGCTATTAAACCATTTGATTGAAACAAATGTTGAACCAAGGCTTTGAACCAAAATGGTTCAAGCCGATGAACCAAGCCTTTGAACCATTTGTTTGAACCAACCATTGAACCAAGTTTTGGTTCAAGATTTCAAATGAAGCCTTGAACCAATTGACAAACCATTTGATTGAACCAAAGGATGAACCAAAGCATTGAAACAAAGTAGATGAACCACCAGAGTGAAATAAAGCATTAAACCACTTGGTTAAACCAAGCCATTAAACCATTCCTTTGATTGAACCCGCCATTGAACCAAAAGCATTGAACCTAATGTTGAACCAAAAGCATTGAACCTAATGTTGAACCAAAAGATGTTGAACCTGCTGCTGATGTTTGCCAATGGAATTGAACCATGGCACTGAAACAATCCTGTAGAGTTCATAGAAACCAATTCCATAGTTTTCTTTAACCTTAAAAGAGTCTGTAGATTCAATCCTACAGAGTTTGTAGAAATCAACCTATGAAGCCCGTTGAACTTGGCCTGCAGAGTCCGTAGATTTCTCTTCCTATTGAGTCTATAGATTCAAGCCTATAGAGTCCGTAGATTTCTGAGAAGCTTGAAAAAATGAGGAATTTGAGTGCCCAAGACAAATTTTGAAAAGGGAAGAGACAATTTTGGTATGTAGGACAAAATAGTTCAAATGTTGTCCCAAAAAATGAGTGATATTTTTGGGAGACAACATTGTTGAAGGATAAAACAATAATCGGTGTGATGGGTGCCACATTGGTACCATAGATAATACACCTTACCATACTTAGGCATATATTCAGGTAGAAAATTCAAGGGAGACGTGGATTTATTTGGGGCAAGAGAATAAGGATGTAAAATATCAATATATTATTGTAACTTATGATAATGGGTAGAATAATGATTATCTATCCCATGTAATAAATATATATGCTTATGAGTGGTCTAAGGAGAAACACTCACAAGAAGAGGTATAATGGAAGCAAAAGAAGTTGGAGAGGACTCGTAAACCCATTTGGTGGGTAACAAACCCATCTTAGGCAAGGGAAATAAAATTTCACCAAGTGAAGGTGGTGATGGAGGAGGAATGGAAATAGGTTCAATAAAAGGATCAATGGGATGAGAAATAGGTGCAAGATCAACAACAACAAGAGTAGGAATAAGCTCAAATATAGTGGGAGAAAGAAGAGGCTTAACTATAGTAGGAGTGGAAATAAGCTCTAATAAGGTCTCTATTGAGGTAAGAGTGGGATATATAGAAGGTCTAAGGAGGGTCACACTAATCTCATTAGTAAACCAACTACAATGATTAGGGTACCTAGAAAAATGGTAAGGCATGGTCATAACATGATCCATGATCATACTCCTATGAGGCTCCTTAGAAAGTGGAAGTGTTGGCTCCATATCTTCCCTAAGATAAAGAGGAAAAATATTAAAATTAGTAGCTATAAATGAAGGAAGACATGAAGATACATGAAAATACTTAAGTAAAGAAGAATGAAAATGGATAATCTCGACATGATAGGCTTGTACAAGATGACCTAATATTGGATCATTGAGGGAATAACCATCATCATAATCTAAGGTATGAAGATTGATGCCACTAGGGATAACCATGTCATCCAAGGAAGTGTGGTGAATATAATACTGAGTCTCTGTCAAGACTATGAGAATATCATTGTATGGAGGCTTAAAATTAAGAGGCTACAAAGAAGCAATAAGATACAAGATGAGGTGAGGTGAGAGATAATTTTTTTAATCTTTAGGATAATCTCATTAGGCTCATCATCATCAAAATCTAAGAGGTCAGGAGTAATGTTCCTAATGAGTTTGGGATATCCATTATAACCTAGGGTTGAATTAATAGTAAAATTAAGATGGTGTAACTCACAAAATGGAATTCTAGACAAAGGTTCGAGAGTAGGAAACTTGAAGACACCTCAGTCTTAAAATTATTTGAAATTCTAAGGGTTAATGTCGTCTTGAATCCTATAAATGGCTCCATCATGAGGGAATTTAATGCATTGGCAGGTGGAAGAAGAAAAATCTCTCATACAGTGAGTTCATGGCCTACCAGTAAGATGTTATAGGAAAGGGGAAAGTTAAAGATCATCACCTTTAAATGAATGGTGATAGGTGGGATGGTAATGGGAAGCCACACATAACCTAAAGGAGGCATTTTCCTTTTATTATATAAATGGCAAATGTTGTGTGTAGATTTGAGTTTGCATTCAAAATATCTAAGGGTCTTAATGAAGTTAGGAGAGGCAACATAGGTACTAGAACCCTCAACAATAAATGCACTCTTAACTTGGATATCACCTATTTTAACACTAATGAATAAGGGAGGATCATCCACATGATGTAGAATCTCATCGTGCATAATAGAATCTAAAGGAAATTTTAAGGAAAGAGAAGTGTCTATAGTTTCATCAATGTTGATAGACATCTCTTTACATTCTTGCAATATACTATCCTCAGATCTAGATAAGGCTACCTCCATCCTTCTAGTGAAGGATGAGGGACATTCATCTTGAATAATAATTGCATAAGATGGTTTCTATGATGTGGATAAGTCATCAAAAGCTCAAGGAACAAAATTTGGGATGGAAGATTAGTGAGTTTCATGATGGGTTCTGACTCATCATAACCCATAGGAAGGTTGTTAGATATAGGTGCATAATGATTAATAAGGTCCTTGATAGGAGGAGCTGAAGTGCATTAGAATTTATGTTGGTAAGAAGAAGAAGGTTTAGAATAAGATTGGAAATCATGTTGTGATAATGAAGTAGATGGTTAAAGTTGATTTTGAGAATTCGTAAAAGAAGTGTTAGTAGAAACTTGATTATCATTAATGTTAGAAGATGATGGAAGAGTATTAGAAATAGAAAAGTAAGTGCTATCCAAAGGAGAATTAGAAATTAGATCATCAAAAGTAATAAAGTCATCTTTCCCCAACTCATTTAAATGAGTTGGAGAATAATCTTGGATAGCATGATATGTTCTAGATGAAGGACTGTAGATACATTGAGAATCTATAAAAGTAACCACCCTTTGCATATTAGTCATGTTAACCACATTATGTTAAAAAGTGGGGTCAACAAGACATTCTACATTATTGGTGGAAGAGGTATATTTGTCTTAATTGTATTGAATAGGTTGATGATTATGAAGAGGGTCTTTGTAGAGAGCCAAATGAGCATTGGCTTCATTTAAGGCCTGAGATTTATCATGTGATTTATAGTCATTAATATAAATTTCATAAGCTTGTTGACTCTTTCAAATGATAAAATTGTGATCAAAATTATGACCAATAAAAAATTCCAAAGCTATAATTATGAAGTTGTCTACAAGTCTCATGAGAATGAATCCAACTAGGGAAAACCCAAAAAACATGTTAGGATCATACCATGCTTTCATAAGACAAGTAGGGTCAAGATCTCATGGAAGAGGCCTGGGTAGACACTTAAGAAATTCAATTGAGGATAGATGTTTATGAACATTAATGTTGTTTGGAAAAAATAAATGAGGATTGGTATATTATTGAAAATGGGGAGCTAGTTTTGATGAAAGGGTAGGAATGATAGCTTGAACATTGTGAATGGTGTCATAAGAATCTATAATATCATCATTGGTAACATTGTGATTTTGTTCTTAAATAAGATATGAGGACCCGAAGAAGGTTGGGGTGGCTTGAATTGATGCATTAGGAAATATTGTCATTTAGTTTGGTCAATAGCCTCCTCTAAGGTACATCGAGAGAGAGAGTGCATACCTAATATTAAATTTTAGGAAAAAGGGAATTGGTAAAGAGATGGAAAATATTATCATTAGCCATGTTATGTTCACACTTGTTTAACAAAGTTTTCCACCTTTTAACAAAGGCTTGAGTAGTTTTGTTTTCAATTTTTTTTTAATTTATGAAGTAGGTAAAAGTGTTTTGAGGAAGACCAGTAGTTTGGAATTCTTGAACTAAATCATTCAATAAATCCTCCAAACTATAAATGGAATGCGTTCTAAGCTAGTTATACCATTCTGAGGCATCACATATAAGATTTTTGGCTAATATTTTGATAGCAGCAAATGTGTTCAATTTGACCCAATCCTTATAAATATTTCCATATTTTTTAAGACTAAGGTTTGGATTTGTTAATCCATTATAAGAAATTGTAGGTGTGATACCTCCAATATCAATTCTATTAATTTGAGTAGTGAGAGGTTCATTTTGAAGATGATTAATAATTTTGTTGACTAAATGAGGTTGAGGAATGAGATTGCCTTGAGAATCTTGAAGAGGAGGGGGAACATTTTGGTTATGTGTGCCCCAAGCCATTATTTGAGGATGAGATTGAAGATGAAGAAAGTGGTTTTGCATTCTCATTATTTAATTTGTGTTATGAGATTGAAAGTTATCCATTTGATTAAGTGTTTATAACAATAGTTGATGGATTTGATTAGCATTATTAGAAGCATTATAGTTGGTATTAGTGGTTTGGTTACAACTATTGGTGTTAGTTGGAGCTTGAGAGGAATTATAAGAGTGTCAAGAACTATTGGAAAAAATTTCTTATGTATCAAAAGGTGTAACAGTGACTGGTTGAGAAGAAGAATTAATAGGATCATGATTACCTTGGGTATTAAATGAAGTACTAGTGGAAGGATTAAGGATAGTGGATCTTATGAGAGGCCCACTAGATGTAGAACCTATCATGTTAGTGGATATATTAGGCATGGAGGTGGAATAAGTTAGAGAATAATAGGTCATGGTATAAGAAGGAGTCATAATCAAATCAAGAGGATGATAATCAAAGAAAGTGGTACCCCCAAATCTAGTTGAGAATGTAGGAGTAGGTGAATGAGGTTCTTAAACTTAACCACTAATCATAAGATTTTAAATAGGAGAAGGATCTTTTCCTCAATGTTGAGAAAATTCAAAGATAAAAAAAAGCATTTTGAGGGTATAATTTAATTAAGGTTTGTATTATAATGAGAAAAGAGGATTACATTGTGAAGAGGTATTAGGAGGGGTCCCATAATTCATTGTGTGAGTGTCAATATGAACATTACTAACATCCAAGAGAGGAGCCCTACTCTATCTATGGAAGACCCTATGATGGTTGGTAAAATTCATCATATTTTTTGAATGTAACTTAGTATTGTCATTAATCATAAATTTAATGATGAACGTAAATAAAGAGAGATGAGAAAGCAATAATATAGGGAATGAAAGAAATAGTACATGGCTAATTGAGTTGACCTAGCATAAAAATAAGGGCTACAAATAATATAGGGTCGATTGGGTGGATCTATTGTAGTAAAAAGAGGCTATAAAAAGATAAATCAAGGTTAGAAAATATTACAAGGTCAATTGGATTGATTCATTATAGTGAACAAAGGATATAAAAATGTATATGGTCAATTGGGTTGACCCAATACAACAGAGAGGAAATTTTAATAAGCTTATAACATATTTGTGAAATGAAACAAGATAATTTTTGAAAAAAATTTGAAAATAAATTAAAAAAAAGGAAACAAAAAATAAATTGGATTAATGTTGGCCAATCCAATTGAAAAACAAAACCTATAACCTTGCACCAATGCTGGCTAATGCAAGTTTTTGCAATACAAAATATAATTGAGCAAAGAGAAATCAATCAACTTGAAAAGTAAAGATCTATCTAATCGGTCAACTTGAATGTTTATTAGATTATTAAGATATGATTTTAAATGTGATGGGAAGTTGCTATAAGCAAAGAAATAGACTAGAAATCTAAGGATGGTTTCAGGTAGTTTGAGATGAAAGGGACTATAATGGAAATGATACAAGCTTGGTATTGGGGCCTACCCAATCACTTCACACACCATAATGATAAGTGTATTTGGTGCTTATTCATAATATACCATTATCCATACTTTATACTTGACCAGAGTATCAAGACAACTTCCCCCTTGGTGATGAAATCCAAATAGGTTAGCCTTGGGTAGACAAATATTATAATGCTTGATTAAATTTTTTGATTTGTCTATGTCCATAAAATATAAAATAGTGAACCGAATGATTAATTGGAAAACACCTAATTAAACTATGTGATCTATTCTAAGCATGTGAGAAATAAGAAAATAAAGTGTGAACTAATTACTAGCATATAAGGTTAATTCCAACTTTAAAACAAGGTATAATGTTGATATAGTCAATAATGTATGTACAAAATATAGAATAGGGTCAATAGGATTAAATATGTACTATAGAAGCAAGGTTTGAAAATGAAGAAAGTTGGTAGAGTTGACCTAGTTATCTAGACGTCACATAAAACATATAACTAAGTTAGCAGGGTCAATTCAGTTGACTATGCAAGGGCACTTTTGAAGATTACAAAATGTAAAAGGAAATATTTTAAATAAAGATATAGAGAGATAAAAAGGAACCTTAGTGGATCATAGATGTAGATAATGAATATTGTTGTTCAAGAACTTTGGTATATTCTTAGAAATTCTACTAACTAGGTCAATTGGGTCGATCAAGCTTTATTATAGGGTCAAATTATTTGACCTAGTATGTTGAAGCTAATGTATGAAAAATTACAAGATCAACTAGGTCAACCTAATAGTCTAGACTAGATGTCTGGAAATCTGAAAAACTTGTACTAGGTTGATCTAATAGCCTATACCTAAAATCCCATGCATAAAATTTAGATACTAGGTTGACAGATTTGATCTAGTATGGAAAATATATGATATAAATAATGATGAAAGAATGAAATAATATGAATAAATCTTTTAAGGGTTAGATTATGTCAGGTTCACCAAAATGTATGAAATCAAAAATACATCTTGTCTATAAATCAATCTTAGCTTAGAGAAGATAGAGCATACCTACACTTCTGATTGGGAATACATTTGTTAAGCAGGGGTATGACCAATATGGGGACATGCTATATGCAACTATGGGATTACTTGTCACAATACACCATGCTAGGAAGGGTTCCAAATCCTACAGTCTAACACAATCATGTAACAACCTTAAAAGAGTCTTAGGTTTAATGTTCACTCTATTCTAATAAGTAAGAAAGTAAATCTTATCTAGTGGACACCAAAGATTGTGGCACAAAGTGGTGGTTAGAAACAAAATAAACTAAACTAAACATGTATAAAATACATATAATCATGTCAATGCATACATAATCCTAATGCATGAAAGAGAAGCACAACTACATTATCTATCTACTCTTATAAAGGAGAAATAAAATGAAGAATACTTACCTTTAAAGATGAACCCACTGATCTTCGATATCTCCCTTGGCCAAGGTGATTTGTAAGATATTGTTGTGGTATGTAAAAATAACAAAGACAAATCAGCTCTAGGCTATACAACCTATCTATTCATCCCAAAGACTTCTCCATAAGACAAGATCCATTTCTCCAATGAAAGTATGGACCCCTAAGATTTATTCCTCAAGTAGAATGGTCAATAAGTAGATGTTCATTCAAACTTATTATTATTCATTTCTCTTCTTATGAATGGTTAGAAATGAACTTATATATATATAGGTGGACCTTACCCTAAATCCTTCTACATATGTCAATTATACAAGGTCAACTATGTTTTTGGGAGATAAATCACTATGTCTTGAGGTAGGTCAGCTAAAGGGATAAAAAATCTCATAATGAAAAATATCCCTAAATAGTACATTGCTAACCTAGTCAACCCTTTATAGTAATTAGAGGCTAAAAACTATACAGGAACAACCTAGTTGACCTAGTATAGTAAACTAGTAAAAGGGGGTCTAGGCAATAGTAATGATGATAAAGCATGACAAATGAATGGAATGGGTACAATTGAGAAGAATAAGCTTAGGGTAAATTGTTTTAGGAGATGATTATGTAGATGGAAAGTGACAAAAGAGACAACAATATTACAAAGTACCAATGGTCTACCCACCCCTTAAGGTGTGCACTCAGAGAGGTCGAGACTTGATGGGTTGTTAGAAGATAAAAATTGTTATTAATCAATAAAAGTTAAAAATACTATGTTTATACACATTTTAGTGCATTTATATTTGGGTCATGGACTGTCACTCCTAGTGAAATGGAAAATCCCTATCTTTCTATCACTAATGTGAGCTTGTGGTAAAATGGGCTAGTAGGCATATGGTATTGATCTAACCTGTAATGACACCATTGTTAAAGATAATTAACTACATAGCCAATACTCTAGAAAAGGAACTTAGACTAATGTAGTTATCCCTTATGTTTTGGCTTGTGTGTGAATCTTGCAATGTGAGTAAAACAAGTATAATAGTGAACTATCTTGTAACTTGGAAAATGTGACCTTATGAATTCTCCTTTAGTACTTCAAACCTATATCTAGTTTATTCCTTTGATTGATATAAAAATAGGGTGGAATAGGAAAAATTTTAGTAATTTGAGTTCTTCTTGAGTGATCTTTTGGTCTGATTGTTAGGTGTTCCCCAGGTAATGAATGAATGAGAGTTGATATTGTATTTATACCAATCCTATCAATAGATAAAATGTATTAAATCACTTATGATGACCATTTTGATATGTTTCATTTCTAAATTGAATAACTTTAGGGTATTAGACAACTTCATCAGGATTGGATAGTAATGTTGATTATACTATATATCCCAAATGTTAGTGTCTAGGGAGAAAGAGAGAAGGCACAAACTCATAACTTAAAGAGGTGTAAGATAAATACATTTTAAGCATTTTGGGCAAGATGGGATGTATGTGTCATCAATATAAGGCTAGTCATACTAAGAGATAGGCCAAGTGGCACAAAATAGAGTAGATGTGAGGCTTGCAAAATCAAGACATGTGTATAACTAAGAAGAATATTCAAGGTCCGAGTTTTCTAGGTATATAAGACTAGGTGCTACATAATCACAAAATATAGTCTACAATGGAGAATAATGTTTAATGTTATTTTTGGTAGTATTTATAATCAAGTTGAATATTTGTGTAGTAATAATTTTAACAATTTTTAGAAATGTTTGAAAATTTAATTTTTTTTCTATAATATTGAATGGCTCATTATCTAGATCTGAATGTAATTTATGATTTCAAATTTGGATAATCAGGTCTCAGGATATGCACATTTTAAGTTAGTACAAAAGTGGTATATTAGGCACGTTATAATAGAAATTTTAAATCATTTGCATTTTAAACTTTGGTGAAATTTAAGCTCTAATTTTTAGAGAAGAACCATGCCATGTGGAAGAGCCCCTCATCTGATGTGATTTGATGTACTATGGATTGCCTTAAATGATATGTATTTTTCTAAGCTAGTAAGCTTTCTTGAAATTTATTGATAATTTTGAATTTTTTGAAAACTTTTGCATTTTGGGTGTGTTTTGAGAACTTTTTCAAATGGTCCTAGATGATTGCATCGATGTCTTGGATGTCTGTGTAAATATATCAATGAAATTTTCTAGTGTTTAACACTAGTTTCTAATGTTTCCATCTAGTATGGACATTAGCATATGATGCTTCTGTCTCACATGGATGCTAGTGTCTAATGCTAATGTCCTTATATTTTTGTATAATAACTATTATTTTTGTATTAAAATATAATTTATGATGAGTTTTCTTTTTCTTTATTATATAAGGATATACATATTCAAGGATTATGGTATGGGTGACATTATTCTACCTTAGCAGAGCTTGATCTAGATGTGGTAGACTAGGCCATTATTGATTAGGTGAGGTTGGGTCACATGGCCCATTTTGGATAGATATATTATTATATTCACCTCCTCAAATCTCTAGCTGAGAGATGGGACCCAAATACATGTATGTTATGGCTTCCAATGGGTGGATGATAGCAAATTTAAGGGATGTGTATCAGACTTTCCAAATTTCGATTAGCAAAAAGAGAGTCAAAGTTGTTGGAGATGGTATTTGAGGCTATATTCCATGTTACCATGTATATTTTACTTATTAAAGGTTTATTGATGCATAGTTGATTAATATGATTTGGTTTGATAACATTATTAGAGGTGATGGTCCATGGTTGGGGATGTTTTTTTTACATTTTAATGGCATAATTTGTGGCTATGGAGGGTGGTATAGTTGGTATTTCTAATTAGATGTATCAGGTAATGCATCACATTAATCTTGATTAGATGAGTTATTTATGGGGCCACACTATATAGGCCCACCTATACAAGGATATCTATAGTTTTTCATTAGAGAGTCATGAGGGAAGTATTAGAGATGCGACTCTACTACATGTTTGGGCTTATGAGTATATTATAGTGGTACATCTAATTGGTGATTCCCTCCATGGATGGTCTCATAGATAGATGTTTGTAATGTGGTGGGTATTTCCACATGGTAAAATTCATACCACGATGGAATAACATATTACTTTCGATAGATTGTCTCTAGATTATATTATATAGTGTCCTTACTAGACTCTTATTGGATGGCCTAAGGATGGACATGAGTTATAGAGGGTATGTATTCATATGTGGTTGGTTGAACAATTTCCTAGTGTTTAACACTTTTTTAGTATAAAAAAGTTTTACAATAGTATTATATAGAGAATGAAATTCCATTGAAACCCTATCCATGGCATCAAAAGACACAGAGTGGTCATAGGCCACATGATAGGTTAATAAATATCATTGTAGATCTATTCGTATATCTAGATAATGAGTGAGATCCCATGGTTCCCCTAGATTTAGGAGACAATGCAAGATGTATTGATGGATATGTATAATTTTTATACACATCATATTTTCAAACCTTATAAATTATTAATGTTTTTTCTCTTGTAAGAACCCATCGAGCCTTAATCTCTTTAAGTGCATGCCATAAAGGGTGCACCAAGAAAGGGGTGGGTAGACCATTTATTCTTTGAAATATTTGTGTCCCCTATACCACAACTTTATATCTACATAAAAATATCTTTTACACTTTTCTAAGTCATGCCTCCTCTCTTACAAACTCATCCAATCAATTCACTACCTTAGTTAGCCCATTTCCAATCCTAAAACCCTTTTTGACATTTATCGAGCAATGTTTGCCTAAGTCAACCTTGTATTTAGATTGATATTTTCACATTATGAATCTAGGTTAACCTTGGCTGACATAGACCAAGACCTAACTTATTTTTGTCAATTAATGATATAGAGTCAAAGTGGGTTGACACTGCCAACTAAACTTTTTGAAAGGTTTAGGGTTAGATTCAGATATATATACACATCCATATATATCATTTATTAGGAAAAGAATAAGAAAATGAATGTATTATGCATATGCTTATCCATAATTATACTTGAGGAGCATTACTTAGGGTTTCAATACTTTCTTTGTAGATATAGATATTATCTTGTGGAGATGTTTTTTAAATGCATAAAGAATTTGTGTAGCCTAGAGCTGAATTTTTTTGTTATCCTTATATAACAAAACAACCTCTTGCAAAAAAACCTTGGCAAAAGGAAATATTGAAGCTCAATAGGTTCTTGTTCAAAGATAAATATTCCTAAATTTGTTCCTCCTTTGTTAAAGTAGATAGATTAAAATTTGTACTTCCTTCCCATGCATTAGAATTTCCTATACATTGAATTGAGTATAGATATTCTATGCATGTTTATTTTTTATGTTTATTACCCCCACTTTATTCCATAAGCTTTGGTGACACTAGATTATATTTTACTTTACTTTTTATTTACTTTGTGAATATGAAAACATAGGACCTAAATAGGGTTATTGCATAGTTTTACTTGACTAAAGGCTTTGAAACACTCTCTAGTGATGTTATTGTGGTAATATATCCCTTGGTTAGGTCTGGCAAATCCATCTTGGTAATGAACCTAAATATCTAATGTATCAACAAACAAAAGTGTAAGTAGGATTTATATTCTTTGAGCTAGGATTGATTAATAGTTCATATGCATTATAATTTGTATACACAATGGTGGGTTAGATACTAGTGGTATTTATTGTTTCCTATTGTAGTTTCACCTGTAGGTGCTATTCTTTTAGCTTATAGTGGTGGTGGAGGAGAGATAAAAGGTGAGGTAGGTGACTAGTAGATGAGGTATTGATTAGGTCCATGTGTGAGTGCCATAGTTTTTAATTTTTTCATTTAATTTGTTTATAATAGTAGATAAATTATTTGGTTATATATGTATATATATATGTATATGTATATATATATGTATATGTATATATATATATATATATGTATATATATATATATATATATAAATATGTATATATATATATATATAAATATGTATATATATATATATATGTATATATATATATGTATATGTATATATATGTATATATATATATATATATTTATATATATATATATACATATACATATATATACATATACATATATATATATATATACATATATATGTGTGTGTGTGTGTATATATGTATATATATGTGTGTGTGTGTGTGTCTATATCACTAATTTTTATCATATCTCAAATGTTTGTTGGTAACCTAAAGTGGGAGATGATGGTGGATTAGGTAATATAGGACCTCACTCATAATGTGCCTATGGACATATTTGGAGATGTATTTATTCATATATTTGTTTACAAAATGGACCCATACCCCATTATTTGATCTTGTTACAAGGGTTATGGCATCATAACATTTTGAAGCCACTAAGTGTGATGAGTTGCATGTTGAGCTAGTTATGCTTGACATCTTAAAGTGGAGTTCCACTAAGATTATGTATATACTAATCAATTGACATGAAAATTTATGATGTGATAATGAGGATATGGTGTAGTAATTATATGATTTTGAGGAGAGATTACACATGCTATCACATGAATACAGACCCTAGTTTGATCCTAGTGCATCTACATCAAGAGGTGTTGAATCTATAGATGTTGATAGAAGTGAGGATTACACCCCTAGGTATATTCCCCCAACATATGATTTATATGATTATTTGTATAATAAATATATCAACTTAAATATATGTCATTGCTCACATGGTTTTATTTGTTGTTGAATGGAATTGCACTATTTAATTCTTTATTGGTCACTATATAGTTCTTTAATTGCTTTTATTTTTGTGGTGTATGTTAGGATTTGGTAAATTGTGTAAAAAGTAATTTTATTTTTTAAATTCATGCATTATATTAATAATAAGTAATTAATCATATGCAATGAAATTTAGATGGGTATAAAAAAAATTGACTATAATGATCATGTGGAAATAGGACTATAGATTGTGTGTGTATAATAATCTCTAAAGTATCTATAGAAATATCATTTGAATTTGTATGTATATGTTTAGTGTTAGGATAAACTAAAACTTAGATCTATCCTCAAATTTCATACAAAAAAAAAAATGAAATGAATTAAGTGAAAATTTAGAAAATAAACATAAACATACACATAATTAGAGATACTAGATTTAATGTGGTTCACCCAAGATGGGTTGCATCCACCAAACTTGTCTAGTATATTATTTATAGAAATAAATGGGAGAAAAAAAATTCTTGTAACAAACCTTGTTACAACTCTCTACCTTTTTTTCTTCCTCTCTGTGTACAATATTTTATTATATTTTACACTCATACATCTCAGCCATATATCAATGTATTTTAGGGTAAAAAACACCTAAAAATAACCTCTACCATCAAATCTAGAAACCTTTAATTAATAACCTAGATTGAGTACAAGATTAAAATTTAACAAGGCAATTTTAATTAAAAAATTTATCCAAGGTGCATGGCCCTTGGACCCCACAATGGGGTTTTCCCTAATTACAACCTCCCATTCCATCATGGATTCAAAGAATGGGATCTAAACTAGGTTGAAAAAACATTAGAATTTTAACCTCTAATCCTGGAAGACAATTAGGCTCCACACCTAGCATTTAGAAACCCATATATACTATATAAGTTTACCTTCTTCATGTGTCTCTTTATGAAGGATATGATCAACCAATTATTCCCTAGTAGGTTTAGTGTGAGAGAGATCACTCCAAGGATAGAATACACTAGGAGAAGAACTTCTACTAGAGTTCATATTTTGTGAAGGTTGATGGACCATGTGTTCCTCACATGAATAAGCATGGGATGTCTCAATGTTATTAGAAATGCCTCTAGGATAAGTATGTGAAATAGGTCTAGATATGTTTTTTCATTATGTAATGATTTCATGATTGGCTAAATGTATAAGCTTTTTCTTGAGAGGAAAAAAATCATTACTTGATGATGTCCATTAGTATAATGATAAGTAAAAAAGTGTTGTCCTTTTCCTTCTCAAACCTATGAGGTGGGTAATTTTAATCAGGATGGAGTATGATCATTTGTTTACCCAAAAAAATTTATAATATGTCATTTGGTCTATCTTAGTACCAACCAAACTTAATAGGTTATCATTTGGTAGTGTTATATGATCTAATTGGGGGAGATACTCTATAAGCATTATCTTTTCCTTTGTATAATACCTACTTTTTTTGTGGCATATGAGGTTGGTCCTATAGAATGATTTTTAAGTGTTTCAAATTTTTTTGTAATTTGTTTATTTGCTTTGTAAACAAAGTTTTTTACCATGTATGGGTTTGAATGGAGAAATAGGTAATTTGGTTTGTGTAATCATTAGAGTGTACACATATTTGTGCACATCACAATATAATATATTGAATGAAGTAGAGCACTTATGTAATGGTATTTCTCTTAGTGGATAAATAATACCTCTACTAAATATAAATTATAATTCCAAATCTAACGGCGTATAGTGTAAGGAATATAGAACATCCTTAAATTGAATAACATAATCTTGTATAGGATCATTTTATGGTTGTGTTAACATTTGTAAATAGTAAAATGGTAATTTAGGTAAGGTATAATGATGAAAATGTGATATAAATACATATTCAAGTTATTTAAAATTTCATAATGAAATATTTGGTATAGTATAAAACCAATCAATAACCTATTGGTTTAAGCTACGATCAAAATCCTTTAAGAGAAAGCTTCTATTTTGGGCCCAATGTTCAAAAGAGTGTGTATATTATTGTAAATGAATAAATGATCCCATTGACCTTAAAAATAGGATAAATTAGTCATAATAAAGTTGAAATGATAAGGATACTCAAACACATCCCTATTAATAGGTTGCTATGTTAATGTATTCTCCTCAAGAATAACTTCCTAAGAATAAAATTGTAATTTTAGAGTATTGACTTGTTGTTATAAATATCCAATGGTAGTCATAATAGTTAACATGTAAAAAGAATAATTTGATAATTTTTATAGTGGTTGTAAACTACCATTCATATGGAACATAAGAATGATAAAGTCTTTATCATCCGCTAAAATAGGCTTATCACATGATTTTTCAATATTCGATAAAGGAACACCCATATCTAAAGATGTAGGTATATATTTTTTAATATAACAAAGGTGGATATTATTATCATTTCAAGGTCCTAAATTTATTGAAATTTTGTGACATTTTATAAGAGTAGGATAAATAATTTCAATTTGAAACTCTCTCCTTTTGAGAAGAATATGAAACACTTTTTATTTTATGTATCATGCAAAAGAATGGAAGAATGTCACCTTCACTTTCAATTTTAATTTGGAATCCAAGAGTAAGAGGTTTAAACAATGAAATATCACTTTCTACATGAGTTACATCATTGTTATGTGATAAAGGAACATTAACATAATTGTCATTTGCATCCTTATTATTTTTATTAAGAAAATTATTCATTAGGAAACCTTTGGGAAATATGTTTTGTTGTTTCTTGGATTTATATGGTTTGATTTTTTTTAAAGATACCTCAAATACACTTGGGATTTTTTTGTGTCCCTAAGCACTACATGTTCTATAGTTGTTTCATTATGATTTTTAGATACACTCTATTTTTTTCTTCAATCAACACAATGTGAGATATGGGACACACATTTTTCTCCTCAAAAATTAGAGGGGAAGAATAAAGTTGTATATTTTAATTTGAATCATGAAAACAAAGAATGGAATTTTAAAAATTATCTTTATTAGAGTAAGGAGAAACACTCTTGATTTCATTAATATTTTCATTATAATAAATATGGAACATTAAACTTCTTTGACATTTTCAACATTAGAAAGGGTAGAAACACACTCACTAGTTGAAATTGCTAAAGAGATTATGTATGCAATAATTTGATTTTCACCATTAGTAATGGTACCATTTTACATAGTTTTTGTCTCTTCAATATTCATAAAATAGAAGGATGGGAGAGGTGTCATAACCAAGAGGCAGTTTTTCACATTGATAACCAAGGTTGGAAACATCATGATCACTAATTTTCTCATGTATACTAGAATTTACATCATTGGTTTTTTTTATTATCCTATTTATAAGCAAAAGAGGTTTTATCCTTTTTTTGGTATTCTTATAGGTATTCATAAGTAATAAATTGATCATTAGGTGGATTAAATAAACAATGATAATTATGATTTTTTGCATAGCCTTCTACTAAGGATTCCATTGTAAGAGATAAAAAAAATTAAGATGACTACAAAAAAAAACTGCTAGTAGGACCAAAACTATAATGTAACTAAACATTCCTAAGCCATGCCCATATAAGTGAAAGAGAAATAAAATCTGAAAATGAAATACAAAAATCTAAGATGAACTTTCAAAGAAGGTGAAAACCCTAATATTCAAACTAAGTTTTTGGTTCAACAAAAATAGGATGAGTTCACCAAATGTTTTTATGATTTTGGATTCATAAAAAAAACATACAAGTAATAAATTTGTTTGAATACAATCAAGTACCATTCAAATTAAAAAATGTAATATAAAATTTTCATAATATATATATATCATTTAAGCATATGCAATAAATATAAAAGGTACTACGCAAAGAAGGGAAAAAGAGAGTGTATCTTGTTTTTTATTTTGTTATGGGCTATGAAAGTGAATAAGAATAATCATAGGTATGTCTCAAATATCATAACTTTGATCACTCTATATTCTAACTTTTTTTGGATTCTAGATAGTTGCATCGACCATGGAAAATAACATTGACACTTTTGTCCAATCCTAATGCAATTGTATGATCACGGATATATATATATATATATATATATATATATATATATATACAAATAATTCCAAATTTTTATTATGATTATGTTTTGACCTATATAAATTTTTTACATAATTATATGTGTCATCATATACTCTAGAACCAACTATTGATAAATCCTAGATCTTTTTAATTATATCTATTATAACCTAGTAAAAAATGGATTAGTAATGTGAGTCGAGCTAGACCTAAAAAAATCATTTGTTTTTAAGTGTGTCCTACATCCAATACTCTTAAGAGGGACTTAGAATCACATTTATTTATACTTCTTATGCATGTGTGTGAAATTGTAATATTGTGACTATATGCTATTTCTCCTAGTAACCCTTGGTACAAGTGATGCAATAGCATTTATGTAATGTCCCTTACTTAGGGGCTCCTTTTTCCATCAAAATCTCTGATACCACTCTAATATCCCTTACTTAGGGGCTCCTTTTTCTGAGCAAAAGCTCTGATACCACTGTAATATCCCTTTGGATACCAAAACAAAGCTCTCAGTTGCTTATCTATATTTCTACAAAATATCTTCAAATTGATAAATAAATCAAAGTATAATCTCTTATTTATTTACTCATATGCTTATAATAGAGGACCTCTGTCAGGTATATAATGAATATTGAAAATACGACCTTAATAAGCTGAGTATTCCACAAACTGGGAAATAAATTTGGATCTGGTACATCTCAGCCTATTGTGTAAAAAACACAGTCACCGTCGTCGATTGATATACTGCTGACGTCGGTCACTGTGGGTCCTTCTCTGCCAACGTCGATCTTCAGTCGGCCGATGTCGGTCACTGGAGATCTTTGCCTACCGATGTCAGTGTCTGAGTGAATCTACTAATGCTTAAAGATTTTTCATGGATCTGTATGGACTTCGTACGGCCACCAATATAGCTCAACCTGTATGCTTGATCCTGATCTGAAGAACTATGGGCTAATACAAAGATCTATATCTGGATAATTCTTGAATCAAAACCAAAATAAAGAAATGCCTATAACCCTTGTGATAACTTTTGTATGAAGTTATCTCTCAAACTTGTAAACTCTTGTGATAACTTCTATATGAATTTATCTCTCAATTTGGCAATAGATCAGCTGATCTCTCACAACCTCTGAATCGCACACAATGAAGAGTTGACATTCTTTAATGCAAATGGAATCCTGGAACCCTTGGCTCAGTCTTCACAGAAGAATTTCTTAACAAGAATCAATATCAATAATCAATCATAATTCCAACTCTCTCCCAAAATAAACCCTTATACCCTCCAAAGGTGTGCTTGCTAAAATTAGATTTCCTTAAATTAGACTTAGGGTTTCTTAAATTAGAATTAGGGTCTTAAAATTAGACCAATTCTTAAATTAGAATTAGTGTCTTAAAATTAGATCAAATAATTAATAATTAATAATTAATTAAAATTAGACCAAATAATTAATATTTCTCCCTTAATTCATGTTTGAAAGAGCCTGAATGAAAACCACCTGGAAATTTTTTTCTAAATGAAGCTAAGCCAATCTCCATCAAGACCCTCTAACCACCCTATTAGCCTACGAGTGTCGCATAATAGGCTAACCAAAAACTCAGAACGTGTCAACTAAAAATGGGACATGACAAATATAACAAAAATCTAAGTCCCTACCACATGTGATAACTCTAGAATTGAACTCACCTCAAGACA
The DNA here is from genome assembly GCA_037957365.1 of Torreya grandis. NCBI lineage: Eukaryota > Viridiplantae > Streptophyta > Pinopsida > Cupressales > Taxaceae > Torreya > Torreya grandis. The sequence continues at coordinate 3,920,269 of JARHVA010000891.1, read as the reverse complement.
AAGCTCATCCTCATATCTCTCTTGTGTTGGCGCTAATGTGCATTCGACAGAGCACTCTATCATGTCATGTCATATAGGCATCTCCATCCGATGAAAAAACATATGTTTGAAGCTATTGCCCCATATTGCCTTAAGAATATGTGTCTTCCCATCAACATCAAAGTGAACTTCCATGTCCTTGAGATGAAGAGTAACTTCCTCAAATGAATGTAGCCACTTCATACCCAAGACTAAGTCTATATCCCCCATGTTCACCACATAATAATCAACCTTAAACTCCGTTGTTCAAGTGCAATGGGAGGTCTCTAATCATACGCTCACACCTAAGAGTGTGACCATCAGCTACCTTAACTCTGATGCCCTCAAAATATTTATTAGTGAGTCCACGCTTCTCCACAAATCTAGCATCTATGAAATTATGTGTGGCTCCTATATCAAGAAGGGTGATGACCTTCTGACCTGCCAAAACTCCATGGAGTCTAAATGACTCATCTGACTAAATGCTAGATATGCATGCCTCCTATATATGAAGCTCTAAATCTACCTTTGCCTTAGGCTCTAAAGCCTCCACCTCCTCAAAACTATCCTACTATTCAAAATCTTCTGATTCTGCATCCTCATAATATGCCCACATCACACGATTTGCTTTGCCCTTAGGCCTCAAAGGGCAATCATGATGGATATCATATGGACCTTTGCAGTAGAAGCAAAGCTTCTTCCTACATAGATCATTAAGAGCCTCTCTATCCAATGGTGGTGCTACTGGGTTGGCCTTTGAATCATTCTTTACACCTAATTTATCTATGCTATAATCTGGTCTCTCTATATCTACGTTGGAGCACTTATGGTCTCTAGATGAAGAAGTATCTCTAGAGTTAAATTTATGGGAAGGGGCTGCCATCTCCATACTACGCACCTTCTTCATAGCTACCTATAATGAAGGAGGATCAAAGGCTTTGATCCAACCTCTCAATGGTTCTGTCAATCCCTCCATGAAGAGTACTACAAGTCACCTCTCTGAAATGTCAAGAACCATAACTAAAAACTTCTAGAAGTCACCAATGTAAGACTCTAGACTGCCACTTTGGCACAACTGTGCCAACTCTTGGAAATAGGACTCTGGATCCCTCCTATCAAAATGCTCTACCAGCCTATCCACAAACTCTTGATAAGATGTGATCTGGTCATGATGGAGTGTCACCATCCCGTGGTGCCACCAGTCATGAGTTACTCCCTCAAGATGTAGTGTCTCATATCTGATATCATCTTCCTTAGCCATCAGATGCAATGTGAGAAAGGTTTCTAACTTACTAATCTAGGCCTACGCTGTAACCTTGCCACTACCATCGAACATCACGAGTGTGAGCTTGCTCATAGCATGCTTAAGATCATTGTTCTGGTGTCTAGGTCTCTTGTCCTGTCTAACCAATCTGTAGTGCTCTCTCCTCAAATTAACAAAATGATCAAAGGATGTCCTCTCTTGAATATGAGGAGGTAATAAGTACCACTCATCATTTGTAGCTAAGTAAACATCTACAAATGGGGAATCTCCTGCCTCCTTTGTTGCTGGAACTTTTGGTTCCTCTTGAACAAATGTAGGATGTGTAGGTCTACCCACTATCCTAGAATGGGTCAGCTATGGTCTCTAATTAACAATATCACTCATGTTATCTCCTTGTTCCCCATTCTATCTATCAGGTGTGTTCATCCCCCTTATCATAGTAGTAAGTGCCTGTAGTGTTTGATTCATTTGCTATTGGCCTATCATCATAGCATGGTGGAATTCTCTGGTGTCCTGATCAACATCATACCTGTAGCCCCTGGGTGGGCTACCCTCACGTCTATCACCCATGAAGATCGGTAGCTGATCTAACACCTGGGTACCTTCAAGCAAGGCTCTACTGTGTGTGTTATACTTGTGTGGTCCTAACTCTTTTGGCTGCATAAGATTATCAAACCCTCAGGATGGCAGGATTTAGCTCTGATACCACTATAATGTCCCTTACTTAGGGGCTCCTTTTTTCATCAAAAGCTCTGATACCACTGTAATATCCCTTACTTAGGGGTTCCTTTTTCTAAGCAAAAGCTCTGATACCACTGTAATATCCCTTTAGATGCCAAAACAAAGCTCTAAGTTGCTTATCTGTATTTCTACAAAATATCTTCAAATTGATAAATAAATCACAGTATAATCTCTTATTTATTTGCTCATATGCTTACAATAGAGGACCTCTATCAGGTATACAATGAATATTGAAAATATAGCCTTAATAAGCTGAGTATTCCACAAATTGGGAAATAAATTTGGATCTGGTACGTCTCAGCCTACTGTGTAAAAAACACAGTTGCCTTCGTCGGTTGATATACTGTCGACGTTGGTCACTGTGGGTCCTTCTTTGCCGACGTCGGTCGTCAATCAGCCGATGTCGATCACTAGAGATCTTTGCCTGCCGATGTCAGTGTCTGAGTGAATCTGCTGATGCTTACAGATTTTTCACAGATCTGTATGGACTTTGTATGGCCACCAATATAGCTCAACCTGTATGCTTGATCCTGATCTGAAGAACTATGGGCTAATACAAAGATCTATATCTAGATAATTCTTGAATCAAAACCAAAATAAAGAAATACTTGTAACCCTTGTGATAGATTCTATATGAAGTTATCTCTCAAACTTGTAAACCCCTGTGATAACTTTTGTATGAAGTTATCTCTCAATTTGGTAATAGATCGGCTGATCTCTCACAACCTCTAAATTGCACACAATGA